>VYYT01000108.1:0-87899 GCA_032988895.1 Colletotrichum kahawae | reverse complement strand
GATGTAAGAGTCGACGAAACCCCCATCTCTGACCTTCTCCTACGAAGAATTTGATACTGACGAAGACCTCATACTAGTGATCCATTTGCGGCAAAACGACGCATTAAGAAGGCGGTGAATCAACGCCCTCAATCGCTGGTTACGGCAGTACAACGAGGCCTCTGAGACAGTGGCAGCGGGGCTCAAAAGTCCTGGTTTTTGGCTCCTGGCACACATCCGATTGCACCATAAGTCTAGTTCTTCCGCACATATTTATACAGAATCCGTCATTCATTTGATGATCACCTGATTTTGGATCGACCGCTCCATTGACCTTGCACTGGGCGTTCGCAATGCAATGGGAGTGTTGACAGAAAAGCAATAATATTTAATAGTCAAACTCAGCGGTATGAGAGGAAGCCAGCAACAAGTTTTAAGTGCGTCCGCATCCTTCGAATGCGTTGCTAGGTGTGGTGCGAAGGGATTTGAAGTATTCTCTGCTACCTTGGGCTGACGTAGGCTGATGAGGTGTGGTGGGTTGCGAATACCTTTGCATGTATCGGGCTTCTTTACTTAGATTTATTCGATAAGGATAGATCCCCGACAATAATGACAAGAAAAGGCCCCTGGGGACAAGTTGCCAGGTGATGAATCTGGCAGTAGGAGGACCGCTTCTCTGCATTCAGCCCCAGTTGACCAGCGAATCGAAGGTAACAGTTTTTTCCCTGCAGACTAAAATCAGATCGCATCTGGCGGTGTATGACTGGGTTAAAATACCTGTGATATTCGGCTTCTTTGTGTGCAAAATACTTAGTTTTACCTCGGACCTCACGTTTCTGTCTCCCGCCCAAGGTTGGATCGTCTGTCGATGAGGCGCAAGCCATGCCGAGAGTTGACTCAAGTTGTTCAAGGCCTGGCGACATGGCTTGGGAATACACACGTGCTTAAGACATACGCAAGGCAAAGTACCCATGAGTTTCTAGTCCAAATCAACTGAAAAGGGTGTTTTCGGTGTTGACGAAGTACACTGATTGATGTGGTCTTCGAGGTCCAAATTGCTTACTGTTCTGCCAGCCTCTGAAAGAAAGATCCTGCCTGATGTGGAAACATGTCTTTCTATGATTCAAGCCAAGAGCTGCTTACTATGTATGACCGATCGCAAACGGCGGTAACGTCAGACACGTGGGGACTGAAATACGCGACATTTGGACTTTGATTCGATAACAAAAGATCAACCCTTTCACGGGTCTATTAGGAACATAATGGTATACCAACATAATGGTATACACCTCAATCCGCAGCAGGCGACGAGGTTGAAATCCTACGATCTACACGGCGAAAGCGGACTGAATGGTGGAGTGAGAAATTAGCATGGATAACACTGTATGAGTAGCAAAGAGCGAAGGAGGTACTACGTACGGCCTGACTTTGGAGTTACTTGTCTGGATGAGCAGGAGGGAAGTCAATTGGCTTGAGAATTTACCGCCGAGCCTTCCGGAAGACTTCAATTCAACGATTTCACGCTGCGACTTGGCCAAGGCCTTCTGTACACATCGACTTACGGCTGCCTGAGGGATCTCACAGCCTCCATCGAGGCTTCGCAATCAATTCAGATTCAGCATTGACAGACGTGTGGGGCGATGCAAACGGACACAACATCCATCTCGTAGCTCATCTTCGGGCGACTCGCGAGGCATTTGCCATGATTTGAAGCCACTGCCAAAAGGGCAAAGATACCTCCCACTGCTGACATTTGAGGGCGTTGCAGGTGGATATCCGACTGCTCTCGTGGGCCTGTTGGGTTGAAGGCAATGACATCTGCAGTTCGCCTTGCGGCACCAGACTCTGAGTGACGCTGATTACTGACTGGAAAAAGGGATATCAAAAACGTATAAATACTTCACCTCTGCGGGCCTTTACCTAGGCCTGGATTATCCAGAGCATCAGTCTCAAGATTTCCATTCACATCACACCTTGCGCAACAAAACTCACAATTCTCATCTATTCAAACCCCAACACTTCAACATGCAAATTTCAAAGATCAACATTATTGCTCTCAGCCTTTTGCTGCCCCTTGCTGCTGCTGCGCCGACTGAGGAACCGCAGGGGACAGTCGAAGATCTTGAGGTCATCGAAGCTCGTGCCGCTAAGACTCTGAAGGTCTGCATGGAACGCGACCTCGGGGGGCCATGCAAGACCTGGTCCATTCCGGACAACACCTGCTGTAAGTCCTTCTCATCATGCATAGCCCCAGTCTGCGGCCAATTATGAAACTTCATCGCACTCTTGTGAACTTTGAACGGCTTCTTCAAAGCCCTCCTCCCTACTGAAGTAATGACGAGTTTCTCTAACTCCATTCACAGACCACATCGGTCCGGAATACAACGACAAGGTCTCCTCTTTCGAGGTCAAGGGCGGAATGTCTTGTAGCTTCTACACAGACACCAGCTGCAGGGGGCGCATTTACAGCTCTTCTGGAAGAGTCACCTGGCTGAGCAGCGACTGGAACGATAAGTTCAGCAGCTTCAGATGCAACGCCTAAAGGGCTTGGCAGGGGGGGAGTGTGCTTGATGACGACGACGGTTTCCACATACTTTCACTAAACTAGGGGCCATAAGCGCCTCTCGAATTACCTGAATACTATCATTAGGATCCTCAACTTCATCGCAGACTCCCACTCCAGTGATTGTCTACGTTTCTAATGCGTGAGTGATTAAGAGGACTGCATCACCTTACTGGCGATAAATTGGTACATAGACTGCAAGCAACTGAATACCTGCGAATTACATTGAGCGTTGAGGCTCCTCAAATCCTACCGGAATTCCATGGCTCTCCTTAACCTTCAGGGCAGTCTTCATCCCTAAATAGCCAACCTCACTTAGTATACAGTGACTTTGCTCTTCGTCCAGCTAGGTGTCAATTTGCATGCCTGGCTTGATTACTAGCAACTAGTCCTACACCGCCCAACTTGAAACCTCAACACGATTAGTCAGTTGCCTTGCCTTTATTACATCACAGACCTGTACAAAATAGCGGTCCATTATTCGACCAGATTGCATAGATCTAGCTTGCGAAGTAAAAAGCTTGATGAACTGAAGACCAGCGGAGGAGAGCAGCGGACGACGTGGCTGGCTCACATTTGACAAGAAAAAGAAAAAAAAATGTGCGCGCAATCGCGGACGGGAATTGAGCCCGACGTGGGGGTCGAACCCACAACCTTGAGATTAAGAGTCTCACGCTCTACCGATTGAGCTCGCCGGGCAGATCAGGTGATCTGCCTTGTTGTTAGGGGGATTACTGGTAGTGGGGCTGTTGAAGCCTAGTCAGACCTACTGCAGTGCCTCCGCGCCCTTAGCGGCAAACAAAGTTTTCGTTTCAACCTCGAGCCAGGCGGTCTGTCAGTAGCGGAAGCTTTTGAGTTTGCATTTTAGCTTCTTTTTCCAGTTTTATCCTTTGACACACTAAATTCCTTGATCTCTGCACCAAATGCTATCCTGCTCGGTGTTGATCGACTCCACCAACGGACCCTTCATGCCCTTAGAACAGCAGCGTGAAAGCTTCTTTAAGCATGCTTCAGATCCAAAGTCATTCTCAATTCACACCTCAATTCGTGTAGTATATAAGGTCAATGAGACAAGGCTTTGCTCTTTTTCTTCTTTTTTTTTCTTTTCTTTTTTTGACTGCCGGCTTGCGGACTCCGCTGCTGGCTTACACGTTGCAACTCGTTCGAATAACGCTCGTGGCCTCAAAATATTCTTACGCTTGTGCCGAACTCTTGCAGGTGTTTCCTCTATATCCAGAGGCATGTTATGATCATCAATAATTCACGCACAGCGCTGCTGCTGCCTAGCTCATTCAGCTCTTTCCCCACTGACGATGATCATCCTTCCTTCGACAAGGGGTCTGTCTTTAGACTAGCCACGTTTGAAAGACTTGGAGTTGCAGCAAGCGCAAAACTGCGAGATATTTTCCTTGCCTAAGACGGAAACACATAGCTCCACACACAACCTTCCCTGTGCTTTGTTCCTCATCCTACTAGACAGACATCGCATTTATTTGTACCCAGCTCTTGCACTTGCTCTTTCTCCAGTCCGCCAAATTTTCGTCCTTTCAGAATCGCGTACCCTGCATCTCGAAGCTCGCTCTTCAATATGTCTAAGCTCTGCAAGAGGTGCCAAGTCGTCCAGTTCAATGATGCGGATCTTAACGGAACTGTCGAGACCTCACCGTCTGGCGAGTCCTACTTCGCTCCCCATCTTGAAGGCGAGGACCTGCATCACTGTATTTTCCTCGATTACGACCTCAAAGACGTGCTTCCAGATTTGCCAGCTCTGTCTCAATCCGCTGAGAATGGCTGCTCGCTGTGCTTTCTAATAAAAGCCGAGATCACCAGACTTCTCACAGCGTTCGCTGAGTCGGAGCGCAAATACTCAGACTTTTTTGATTCATAAGCTATGCTACGTCATGGGACCGCACACCCTCGGCGAACCACCTTTCAGAACACATCTTCAAGCCTTGTGTGTTTATTTCAAGCTTCTGAATGAAGCCAGTGGTGAAGAAGATTTGTCTTGGCAGCTCCAACTTGCTGTCCAGGCCGACCCTAATGGTAATGATGCCTAGTCCCGAATGAAGAGCTTGGCTGATCCAAAATTCAAGATCAATGCGCTCAATGGCTTTCTATACCACGTCAGCCGGTTCAGGAAGATATCTCATCAGAAGCGGGCATGCGACGTCTGAACGAGCTCATGGAAATAGCTTTACAAATTCCTCTTGCCCCAGTCACCAAAAACCGACGCCTCCCGACCCGACTTATCGACGTTGGCTTCCGAGGTCCAGGCAAGGAACACGATGAGCCCCGGCTTGTCATCACGGCCAACTACCCGCCACTTCAGGATGCAGATGAAGACCAACGTTATATTGCGCTCAGCTACTGCTGGGGTCCCTCTGAGAAGGCCGCACGCCAACTGATGACGAAAACATTAACACTCCAAGACCGGCTCCGTCAGATACCTTTCTCCACGCTTCCAAAAACACATCAAGATGCTCTTCAGATATGCACTCTTCTGGGCGTACGATACATCTGGATAGATTCTCTTTGTATCGTCCAGGATGACAAGAGTGACTGGGAACGCGAGGCGGACCAAATGGGGGTTGTCTATGCCAGGGCGTACTTGACGATTTGCGCCGGTCAAGGTAACTCAAGCCTGGACGGCTTCCTCATGCGCACATGCCCTTCAAATTCTGCTAAGATCCCTTTCACCTCGTCCCTCAAACCCGCTGTTTCTGGCTGTTTTTCCCTTTTTGCCCCTTCAAGGGAATGCCCGGAGGTCTTGACCCTTATTCCTGGCAAGGAATTCGATCCTTTCGATCTCGGCCTCACGATGTATGATCCTTACGCCTACGACAAAAATTGCAGCTGGAGCGAACGTGGTTGGACGTTCCAGGAAGCTATTTTGAGTCCGAGGATACTGTTCTTCGGAAAAAGTATGGTTCATGTGTGTTCAGGAGATGACCTGATCTACTCAGAAGATGCAATCTACGACATAACACCAAAAGAAGTTCAGGATAAGTCAAACAGGTTCTTGAGAAACATGCAGCAAGAATCCCTGGGAACCTCTGAGGATGACATGTGGTATCAATGGCGAGGACTGATCTCGTCATATTCATGCAGATCTCTCACTTACCGGAGCGACATCTTTCCAGCGCTCTCCGCGCTAGCAAAGATTTGGACAGAGAGAGCCAAAGGGGATTGCCTGGCCGGCATTTTCAGCTCTGATCTAAATAATGGACTGTTATGGTCAATCGAGAGAGAGCAGTCAGCGTCTGAGTACCTGAGCACCTTCACGGAGGAGGCATACACAGCACCGTCTTGGAGCTGGGCGTCTCAGCCACGAGGCATAATATGGGTTTCCCACGCGAAGACAACTTACAAGCCAGAGTTCCAGCTTCTCGATAGTCATGTCACTCTGGATGGCTTGAGCCCCTACGGCAGGGTGAAGGATGGTTTCCTCTTGCTGTCAACTAAGATTTGTCCCATACCGTCGACAAGGATGCGCCACAACCCATTGTGGTGGGGCTTTGTATTCCCGTACGAACTCTTAGCAGACAATGGAACGTCCTAGCGCATGTACGTCTCGACTGGGTTCCTGAATCGGTGCCGTCGCACGAAGTCTCTGAAAGGGGAGAACTTTGTGACGATGGCCCTATCGATCAGTTATACATGGTTTTGTTATCGAGCAAGTTCACCGATGCCGATTGGAAGGATGGAATTCACCGTGCCGACGTCTCTTATCAGGATCTTCTTCTGGGTCTTTTTGTACTTCCTACTGGGGTCCCTGGAGAGTATCGCAGAGCTGGAGTGTTTTTCACGGTGGTGAATGGACCTTGTGGGAGGGAGTTCTGGGATCGATGCAGCACAGAAAAAGCCAGACTTGTGTGATTAAGCACTCAAATTCACTCAACTCAGTTCTATTGGAACTTTATCTGGAGACATCATTTTACCCTTGAAAACTCAATCTTCTTTTGCGGTTCTCGAATTCTCATTGCTGAGAGGAAGATTTCCGATGGCCTGTCTCTAAATCCTGGAAGTCTACACGACGAATTGACCATGTTTTATTACTTTCGGCATCGAAAGGACGTTATAACACCCGTATCTTGACAAACGCGGGAATCTTCGTTTGAGAAACACCAATAAGACTACCTCAGCTCGCATTTATAATGACGGTAAACGTGCCATAAACTGCTTACTTATGACAATGTGCTCTGTTCTCCTACCATCCTTTTTGGACGGGACGTATTGGAAGCGTTCACCCATTCCCATGCCAATGCGCCAGTTGTTGGCGAATGAAGAAAGGTATGAGCACGTCAATTGACTCTTCAGTAGTATGTATGAATACTTGAAAACCCCCAAGGACACCAAACAGACCCCATCTGCAAAGGATCTTAAGGCAATATCGTTTCTCTAACGTGTGTCCCAAGTCACTTCCACGAGCTCGTGCCAGTTTGCAGGAACCACATGGGAAGACCGCACGCTGAACGTGTGCGATTGAATTTGGTGTGTTCTAAATTTTCAATGGTCACGTCTCATTATATACAACGGACCTCTTGCCTTTGAAGGTTGAAATTGGCGTGAACCCGCAGGCGCTGTCATGATGCATCGCTAGCTTTCTCTCCAGTCTAGTGAAATTGAGACGGGCCGCTAGCTGACTTAGCTAGGTTACTATTTAAGGCAGCCCGATAGATAGGAGAAGACCTCAGAAACGCCAATGTGATTCTGGGTCTATCATTTGTCTTGCCTGGGCGTCGATACTGACAGGCTCGGGCTGAACACAGATGTTGACTTAATGTTCATTGAAAGAAGTCATCCTACGGCCAACCCGCCACCAACTTCGACATGTTTCGGACTTCTGAGTATTGTCTGAATGATAAAATGCCCTCGCCGATGAAGGACGAAGAAAACCGAAACCAGTCTTTCTCTTTATGAAGTTGAAACTTTGTTACTTTAAAATCATTCGCAGACCGCCAATGGTACCGGTATGCAAACACGATCATCAAAATGACGAAGCTGCAACCTTTCACAATGCTGTCAACAAGATGTGTTTTCTGCTGATTTACGTCTTTTAAACAGGCGGACGTCATCAAGTCCCACCCCACCGTGTCCCCAAATAAGAACACTTGCCTTCAGTCTTATAAAAGGTCCCGAATTGGGAGATCAACATTGATTCTGAGCCAAGACAATGAAATGATTGGTTCGACTTTCCGTTGTTGAACCAAAGGAGTCTAAACGCAGCTTGCGGTGCGATGTGTAACCAAAGCAGGTCGCCTGTGGTTCTTTTGCTGAAGGCGGCATTCAACCCTACAGCCTCAATACTAACCAGTGAATAAGCACGTACTAGAGAAAATACCAGACGGAAGCAGGTATATATATGCTATCTTATGGTGGAAACTTGAGATCCGAGCTCCAAGGCGAATCCAAAACAACTGTCAGCCTGGGTAAAAAGAATCTGTGAGAGAAAGCTCACCTGGCTGACTACTATTGCTGCTTGACAGAAGCCCCTGATCATTAACAATTCATTGACTTAAATACTCATCAAGACTTTCCTCCGCTGCATTACCTGCAGGATGGAACGCGCGAAAAGATAGCTAAGAGGTTTATCAATGTCTCAAGGAGCCCGAATCCATGCCATTTCATCCCAGAGCGATGTTCACCGCGACGCTACACGTCCCAAGGCCTGACGACAAGTATGAGAACGCAACATTTCAACCTATTAAAAGACGGCCTATTTCCATTCTAGGTACGAACAAAAGAAACAATCAATTCTGCTGATAAAAGTTTTCATGCCCGCAGGAGTGACTCAGCTGCGCGGCTAGCTTACACACGATCCAGTGCAACATCCCTAAGGCAGAATGAGCGTCCATCCATAATATCGACCCCTGGTGTATCAACCGTCCGTCACGTCCGGTCGTGCGTAATGCCCTGCTCCCGTTGAATACTCAATGCATGTAGTTTGAAGACGCTCTTGTTCATCTTGAATCGATTTCACAGAAGTGCAAGAGAAGCCGCTGTACACCAGCAATGCACTACATGGCTCTATTTTGGCGGATTGGTGGGGAAGACTTCCTCACAATTGAGCCTTGAATCGGCTCTTAAAAGGGTAGAAGCTGAAGCTAACTGTCTAACATGCTGCACCTCTAAAGCACACGCCTCCAATTCAGCTAAACCTTTAATTCATATATAAATCTCAAAGCCCACCTATTAGCTCATCAACAGCAATGCACGATGTGTAACGAGGTTGCAGGTGGTATGCATTACAGCCCAAAATCAAAGTTCAGCAACTCTCACCCAAAAGCCTTGTCTCGAGTGAAGGCCAAGCGCGTCAGTCAAATACGCATCTCCGAATACTGCTCCAACGAAACAGGAGGAAGACAATGTCAAGTCCATTCTCACACCCTGACAAACACTCTTGTAACCTTCAAAGCCATAAGACATGAATTGTTTGACTTAAACGTTATCGGCAATTTTAACCAATGAGCATGATTGTTGCTCCGTGCGGAGAAGCCATGATCTAAGATACGATGCCCTCCTTAAATACATGACAGAGCTGTCGAGCCCCGTGATCTGGGATTTCAGATGCCAAAATAACACCGACGTCCCAAAGCCCAACTAATTAGCACGAACCTCTCCTCCCTCGCAACATCTCCAGGCCCCTGAAGACCGGGCACCGCACACGGCTCTAGGTAAGTATTTAGACGCGATTTGCTCGATGGCAGATCAATATGAAAGGCCCAACGGGAAATGGGACGTCACTCCAGCAGTATCTGAAAAGGCCAATGAAACTTTGGCGGTGGGCACAACATCAATCACCACACCAACTCCACCAGCCCCGGCAACCTTCCGCTCTTCAGTCTCCCCTCTATGCGTTTATCATCAGTCAATACTCAAGGGGTCCCAGAACAACCTATCCTTAATACAATCCCCGTCCATCTACGAGCACGTGCAACCTTAGTAGAAAGGAGCCAGCTCCGACAACTACTCCGAATGCAGCTGCCATCCCCATTACCTCAGAAACACGCCCATGATGAGTTGTTGCTACAAAAGCGATTCAGTCTCAACCCCGAGCCTTTTTAGAGGAAGTCCCAATAGCAAAGACTTCAGCCCAGCAATCGTTGACCAACCCCCCCACAAATCAACCCTCCAACATCAAATAGAAACGAACCCTCACGCACCAGCTAAAAGTTCCCTCACGATGTCCACGTCCATCTCTCCTGCACGTAAAAACACGAGTCCAAGCGCATAATACACCAAAAATTGATACCTCATTGGATAGCTACTACGTAGGTGAAGCCGTCGTCAGCTCCGACAAACCTGCCTCACAAACCCCAGCCCGACACACAACATAGAAAGAAAAAGGGTCCAGGCCCCGAATCCACAGTGCAACAAAGCTCCCTGCTACGACGCTGCAGGTGTCAAAGGAAGAGCACAGGGTTGTCGCAAAACCCACCACGACAATCCGTTTGATCAGTTTGATCGGCCCGCTCGGACGGTCGGGAGGGTCCCCCGCCGCAGGCCGGCCCCGGTCTGCAGAGCTGGAAAAGAGGAAAAACAAAATGACGCATGCAACAGCAAACAATGCTTTGTCGAGTCAGTGAGATGCACGAATCAATAAACAAAACAATGCGGATGATCAAGGGACCATTTCAATGCCGATGAAGAGGTATAAAAAATTATCATTTTTGGATGCCGAGCTGGCCTCAAGACCACCGCCCGGCCGTAGTCTAAACCCACACGCCAAAGTTGGTGGACTCGGGCCGCTCCTGTGATGTGGATTTTGGGTGCCGGTTTTCCCCTGCAAATGTCCAACGACGTCCCCGTGAAACCCGTGTGGTGAAAGGGACATGTACCACCAATGATTTGTTTCCAACAAAACAAACAGACCCTCCTATTTCCTGCCGTACGCCTATAATGAGCAAAAAAGAAAGCACGAGTCTTGCCCAAGAACAATGTGAATGGATTTCCAGACACCAAATGCCGTAAAAGATAGAAACGCCGTCTCGTAATCCGTTGAGGGATAGTGTTGAAGAGTATTGCTACACGTATCCTGCGGGTCGTCTACGTCCGCTCGTTGACAACCCACTTCTTCTTCTCCTTGGGTGGCTTCTCCTCATAAGCGGCAGGAGCAGGTCCCGGCATGAGTGATCCGGGTCCTTGGGCGAGACCGGCATGGTTGACGTCGACGCCGGAGCCAGCGATAATACCACTGGGGCCCTTGTGAGCGTGCTTGCCAAGCTCGTACATACGGTCCTTTCTCCTGAGGTACCGGCGGCGCCAAATGCAAGCACCGATCCAGATGCCGGCGATGGCGACGACGAGGATAACAAGCATGACGACCCATCTCCAGTGGTTGGAGAGCCTGCGAGGTGTTAGCAATCGCCCAAGTCGTCAAAAGCCAGTAAGCTTACCAGTCTCCACCGTTGCCGCTGCTTGAGCCTTTTGATGAACCGCTGGTGGCCGTGGAAGAAGCTCCAGATGTTGTTGCAACGGCATTACCATCGACGGCGTTGCACAGGGATGTGAACCACCCTTGAATGCTGCTGAAGCCGGCAGCATCGCACCCCGCGTAGTCACACACGCCGGTGGCGGCAGTCTTCCATGGCTGCAGAGCACTGTAACTGCAGAAGCATTTCTCGTAGGTCGTCTCATCGGCCTGCGCAGCGGCAGGAGGGACGCAACCGCCGTTGGCATCGTACAGGACACCGCATTGTGTTGCACAAGCAGGCAGCTGCGCAAAGGGCATCAACGTTGTCGTAGGAGCAGCTGCATGACGTTAAGATCCGTCAATGGCAGGACGCTGACGGGTGAAACTTACACATTTTGGCGATAGTGAGGAGGCGTCAAGTCGATGCTGCAGATGTCGAGGATTGAAAAGAAAAGGAGGCTTCGAAAGGAAGGATTTAATTGCAGGTGTTCACCCGACAGCCAAACAAGGCACTGGAATGCGGAGACAATGGAAGCAATAGAGTGAAATATTTCCTCCTAATTGCGGTCGGCCAGAAAATGCAGCAATTGGCACGAATCGAGGAATGAGCCACAATCCAGCAGGTCAAGCCCAGGTTCTTGGGCGTGGTAGGAATGTGATCGAGTCGTTAGAGCGTTGGTCGGTAGTGATGTGGTATGTGTTCGGCCGAGATGCTTTCAAAAAGCTTTACTGTTGTATTGGCGGATAGACTGCGTCGTAATGTTTTCGTCCGAAGTCGTCGGGAGGTCGAGCAAGGTGCAGCTGCCGTCCCAGCTTTCTGCCACACAGATTGCTTCAAAGCGTTGCTTTTTCCTCGGTCGATGCAGACTGCAGAAGAGGGCCAGTTTCGTCGTTCCGGGAGGCGAAATCGGAGCGTACGTATGTATGGATGCACGTCGCGAGTTGTGTTTTTGGTCGATTTCGAGGTCAGGATATCTGAGACGCGGTGATTTCGAGAGGGCGGTTATTCGTCACCAGGGGTGGATGTTCGGCTCGGTCTTCGGGAGGGTGGGATTGTGAGGGAAGCGAGATTCTCGTGTCAGGCGGACCCCAAAAGCGTACTGGGCGAGATTGATCCTTGGTAGACCTCGTTGGGGAGAAGTTGTTTGGAAAAGGAAAATTGTCGAGGACGAGAGATGGAATATCGAGACTCGGATGTGGCGGTCGACACTGGAGAGGATGTGAATGTGGATGTGGATGTGGATGTCGAAAGGCTGTTGGAGCGTCTTGAGGTATCGTCGGGAGCGGGTTCGATCGGTCGGTCCTTACTCCTGCTGGTCCCGAGTGGTGACGAAGCGAGTGTGCGGAGGGTGCCGGATTGATCGGGAGAGTCAAAAGACGTCTGTTTCGTGCTCGAGGGTGGTCGGGGTTGAAGATGGAGGAGGGAGAAGAGAGGTGGGAGACAAGAAGAGCGGAGGAGGGAGAGGGAATCGGGAAAGTGATGACTGAATTGATGGGAATCGACAGACCAAAAAGCAAGAAATCGCGGCAAAGAGTAAGACAGACAGAAAGACAAACAGCCTACAGGTACCTAAGGTAAGGTCGGGACGCAGAGAAGAGGGCCGATGGATCGGATGGTACGACCCAGGAGGAGAGCCCTGCGGAGAAGTTGGGTGACTGGATGTATCTCTTGGTGGTATTTCATATGAACAGTTACAAATTCAGGTGATGCAGCGAGGCTTCCCTGGCGTGCAGAAGCGCCGCCAGCAAACGGCTAAACAGCAGATGCAACCCGTAATCCACACCTCACCCTCCAGCACAACACAACAGGGCATTGCGACCCAGTGGACACCACCTGGGAAGGCCGGAAGGAAGGGATGGCCACTGGAAGGGGTCACAGGGGGTGGTCTGCTGCGGCGTGGGAGACAAGGGAAGCGCTGCGGGAGCGACGGGCTCTGAGAAGTTCCTGGAAGTTCGAACCTGCTTCGACCAGTGGCTGGCGAATAGCACCAGCCAGAGGAGGTACGTACTGGATCCGGGGTCCCAGATATAGTTTAGCGACTCCAATCGCTTGGCCAGGACTGCTGGATCTTCCCGCCAGGTTTACTGCTCGGGTTGGGGAAGGCGGGACACACTGGCGGTACGTACCTATTTCCTGCCTCCTGCCTGGTTTTTTCGTTTTCTTCCAAAAGCGAAGGAAGGCAGCTGCAGCAGGTGCCTGAGAAAGGCAATCATTATTCACACGGCACCTTCATTGCCAATCCCTCCTCACCTGAACTCTGCCTTCTCACTGCCTCTCCCCAACCAACCGTATTTCCGTCATACGAGCATCCAATACCCCTCGTCGATGAATAGCAGCCGCCAACAGAGCGCACAAACCGGGCAGTGCAGCACAGCGCCTGTGCGAGTGCATTTGCAGCTGCCAGCTCAACAGACGATGCACATCTCTCTCTACTGAGGTGCTCTACACTGGCCGGTCCGGTCTGACCGAGCGCACTGGACAACAACACCCCAAGACGGGACGAGGCCAGTCGCCTCTTCTCCATCGCAGTCTTGGCTGGTGATGGGCCCTGGGATGGCGGCCTTGGCTATTGAAGACACCGTCACACACTTCCGCAGCGTATGGCGCTCGCGATGGCTTGCTGTCCTGTCAACACTGTCTGTCAATCATCCCCTGGGCTTGCTGCCATCCTTCTTTGTGTGGGAAACTGAACGAAAAAGGTACCCGGCGCCTTCGACCACACAGCGACGCCACACGTGGAAAACAGGGCGCCGTTCAGCTGAAAGAGCACCACCCACCAACGCCAACGAAAGCCTTCCACCAGCCTGCTGTTTCCCCTCCTCCGTTTGTCACTGGCAATTGCCATCACTCACTGAAGGACACCCATCAGCCGGGCAAGACGGAAAACGGAAAGCGTCAAAGTGGTGCAGGGGGTGGCTGGCGCGGGTGTGGGTCGCGCCTTACCCTTCCTGTCCAATATTTTCTCCAATATTCCTGCAGCACTTATTGTGGGAATTTCCGACAGGGACCTGCGTGGTCGAGAACAAATTAACACGACTGCGAGAAAAACGGGCACTCGCCTCAGTCTCTCCCAAACGCTCGTTTCTCTGTCTCAGTGCCCTGCAGCGAGAGATCAGCAAGGGAGAACAGAACACCTGCAAACACTTTGAGCACGCTGAAGCCGTCCGTGGACCACTCTTTTCCCCCTTCATTCACTCAGTCCCGAACACGATAAGGCACAATCTGGCAATCGAGCCCCCTTCATTCTCCACCGTTGCCAACTCCCGATACTGAAACTGAGGCGCAAGACATCAAAGGGGGGTCCTCGTCACCCCACGTGGAGAAGGGGTTGCCCGCCAGAAAGCACTAAGAAAAGGTCACAGATGGGCACCGGCAGACAAGTCTCTCAAGACAAAACGCGACGGCACTATCGAATATTGCACCGATGGATCTCGCGGCCTGGCCTTACGGGAGGATGCTATCAATCGCTGACTGTGGTATCACCACTGTACCACCAACTCCAGCCGGAGCGCTAGAATGGCCCCGACCAGTCTGCTTCAGTGCTTCTCAGTGCTGGAAAAACAAATCCCAGAAACTCGGGCCAGACAGGCACCAGGCAGCGCATCATTGTGCGCCAGGAACTCTATTATCCCGCTGCCAATCAATGCTCTTCCGTCCGAGCGAACGGCGGCCTCTGATTTGTTGACGTCATGCGCCTCAGCGAAAACCGTGTGCGAACGTGCTCATTTCTTCAATTATGCTTATGCCTTTTGACTTTGTGGCCGCAGGGCGGCGGACACAGGGCAGCCTGGCAAGAGTCATGAACGCGTCCTGCAGACTCAATTGACATTTGACGGCATTTGACAACAACAAACTCGCAGCCAGCGAAGGAGCGGCAGACGGGACGAATGGAGGAGAAATATCCGCACCTCATCCTGCCGTGTCGAACCCTCTTACCCACCACTAACTCGCTTACCTAAGAAGCTTGAACCCCGAGATCTGGACCAAACACAAATAAATTCCCCCCTCCCTCCGGGACAGGCGATCTGTCAGGGACACGAAAGTCCGCTCCCAAAATACACAGTCAGCTTACGAATGCGACGTTTATCAATCTCGCCAAAAAGAACTTCCCGCCCCCATTGTCAGCTTTCTCAGTCAATTGTGCCGCCGCCCGCATACAACGTTCATTTACCGGACATCTCGAATTCCCCGGCCCATTCCACCACCTCCGGTGATTTCTTGGCCTCTTCATGGGTACGCGGGGCAACACCGCAGAATGCATGACGTCTCGTCCGCTGCCAACAGTCCGCCAAGCAGCTCCGTTTCGCTCGGCGGTCCTCCAGGTGCATCCGGACTCGATAGCCGAGAGAATCAACAAGGAATACGAGCTTGCCCTGCGCATGCAGCCGATCTCCAAGACAGATAATCTGCTCTTTGATATTTTGGGGTCGGACAAGCAACACACATTTGAGAATGAGAAGACATTGACACCCATGGACTTGGCTAATTGACGCCGACGCATCACAAGGCTTTCGGCCCGCGCTGCTCGAGACGTTGGCGGCGAGCCACGCCAGGCGCCGCCGTCTCGAACAGTCTGGCCGAGACCGCGTCGCCAGCCACTTTGAATCCTCCCTCAGCTGGCTGCAGCAACCTACATTACGAGCCACAGGTTGGTTGGTTGGGTGGCCAAGCCGTGGCTTGGCTGAAGGTTTAACCAAGACGCTTGGCACTTGTCATACAAATTTTGGGACGAGGGGATCAACCTCCGCACTGGCACGGAGAGCGGGACGTGCAAGAGTTCAATTTGAACCAGCATGGCCAATGAATGACGCTGACAATGTTTTTCTTACACCCTCTGACCCCTAGTTGCAACGGCCACAAACCCGGGGCTCTTCACGGAGCTCGGGGCCGATATTTGCGGGGCTGCCGGCGACACCTCCACGCGTTCCGCATAGGCATAGGCATTCCCGTGACCGACAAGACACGTTGTTCCATACATTACAGGAGGTTTTGGGACTCTGAAGGTTTTCTCGAAAACCGAAAGAGCATGCAATCGTCCGCGCTGTTTCTTTTTAATTCATCCATGCCGGTTGCGTCTTAAACCCTGCTCAACAACTATCGCCGCGCCTCTGACATGTACCCAAATTGATCACAAGAGCCAAGCTATCCTACCAACGTCTCAGTGTACGTTAATATTTGAGGTTACCCCTGTTGGCACTGCATCTGCACGAGGTCTCTCGAGATTATCATCTGACCCGCGACCTCACGGACCGAGGCGAGGAACATTATCTATCTACCCACGAGTTCTCATGGATGTTGATGAAGCCATCATTTCTGAGATTAAACGTTAAAATTGGAGACTTGGAATGCAAGATGGACTGAAAACCCGATTCACCCTTCTTCGTAGGTGCTTCATGAAGCAACAAAGCCCCACCATAAATACCCCGGAATGTCGCATTCAATGAAGCTCCAGCAAGACCAATCCAGTCTTCTGGGTGGAAACCGTAATTTTCCAGAGCCGAAGTGCAGTTCTGACAGTAGCCGCCCATGCTCATCCGCTTGATTTCAAGTTCAATAAATCTTACCAGATGTCGTGGCCCTGGTGTCCCGCTTCAAGTATTCCGGTGGAATAAGCTCACAAAGACAATGTGCCGGACTCCAAGCTCCAATCTCCCCTGGATGTGGTTCCGGTGGCACACCCCACGAGGTAAGTGGTGGACTCTGACGAACACTGGCACGAAGACAGCTAAGAAAGTCTCAGCGGCTGGAATTGACATTGTCTGCTGTGTTCAATCCTCCCTCTGAAATCGAACCGCTGATTTATATCCGTCGTACCACCAATCAATCCGTGAGAGCTCTGCAGCTGGAGAACGTTGGCTGCAATCGTATAACAGCCTAAGTCCAGACGCTGGCCCAACAAGTTACAGGCACAGAAATCGGAGGTGCATTATCATCGCTCTTTATGCTGGACTTCAAGGCCTCTGGCAGCCGTTGCAATTGGTGGATTCCCGTCCCAACCTCTACCATTTGCGTCGCAAGATATACAGCTCGGCCGTTCATTACTTCTCGTTGATCATTCCCAGCTAATACAATGTCAAAGGCTACCGTTCATGGGGTCAATACGAAGCTCCTCCTGATTGTGTGAGATGAGTAGTGTAGCTCTCTGGGATGGTGTTCTTGGCAAAATGTCTGTCTTGACTGCATTCATGGATTTCCATTCTGGCTGGGAGACATGATACGATGACTGTTGAGTACGAGCCTTTTGTATTTACTCTCTACTGGACTTTCGTCAGCATGTTATGACATAGAGGGCCGCTGAGAGCCGCATCATGCTGAGCATAGCGAACCCAATGCCTGGCCTTGGTAATTGTCTCTGATACACGGGTAAGTCACGGTACAGGGGTCTATTTAAGCCGCAGAATGTACCTCTGTGATTTCAATAATCCCACAGGAATGCCAGTATTTGAAATTTTAGTTGCATTAGGGTGCAAATGGAACATCTGCCTTGAGACAGTCATGCCTCATGCCACTTTAGCAGAAGCTTCAGTGCGGTCAGATGCTGGCTGTTGTAGTCGTCTCTACTCTTCCACGCCGTTCTTGATTTATTCCTATTTTGGAACACCCATGGCGCAGCAAGACCAAAACTTGAAAAGGCCATGTCACTTACCGTACCCGTCTTTCCAGACCCATGTGCTGCTTACTTTTGTCCAACAGCGCCTACGCCATTCACTACTTGCTGACCAAAGCTGCATCGGTGAAACATGTCAGTACGCTTTACATGACGAAAGATATACATATGCTTATGCCTCTCTCGGCTGCGAATGAATGAAGGCCTACGACAGCAAGAACCTGTGCTAATAGAGATGGATGGATCCATCGGGCGGCGGGGAACGCCTTGCCTCACTTCAACTAGAAAAGAAATGATGAAGTACTTACTGAAGGTTTCGTGAACTCGCCAGATGATTTATCTCAGGAGTATTGGCGAGTATTTACTCCAAAAAGGCCTTAGCTGTATTCCGGCTCAGCCAGCCGCAATCTCGCATCAGGCCACAGGCCTTCATATTGAGCAACCGAGACTGAGAACAACAGCAAGAATTATCTGCAAGCTTTTTCATCGACCTCATTTCTAACGATGCGGTACGGTCATGATATTCTCCAGTGTCCATTGCGTATTATTATGGCATACGCTGAGAGTGAAGTGGTGGCAGAAGTCAATCGGGCGAGACGAGCACGTTGGAAATCACCCACCACTCGTCCAAATGCCCACGCCCTCAGAGCCTGCATAGTCGCAAAGTGGTTGTTTTCGAATGAAGAAGCAAAAGATGATGCAAGTTGGGGGCAAGGTGCGCATCGCATAGTTCAGTAATCACCTTAATATATCATACCTGGATCGCAGAAGGATCACCGGAGATAAAAGCACAAACATGTCAACTGTCCAATCATTTTTCAGATGGAGAAATGTCCTTCTCTTTGTCAATGAGGTGATGAGAACCAATTCATTCGTCAAGTTACGCATCCCATGGCCAGATTTCCATTATGGTATGGTCCTTCGAGTTTCCCAGCTCAGCGCCTGCGCGGTGATGAATCTTACCATTGTCCTCTAACGTTTATTTTCTGCGTTTGATGCGTAATAAATAGTGAGAAGCCAATGACTCCAGAGCAGGAAAGTAGTGGGCCGTCCTAATGCTTGCTTTGGAACGTCTGACTGCCTGCCTGGAGAATAACTGACGCGTCACCGATCATCATGTTGTATCCAAGGCAATCCAAGAAGACCTCGTGGGTGACACGCATATCATTTCTGGGGAAGAGGGAAAACAACAGCTCATTACTGATCCAATATATACTCGGTCATTGCTCGATTGTTTGATGTTTGGGTAGACTCTGAAAGCAGCAGCTGGGATCGGCGGTTGGCGATGGAGCATAGTAAGACGATGTTTTCCCGGTAGATTGTGCGAGAGACTTTTCAGCTCGTAGCAATGTGCGCATAGTGTATATAAGTCATCTACCTCTCATCCGTCGAAACTCATACAGCGTTCTCTACAATAGTTTGGTTTGCAAACTTCAGTGTCTTTAACCTTTAGAGGATGATTGGAACTGCACTAGTGATATGTTCTTCAAAGCCTGAGGAGTACTCCACGTGATAAGCTCTCGATCACATGAAGAACCTGTTTTTGCTCCTCTGATTATTCCAGCCAAATGAACACATCTTGAGCCAGGATGGTAGGGCGGCGAGACAAATACCGATTCGTCTCTCTTGATGCACGGGGCAGTGCTGCTATCTCTTGGAGAATCACTGCGTCACACATGACACCTTCTTAATGAAGCGGGTAGCGGGAGCATCATCATAGCATATTGTTTGCTGGTAAAATCTGCACCTCAGTGGACAAGACGACTCCAATAAATACCTTTCCAAAAGACGCCAGTCAACGCAGGACCAATAACTGGAGCTGAGGATGCCAGCCAAGTTCAGCAGACGAGAGTCTACAAGCGAGGTAGAAGGCAAGGCTAGTTGAACATCAAACGCACAAAAATAGTTGCCCAGTGACAGTTCAATAAGAAAAGAAATATGAAACAAAGAAGACTCTATCATCTATTGCACAGTTTAACCCAAACAATTTATCTTAGGGCGTACAGAAGCAAGCACAGGAACCTTCAGCCTTGTTGGCGCTTTGCACGAACATATCACACTGTGAGGGAAGATGTTTCTTAGCCATGTCTTCTTATACGTCCTCCCCAAAGTCGCAGGAAGGGATTGGGCGTTTTGAAGGTACATACCACAAGGTTGCAACTAATCCCGCAGAAGCCCTTAATTTTGGTGCACCCAGTGTCATCGCTCTGCAGCATATTAGATGGAAGAATGCATGAGTGTAGTGTTACTCACACTGTTGTTAGGTTCAGGTTTGCAGAAAGTCTGCTGGGCGGCAGCCTGAGAAGCAAGGGCTAAAGGTAGAACGAACGAAAGGAGGCTAGACAGCTGCATTTGGGTAATGTATTGGGATGCGTAATGAATGTATTGGATGAAGAGTGAGTGATTGAGATCAAGCGACAGTCTCAGCTGCTCCAGGATAGTCAGGAAGGGACGCCAACCCCAACGTCAAGCGTAAAAACAGAAGACTTTATATATAACTACTGCCAAAGCATGTAATCTACTTGAAATCGTAACTAACACGTTTATAAGTTTCAATTCGTCTCCTAACCAGTAAATAGACTTTTCCATAAGCTACTATACCAAGGGTCTCAATGGATGTATTAGAAGAGACCAGGCGTCTTAGGGAGATCAGGCGTCTCAGGCCTAATTTGAGTCAGCTATCAAGTAGTAGTAAGCCTTTGTGAGTTTGCGAGAGACCCAAATTTAGCGAATCTACCTTACTTGAAACTTGCGCGTCATCTGGGATCTCACCGAGAGTTGCGAGCTTATCGTATATCTGCGAGGAAGCAAGCAACGACTTGATGGTCTCAACTGCTTGGAAAGCCCTCACCTGACGTTGACTGCCATTGAATTGTAAACATAGGAAGAACAGGAGTTTGGGGTGACCATCTACTGAAAGTCTTGTCTTGTCCCTCAAAATACCTCTGATATATTGTTTTCGAAGCGTTGCAAGCGAACGCGTGAACGACTGCTCTGGCCTGTCCAGGGCAGCTTGGGAAGAAGTTCGAGAGCTGCATCGCGACTTCAGTGAGTCACATAACGAAGAGAAACCGTTCACCTTCAGCGCCTTTCTAGCGGGGCTTTTGTACATTTTCACCAAAGTCCCAATGTGCTCTTATCAATCGTCGTCGTCGAGACCCCCTGCGTCGCTAGCCTACTCCACCCTGGGAAGGAAGCTCGAGCCGGCTGCGCCCGTGCTGGGAAGGAAAGCCGAGACGAGACAACACAACCGACGCGTCAAACGGCACCGAAATGACCGCCTCTTCGCGGAGCCTCATATCTGGGCACACCCACAAATCCCGGCTATCTGGAACAGACGAAAGATCTTTTCAGAAGAGTACTGGATGTGACTCAATGGCCACTATTTGGTCGGGATGTTCCCGCCGCGTGCAAGGGCGCGTTGAGGGGCGCACTTTGACTCACCGATAAGGCTGTGTAGGAATTGAAGAGGTTAAGTTGGAAACTATAAGAGATACCGTTCAAGTTTCTCAGAATATGGAAATCTGGTCCACAATTTAGTTCGTGCGCATCTGTTCTACGGATCTTCAGTCTTTCCTAACCCCAAACTCGCCGCCGACAACAACTGCGAACCATTCCACACACAAACTGCCCACCAAAATGTCGAAAGGCAAAGTCTGTCTTGCGTAAGTGTATTCCCGGAATTCTTACAGTAATGGAAAAATACTGAGAACATCACGAATAGCTACTCCGGCGGCGTAAGTTCTCTCTCTCGGTGCAATTCCGCATCATATGACAGCAGTCCCGCCCAAATGGTACAGCATGGTGAAGACACTTTAAGGCTGATGTCAATCGCTAGCTCGATACCTCGGTCATTCTTGCTTGGCTAGTGGAACAGAATTACGAAGTCATGTTCGTGACCTACCTTACCTACTCATCAATCGGCGTGGCCCTCACTGACGCCCCGAAAGATGCTACATTGCCGACGTTGGACAGGAGGAATCTGATTGGGCTTCGGTTGAGCAGAAAGGTAGCGTTCTTGGAATCTCTCGAGATAGTTGCTTGTACTAACAACAAGAACACAGCTCTCCAGATAGGCGCGAAAAAGGTGCGGCAACTCATGCGGCGCTTGGACGTAAACCGAGGAAGACGACAATGTTACTGATGCTCTTGCCTTTGTAGTTGATCGTTGATGACTTGAAGCGGGAGTTCGTAGAGTAAGGCAGGTTTCCGCGTCATCTTTGTCTGCTAAGGCCTACGTCTTTTAGGGAGTTGTGCTGGAAAGCTGTCCAATGCGTGAGAAACCTTTGAGACACCTCTGTAGGCTTGACTGACGACACCATCTAGAACGCTGTGTACGAGGGTCTCTACTTGCTAGGTAAATTGTTTTCATGTCCCACTTGAAAGGAAAGGAAGAGGTCGTAACTGACAGAATGCAGGAACCAGCCTGGCTCGGCCAGTCATCGCTCGTGGCCAGATGAGAGCTGCTGTCCAAGAGGGGTGCCAATTCGTGTCCCACGGATGCGTAAGACGTACTGAATCCCCTAATTCACCCCAGGCTAACCTCTAGCAGACCGGAAAAGGCAATGACCAAGTACGATTTGAGCTAACGTTCGCCACAATTAATCCCGAGATACGATGCATCATTGCTTGGCGCTTGCCTGAGTTCTACAAGCGATTTGAGGTGTGTCAACACATTACAATCAGTCACCTGCACGGGCTGACAGATGTGATTGCAGGGTCGTAACGATCTTCTTGACTATGCCGCTGAAAAAGGTACTGCGACACAGCCTCCCGAAATTCCTTCCTCCAAGCTGACAAAACCTCAGGTATCCCCGTTTCGTCGACCAAGGCCAAGCCATTCTCCATGGACGATAACTTTGCCCATTGCTCTTATGAGGTTGGTCGGCCAGATGGCGCCATGAGCAAGCATATCTGACCATGATAGGCGGGCCTCCTCGAAGACCCAGACGTGACGCCCCCAGAGGACATGTGGACCAAAACAGTCTCCCCCCTGAAAGCACCTGATACGCCCCTTGATATCACAATACATTTTGAGAAGGGAACGCCGGTGAAAGTGGTCACCCCGCATCACACTGCTACCGATTCTGTCGAGCTCTTTGAACTTCTCAATCGAATCGGCGGGGAGCATGGTGTAGGCCGAATTGTGAGTTCATGATTAACTTCAACATATTTTAGGCTTTTGGCTGACAAACAGGCAGGACATCGTTGAGAACCGATTTATCGGACTCAAGTCTCGTGGATGCTACGGTATGATTACCGTATTCATTTGTACACGAAGCATGTTCTGACACAAACCAGACTCCCCAGCTATGACCATCCTCCGCCTCGCTCACATCTCCATCGAGGGACTGTAAGAAGCCATCTTCACCGACAACGGCGTGTATCTGCTCACAATTTCTAGTGTTCTTGACGGTCGAGTCATCTCGTTGCGAAATACCATGAGCCAGCAGTGGTCTGAGCTCATCTACCAGGGTGCTTACTTTAGTCCTGAGAGGGCATTCTTGCAGCGTGAGTCTTCATGCATTCTGAAAAGCTTGTGATAGTTGACTCTCGAGTATAACAGCGAGCCTTGACTACTCTCAGCAGAGGGTCAACGGTCAAGTCCGACTTCGCCTATACAAAGGAGGCGTATATGTACTCGGCCGCTCGTCGGATGAGAAGCTGTACTCTGAGGAGGATGCTTCGATGGATTCTCTGACTACGTTCGATCCTCTGGACACGACTGGGTTCATTACCATCCAGGCTATTCGCCTGAAGAAGGTGTGTGCACTTCAAAAGAATGGTGAGGTTCGTCAAGCTGACTCGAGTGTGTAGTACGGTATGCAGATGGCGGAGGCCGGTGTCAAATTTTAACCATGGTTTGTCTTATGGAACGCTGCGGAGGTTGGTGGTTTTGTACACTGGGCTGTGCGAAACTGTGAAACTCTGGGCCCAGAAAAGTCTATTGCGAGTGCGCAGTCTAGTAGTCTATGAAATCATGAATATCCAAGGAAATTGACAAGGTCTAAAGGCATCATGTACATCCACCGGTCTGTTGTTATCGCTACTTGCGGGACGTGGCATATGTTGCAGCCGCACCCGATCCCTGGTGTCCACCTGCATAGGCCGAGGCCGATCCCGCTGCGGGTACTTCCGCAATGTTGTTGAACGGCTCTTGCCAAGACGGCTCGGTAAGCCAGCGCCCGACGGGGTAGTTGGCGCTTGAGCTCTGAGCCGAACGTTGGCCATGGTCGAGCGAAGGGTCCTGCCAGGAGCGGTTGACCGGGACAGTGCTGGAGCCTGTTTCAACATTAGTATGGGTATGACTAGAACATCTTGGACTTGAGACGCTTACTCTTTGACTTAGATGAGGAAGACTGCTTGGCCGAAGACTTCGCCATTGTGATGATTGACTTGGGGAGAGAGTGTTAAGATTGCAAGCTTAAGTCTTGTTGATAATCAACAGGGCAAGTGAGGAGTGTTGTTGTAGTTGTGGTGCTGATGGCGATGGAATGATTGTCTGCTGGGTAGATTGTGATGATGTAGGTCAGTATGTGATTGTGAGATTGTTGATGATGAAAGTTCTTCCATACATGCTAGGTCCAGAATCTGGCTGATCTTTATACGTATTTCCCAATCTCTTTTTTCACGGAGGTTTGGAAGGATTTGAGAAATCTCGTCCGACAGTGTGACAGTTTGACTGAGATGGTGGTTTCCTCCCCTTTCCAAGTTCAAGGGCTGTAGTCAACAGTTCCACATGTGCCTCTGAGTTACAACGGCCCAGGAACCACGCGTGTTGCGAGTTTCGCATGGCGTTTGCGCCTCCGCCCAAAATGCACCACCATTGCCGAAACATCCTAGGAAGGCTTCTGTCGCACTGCGCTAGTAGTTTCTAGCGGCCGAGAAATCAGATCATGGTCCATTCAACAAGCTGGCCCTGTCGCTGGCGAAAATGACAGACTGAAGATGCAGACGCCAACATGTATTCAGCTCAGCTAGGAAGTTGCAAGAGACGAACCCGACATCGGCAAGCTGGCATCTTCCATGACATCCTCCTCCCCGAGAGTGGCTTTTTGTCTCACTCAATTGACATCAAAATGATCAGACTTTATCTGCAGAACGACCTTCTTCCGGTGACGGGAGAATGCAGAACCCGTATTTCTGCTGTTCAACAAACTTGCCGAAGCCGCCCCCGCCCGCCCGAGACACGCCCTCTGCACGTTCCGGTACCGATAGAATCGCACACGGTGGCCATCGGGCAGACTTGCATTTCCAATCTTCTCATGAGGAAAGACATGTGACACGGGCACCACCAAAACGTCGCTAGACTCGCATGCGCGCTTCCGCGGAAGATTTTGCCACGGCCGCTGCCGGGGCCGACCTAATCTCGCAACGGATGCATGCATATGATTGCATTACTCGGGACCAGTGGGCTGGGCGATTGCATCGATACTGGTCCACAGAGGTGCACCAACCGCCCTCGGCATGACAAGTGTTTATGATTCTTCTGAGCTATGTGCACAAGCTCTTGTACTTTTCGTTTCGTCCTCTTATGTTATACTACACTATGACGGCAGCGTCGCTCTGAGGGAAGATTGACCAAGGGTCCAAGTGTCAAAGTGGAATACGAATCCTCTATCTCGAACTGACACTTCAAGGGCTGAGATACCCCTGAATATCAAACCCACGTGTTTGTAAATCATTCATTGACCGATGAGGTGACACATCGACAACGGGGTGTGTCACAACATCTACCCGTCAATCAATATAAGACTCGAATGGCATCAATCTTCAGCTTCTGCAACATGGAAGAAACAGGTAATGGCCCATCAGCTCCTGCCGATTTAGATGATCGGCAAGTCATGCCGGGGAGGATTGATGTTTCCGTGCCACCCCTCCGTGCCACGCGATCCCCTCAAGCATTAACCAGGAACGGCCACGCGACTTCATAGTCCAGTGTTCTTCCAATCGGAGTTGCCGGGGAACGAATGGAGAAATTCAGAAACACTAGGAGACTAATGATGAAATAAATGCAGATCAATCTCACCCAGAATTGCCCCTCACCAATACCCCTTTTCCACGTTCACCAAGCCAGCCCTAATCCAACCGAGACATTGCTTGTAGTACACCTCGTGAGGGTATCACGGAATAGGAGACATACAGGGAGATCACCTGTCAGGCCATCCATCATCAGCCACAGTTGCGCAAGATTTCAGCCCCTCTACGAAACGATGCCTTTCTAAAGCATCAGCCTCTCCTCTAGAAATGAACTCCACGAGAATGGAAGCCCTCTAGATGCGGGTCCCACGTGTTGTGTGACGCTCAGCAC
This sequence comes from Colletotrichum kahawae, assembly GCA_032988895.1. Lineage (NCBI taxonomy): Eukaryota > Fungi > Ascomycota > Sordariomycetes > Glomerellales > Glomerellaceae > Colletotrichum > Colletotrichum kahawae. The sequence continues at coordinate 62,025 of VYYT01000108.1, read as the reverse complement.
GTGGCCGAAAGACAAGAGGCGCTCGTAATAACTCCACATAAGGCCGTTACGAGGTCATGGAAGCGAGTTGTGATGCTTCTACGTTGTTGTGACCCTCGACAGAAGCTATAGCCGAGATTTGACGAATTCCTGGGGCTGAGATACGGTCTTAGAGCGTAAAGAGTTTCAGCTGAACTTCGTGAGTCTCGCGAAATCAAGCTTCACACAGCTCTAGTTGACTTACTTCTCCCATCTGCATGGATCATGGATTTGACGTTGGCTACAAATTCTTCTGAGCCGGCTAACATTGCCCTGGGGTCCTCCAGAGCTGGGAAGTGTCTGCCCTGAAAACTGCGTAAGCCTCGCATTGTCCGTGGGTCTAGAGAAACCAAAAAAATGCGGTGTTACCTTCTCATAGTCCTTGTAGAAGATCAAGTTAGGAAACGTCTTCTCGACCCAAGCTCTTGGTGCAGCTACGAGCTCGCAGGGGAAGTTCGACTCGCTAAAGGGCCTGCCTTCTGGAGACGGGATGGTGGAGGGAATATACCTGTTTGACTAGATGCAGCGCGGGTACGTGTCAGGAAGCCAGTAAAGCACTACGCTGGCGAGAATCATGTCAACTGGTATCGGGATATCTGTCCAGTCCCGGAACCTCTTGCCGATCCCATTGTGGCTATAAGCCTCATTTGTTGAAAATAATTTCATGGATTGTGAAGACCATCGTCACACCCGGAAAGAATAGACGAGGATGACCACTTAAGTACAGTCGAGGAGAACATGGCTTGAAGTATTTACCATGTGTAAAGCCAATGAGCTAGACGCGATCATAGGCCCAATGGTTCCGGGCTTGGTCTGATGCATGAGGTAATATCCGAAGCATGTTGCGAAAAAGATGTGAGCATATATCATGAGCTGCTTGCCTTCTTCCGTGTAGACATCCATATGAGAAGGGGCTGGCTCGTTGGTGGCTAATAAGCCCTTACTATGAAAGCCTTTGCAGCCCTCATAATCCTGAGCCGTGATTCTCACAAACCGTTTGCCAACATCACCTCCATGACTAATGTAAACCTTGACTAAGTCCAAGCGAACCAGGAGGTGATTCAAAAACTTTGTGGGATTTTGGAACTCAAACTCATTGTCTACAAACGACGCAACGTCGCTCGAAGCTGAGATCGATGAGAAGCTATAGCCGGGAAACGAGGGAACCACGATCTGGTAACTCACTGCCTTCGACGTGTATCTTTGCTTTTTTTTTTTAAGAAGCTCAAGAATGGGCAGGTACTCCAAACTGCTCCCTGGGAAGCCGTGAACTAGAAGGGGAGGTATCGCGTCTTTGCGATCGGAGAAGGGCGCAAGAAAGTGAACGTTGTATTACAGACCTGTCCCCAAGTGACATCAACATCTGCGACCGGACAGGAAATTGCGTACGGCCTTGATGCGCTTCGTGTGGTCGCCATAAGAAGCGGAGAAGCGGATGGGATCTATCCAAGCAGCTTTGGCGTCGGAGAGCCATTCGTGAGTTGTCCCATCAACATCATTCGCTCTGCGACGAATGGGAGTATGTCCGCCAGTATGATGCCTGGAACACGGTAATGTATCAATTTTTCATTCATCGCTACAAAGCTCAGAGCCCTTGGTATGAGAATTGGCTACGAAAAGGCCGGTCTGCCATAATCTCTCAAGCGGGAGATCATTGAGTATGCAGTTAGAGCTCAAAGACGATGCGACGACATTCATATCAGGAGTACCCAATGGTCGTAGGCCGCAAGCATCGTCAAGAAGAGTACTTTTCCACGGGTAAGAAATAGATCTTCGCAAAAAAGCCGCCAAGACTGTGAGATTTGCCCACAAAACTGACACCTCACGGAGCTGCAACACGGCTGACGAACGGCATACCTCAAGTGGAAAAAGTCTCGAGCGAAAGGCTATGGAAGCGGCGCGGGTGGCTGCGGCACAGGGCAAGCCAGCCGGTTTGTCACCGTTGGGCGATTCTTTGTTAGGAAATCTTACCCCTTTTGGGGCATCTTTGCGATTTCCCCAGGCGGAATGTAAGCACCAAGGACGCACTTGAGCCCTATTGTTCTCTTTAGACGCGCTAGATATAAGAAGCAAAGCTCAATGTGGTCCACATCGAGATTGACTATGGCCTTGAACAAAACCGTAGTCCGGACGACTCCCCGCTCGCCCGGGCGGAGGAGCCGGCGATGCCCAGAGCTGGCCCGATCAAGTCCACTGCCGAGTGGGGCCGACCGGCTACGGACACTCATTTCGGAGGTCTCGGCGACTTAGGTATCTGCCAAGCGCATTGGCTTTCAGCCGTCGCTGCGCCGGAACGTTCATTTGATGATAACTCATCTCATTCGAGTCACTTGGCATAGCTGATGTCGAACAAATTATGGCCAGATCCATACCAACGCGTTCGACGGAAGACACGCCATGGCAGGAGTGCATCATGCACGTGTACTGTCTGCACCTGGCGATCTGGAAGGTTCTATTGTTTAAGCTTAGCCAAGATAGGGCAGAATTAAATCACTTTGCAGGTCCATCACTTGTTAAGATCTGGCATTCTGCAGTCAATACAATGCCGCTGATCATTCTCGTGTGGACGAATCAGGGTATTTCGCTGTTCAGTAATCCAATCCTTGTCCACCAGGAGGCTATTGACGATCTGCATCTTCGGGAGGTGAATGGGCCGTGACAAGGCTCTCACTTATTGGCCAAGCAGCTGACATGTAAGCCAAGACGCTGGAAAGATAGCTCAGGAGAACTCATGTGGGACAGAGTCATCTACTTTGGTAATTGCTCACGATCTGACGGCGTGGGGAAATCTAGCCCCCAGCTCGCGACCGGCAGGGGTTCAAGATGCAATCCGCTTCCGCGCGAACAATGCGTGATGGTAAATCCCAAATATCGGTAAGTGCAGATTTTGACAGCGGGAAGAGGAAACAGTGATTCCATTGATCGACGATCACAATGCCCACAGCAAGAGACATGGACTGCCGTCTGAGCGTGAAGAAACAAAGGTTGGAGTGGACAATGAGACAATGCCCTGTAGTCCACTAGCAAGGCCGAGATGCTTGGCAGACCTAGCTGGGGTTGGTGAAAAGGAAACAGGGGGTTTCCTGTTCCTGACTGCGAACCACTCCAATAGGGGGCATATGCATGCACATCAGTCAGGGGTCTCTGGTGTTTTCCAAGTGTCCGGATGCGACTTGATCTTAGATCCGATGAGCATCCCTGCAGCAGGATCGGTTCCAATGATCTCGAGAAATCTGTGAGATCTGACGTCAATTGAAATGCGTCACTTGGAGTGCTTTGCTACGGCATCCAGCACATTTGTCACGATTTCGACCCCAGAGTTTCATATCACATGGCACTCGACAACGATAGCAACGCGCATTTTGCCCCAGACCGTTGAGTTTCTTTGAGGAGCACGAGGCCGCGTTGTCCCCCAGACGAAAACCATGTGGAGAACGAAGTGGTCGCCATCCTTCCCGCGATTCGTCTGCGCAAGTGCCGCTCTTCGGAATCATGGAGCGAGTCGATCCGGCACAGAAAACATTGAAACGCTAGAAATGATCAACAGGCATCTATCGCCGTCAATCTCGACGCCAGGTACGCAAAAGATCTAGCATCGCACAAAAGGACCGGAAGCCCTGCGATGCGGTGTTTCTCGTGTGCCCATGAGCCAAAAAGCCTTTGTCTCGAAATGCAGGCTTTCGATTGGACTTACTAAAGACCTGACGCATGCGAGGCTGTCCACCTTACTTTACCTCGAGCAGATTGACTCATGAAGATCCCTTGCTTTAGACTGAACGGAACGGCCAAGCGAAGCCACGGTAATGCTGTGATTGGATCATCAGCCGTCTAGCGCGACGGACGATAACGTCTAGTCGAAGTTGGTCTGATTCGGGTGCCGGGAGCACGGACGAACACCTTAGTGATCGACAAAACAAAAAAGCAAAGTTCTGAGGGACGTAGGGAGAACATGAGTCGAAACATGAGCCTGAATTGTTCAGAGTAGTCCCAGAGTAGTTCATCGCGGGAAAGCAAAGCAGTGACCACAGCTGAGACGCCACAAGCGGGGGGGAAGGGGTTCAATATTAGCCTGGCCTCGACGGGATTCGCTGCTCCGGACAAGCTGTGCGGCTGCATCACACCCGTATTACTATGCCAAGCACGCTATCGTTTGACTGATTCTACCGATTTGGATGGACGATCACAATGTGTCCAGGTGCCGACACCGTTGGCCCGCTGGGCTTCATCGACTGTGGCTGAACCGTTCCTCTCGGTCATGGACTCTTCCTTCTCCATTCCCCACTCATATCCCCACGCACAAAACTTCAAGAATGAGGCTGTCTTGAAAAGAAGACACATTCCCATGCTGTTTTTGTCGAAGATCAGACCAGGAAATGCCCCTCTCTCTTCATCCAACAACTTCAACACAAACGGCACCATGGATCCCGCAGCGATGGCGAGCCTTACGATCTACAACTTCCCGCCTATGCCGCCGAATTTCGACAGCATAGGCATTTTCTACATGACCTTCTGCGTAACATGGACGGTACTCGTCATCGCCGGCATGATCTTCTGTTGGGTGAACCACAATAGTCCCGTCCTGAAAATTCGTGGCTTGCCGCTGTCCTTTGCCGCGATCATCTGTCTTCACTTGTACTGGATTCTCGCCCAGATCACCTACCCTATCGGTAGAACTATGCCGGCTGTCCTAGCCTACGATGTCCAGTACTTCGTCATGGGAACCTGGTTCCCGCTTGGTATTGCCTTGTTCCATGCGTCCAACGCGCGTTTCCTGCATGTTGCGAAGCTTCAGAAGTTGCATTTCGCGAATAAGGGAGAAGGGGTCAAGCGAGGAAAGCTCGGCTGCGATGGTGCCAGGACATCATGGCTTTGCCGCCTGAGGAATATGGACTATACAACGAAGATCATGATCCCTATCGGTCTGGGTCTGGTCGTTCAGGTACGTGAGGGTTCTTCCATCAACGTAAGGATTCAATCTAACCCGCGAGTGTTTGATTTAGGCATGCTTGACTATTGGAATGTGGCTCGCCTGCAAGAAGTATCACCCAACGTTCGGCATTCCTGGTACAGAAATTCGCGGTTCCAACGTGATGGAGCAGCTGGTAGACCTGGGCCGAGGATGGGAGTGGTGGCCAACGGTAGCTTGGCAGTTTGTCTGGTCGTGGATTGTAAGTCATCGTCAATGCTAGAAAGAACAACGGCAGGTTACTAACGTGTATAGGTCGCCCCCACGATGCTTTGGAAAGCTTGGGGCATCCGTGACACAATGGGATGGCGCACACAAACCATCGGTTGCTGCCTCGCTAGGTGTGTAGCACGTTGGCATTCCCACGCATCTTCAATTTGCTGATCTTTTCCTAGTCTCCACGCTACACCGATGTTTCTCATCGCTTCTTACGTTCCGGCGTTTGCGAAGGTCAATGCTTACTTCACTCCCAGCCAGTGGTAAGTTCTAGACCTGGCAGCAGTGGCATCAAGGCAAGAAACAGCAACTGATGACAGGATTTAGGCTCCATCTCTCATCCATGGTTTTCGAGATCTTTGCCGTTTTTGTACCGGCATTCCAAGTCATCCGACTGCGAATGCTTAACAAGAAAGCAATTGATGCGAACGCCAAGTGGGACACGTCGTCTCAATCTAGTACTTTGAGGCCTATGTCCAACGCTATGGGCACTTGCATCAACTGCAGGCGCGAAGCCTCAGCCAGTCAGTTGGAGAAGGGCCTTGCGAACGTATATCAATCAGACAACATCGAAATTGGCCCGGAGCCGGATAGCCGTCTGCTCACGATGAGCGCTCTTGACCACGCCCTCCGCGAGAACACCGGTTCTCTGCAGGAGTTCTCGGCTCTTTGCGATTTCTCTGGAGAGAATATTGCCTTTCTGACCCGTCTGGAAGCATGGAAGACATCGACGTGGCCTCAATTTGCTCAAAACTCGAAAGCTCATTCACTGAGTGGTGAAGAGATGCTGGAAGCCTACAACAGCGCACTCGATATCTACGCGGACTTCATTTCAATCAACCTCGCCGAGTTCCCTCTCAACCTTCCTTCAAACGAGCTAAAGCATCTTGAGGCTGTTTTCGAGAAGCCCGCTCGCATTCTTTTCGGCGAAGACTCTTCATTGAACCACATCACCCCCTTCGACGATGCCTATCACTCCCGCAATGGACAGACCTCAGGCAGTGGACAGGACATTCGAGGCCAGATCCGCTACACCGGCGAGATACCCTCGAGCTTCAACCCCAATGTGTTTGACAGCGCCCAGGGCCACATCAAGTATCTAGTCTTGACCAACACCTGGGCCAAATTCGTTAAAGAGATGCACCAGAGGAGGCGGTCGAGCGAGGCAAGCAGAAGTGTTATGTCCACAGAGTCAGAGACGTCGCTTTTGAGCAGGGTCTCTACCAAGGTTACAGATATGATTCGCGGGAAGAGTCGCTCGGATTCTGCTTGAAAGCCTTCGTGACACGTGTAAAGTCACTCATTCATTCGTTTCTTCCTTTGATTCTATCCAATACCCGGGAGATTTCCCACGCCTACACAAATGTAATCAGTTAAATAGTAAAACATGTCCGAAAGAAGATTCAGTGACCAATCGTCTACTATTAAAACAAAAATCACAGTTGAAGAGATACGCCGCACAGCACTTCCAATGTGGAAACATGTCCGTGTAATACCATTTCTATCATGGGCTTTGGTCTCATCATTATGAGATTGACATAGACAGCATATATGTATTGTATTGAAACGTCCCAACAGGAATTTGTCAGGACTTGATTATCTCTACATGCAGTGCTGCAGAAAGCTTTAATGGCTCAAACCCTTTGCGTGCGCCTTTGCCACATCCTTCCAGTATCTCTCTGCGCTCTTCTCTCTCATCTTCCTGCCGTATCTAGTCATGACAAAAATACTTGCATTCCACACAAATCCAATGGCGCCCACGGTGATGAAAGTGTCGCGATAGCCCATGTGGTTGAGCCAGGGAGTGATGCCGTAGTTGATGGCAAAGCTCATCGTGTTGCGAATGATGACGCACGTAGTGATCATGTCGCCACTCAGTTGTGGGTATGACGCGATAGCATATCCCAGAGATCCAGCGACCGCGAGAGCGTTGTTGATAGCAAGCGTGAATTGGGAAATGATGAGTCCCATCCAGTGGATATGATAGGCAACTCCAAGGCCATAAAGAATCATGCTGAAGGGCACCAAAAACATTGAGGCCGCGAAAAGCCACAGAGAATGTTCTGATTCGGAAATTCCGTTGTTGCGACGCGCGAGGCGAATTGTCAGGATCTTTCCAACCTTGCCGCAATAGTAACCTCTGCAGCAAATGTGTCAGTCATCATGACAAAGCAACGAAAAGCAGTTGAACTGACCCAATGATGGTACCAAGAACGCCCCCAGCATAAGCGCCAGCGACACCGGCAGTAGAGAAGCCGTACATGGTGGTGTACACGGTACCTGTTGTAGCATTCTGAACACCAGACCACACCAAGTTGTTGGCGCCGTACATCAATCTGAGTTCAGTTAGGACGCAGTGCTACTCAAAAGATACCACTGAACTTACCCGGCGTAAACTACGGAAGGATACGTGAAGCCTCGGAGGGCACCAAGAGCAATATCCAGCATTCGGTTGGGTCTCGGCTTGTCCTTGATACCCAACTTCTGCACAAAAGTCTTGCGTGGGTACATGACCTGTCCAGTCTCGCTGTCGACGGGGTTGGTGGTCGGGGCTCCCTGCTTCTCGGTTGTGTTCGCGACCTTCGACTCCTCCTCGCTGCCAGTTGCAGATTCTGTTCGTTGCGCCTCAGAGACAACAGCGGCGCCATGGTCCTCCGGTCTCGCGGGACGATCGTAGTTTGTCTCTTCCATGAAGAGGAAACAGTACACCAAAGCAATTCCGTTGAAAATTGCGCACCACCACTGCAAGTTGGAAAGTCTAGTCAGTATTTACCTTAGAAAGTCCGAGGCTGAAATTAGGTATCTTACTAGAGTCCATTTCCATCCCATGCCAACGTTGATGAAACCAGAAAGCATGGGAGCAAGCTTGCCTGTCATTGAGAGACCCCATCCATAGAGCGCCAGGTACTTCGGGCGTTGATGAGCGAACCACTGCGCACCAATCAGTTTTCATCAACTCTAATAGCAATCCATTGCGAATAGTTTGCCTACAATATCGGTAATCGAGATTTCGCACAGTGATTCGACGGGTGCCCCGAAAAGGCCAAGCAGAATACGGCTCGCAAGATAGGTGTGCTTTGTAGTACACATCGGTGCAGTGGCGAGGATAATCTGAAATGTACACTCGATTAGACAAAGTCTTTTACAGGGCCCTTATTTTACTACTTACAATATTCGCCGCGAGGGAAGCCAAGTAAGCAGGTCGCTTGCCATATTGGAGAGCAAGAGGTTGCCAGATGACGCAACCCCAGCCGTAGAAGAGAAACTAAAGCACATGTCGTCAGAAACAGTCTCTTGAAGTTGCGCATTCAGACTGACCATGATTCCGGTTCCATTATTGATATCCGCCAGCGATAATCCTGTTGCTTTTCGAATGGGAGTGACGACGGAGTAGACTGCACTACTTGGGATGGCAATCATGATGGTGTATAGCACAACGCATGACGTAGCCAGCAGCTTGCGCTTTCTAGTCCAGTTCAGGGGATCTTCTGGGTCCTCTGATGGACGAGGAATGAGCATAATATCATTCTCGCCCGAGCCTGACGCGTGCTGTCCAAGGACGGAGCCATCTACGTCGATGAGCCTCGAAGTGCCTGGAGGGAGCCCGTCTCCTTCGGCTTTGGTGTGGTCTTGAGCCATGACCACAGAAAGATACCCGTTTCAAGTTCGGATGTTCAAGAGAACGCTTTCTACAACGGTCGGAGGGCGAAACTGGCAAGAATGAGGGAGAGGCCAAACAGACAAACAGAAGCGACAACAGCGCAGCGGCAGAGTATGGGTGACCCTTTGCTACTTATCGCACCTGCAGATCGACTGCTTGGGTGAAGATATGGTCTTGGCTCACCGAGGTGAGTTTCACAGAACAGTTCAATGGAGCTATCTTGAAGTGATGATAAGCTGCGCCCGACAGGGGAAGCTATGAGCGCGGAGCATGCGGGGGCAAGCTGATAACATATCTGGGGCAAGTCTACCAGATATCTTTCGGGGATGCTCCGACACCAATCCTACCAGCGCAAAGGACCCGTCTCATGTCTTTTTCGGGACTCGGATATCTTCATCCAGTACAATTGCTTGTTTGCGAGCCTGGGGAGGCGGGTTTCGTGCGGAGCTGACATACGGGAGGACTGGATGACCATCGCAGTGGAGAATTGGACCCGCTTCTGCACCCAGTTATGGCAGTTGACAGCGATAGGCGGAGAGGCGATCGCCGCCGGACAAGATAGCTCCAACTGATAACGAAGAACCGACTGGCTGGAAGAAACCGTACAAAGTGCCCGGACTCTCTGACAAGTGATGGTATGAAGGCTGATGATTTACAGAGATTGACGCAAGTACCGGAATACTGTTGTAACGTCGTTGAACCATTTCCTCCCTGACATCATGGCCATCACAACCCTTGCGAAGAGTTGGCGTGAGCTGGCTCAAACATGCATTGACATCCAGAAGAAGTCTATCCCGAAAGATTACGAGATCCCCCAAAGTCAATTGCCGCCCAAAGACCGCCGAAATGTTCAAAACGTTTCGTATGAGGCAGGAATTCTTACGCCCGAGGAGTTGGAAATGACGGAACAAGATGCGGCGGGTTTGTTGGAGAAGTACAAATCTGGCCAATGGAATGTCAGACAGGTTGTCACGGCTTTCTTGAAGAGGACAACGATAATTCATCAATTGGTATGGAGGTTGTTTGAGCGCTTTTGGTGCACTTGCTGATTGTTTGGCACTTGAAGACCAACTTCGCTACAGAGATTCTCGCTGAATCCGCTTTGCAGAAGGCCGACGAGCTCGATGCTTACTACCAAAAGACCGGCCAGTTGGCAGGGCCGCTGCACGGTATTCCAATCTCCGTGAAGGTTTGTGGGAATGTTTATGTTTGCTTTGATGAAACACCCCTGATGGCTAACTGCATCTTATTCGCAGGAGCATATCGGCATGGGCGGTCGAATTACCCATGCTGGCTTTGTGGCAAAGATCTCAAACATCCCATCCGAAGATGCGCTTTCGATACGTATTTTGAAGCAGGCAGGCGCAGTCATTCACGTTCGAACAAACCAGCCTCAGTCTCTGATGGTATGTGGCTACGCAGTTTCCGAGTCAACCTCCTTTGAAAACCTGTTGAACTGACATTGAGTATTGTGCCATAGCATCTCGACTGCAATAACAACATCACCGGGCTCACCTTGAACCCCCATAACCTTCTGCTATCCCCTGGCGGCTCTTCAGGAGGCGAAGGCGTTTCTGTTGGCGCAAAATGCTCTGTTATGGGCGTAGGCACCGACATTGGCGGCAGTATTAGAATTCCGGCTGCTTTCAATGGCTGCTACGGACTCCGTCCGACGGCTTTAAGAGTTCCCTGCCTTGGGAACTTTGGTATCACCTTTGGTCAAGAAAGCATCCGAGGGGTTGCGGGTCCACTGGGTCAGAGTGTGGATGACCTGGACAGGTTCATGAGCGCCATACTGGGAGCAGAGCCGTGGCAAATAGAAACATCCTTGGTACCTTTACCTTGGCGTCATGTGGCGCTGAAAAAGGACATCACTGTTGGGGTCATGTTTGATGACGGGTAAGTTCTCTGATTTCATTCCCGCGAGATTTAGAAGACAACTTACCAATCCGATTTATCAGATGTGTTAAGCCTCACCCACCAGTCCTTCGAGCTCTCCAACATGCCACAGACAAACTCAAGGCTGCTGGGATCAATGTTGTGGAGTGGAAGCCTTTCGACCATGAACGTGGCTGGAAGATAGTGGTAAGTCAATGCATCTCGTTTTCAATCACAAAGTCAGACATCATACCGGCACGGCCGGCTAACCTCACGCGCGAAGTCTTCACTATATTTCCCACAAGGTCCGAAACCGTACCTAGACACCTTCGCCGAAGGAGGTGAACCAGCACTTCCACTTACACACCACGCCTTTGCATTTTCGAAGTCTCGGCCGCTTACAATAGCTGAAAACTGGGCTTTGAATGCTGAGAGAGAGGCATACCGACGCGAATATCACGCTTTGATGAAGGCAAAGGGTGTCGACTTTATCCTGTGTCCTGCATACGTCGGGGCGGGAGTGCTGCAGGGCGGCGCAAAGTATTGGAACTACACAGCCATTTGGAACATTCTTGACCAGCCGGCATCCATTCTTCCAAGCGGGCTCCGAGTTGATAAGAACATTGATAAGCCTGAAGAGGCATACACGCCGAGGAATCAGCAGGATGAGGAAGAATGGAAATCATGTAAGTTGATTGCTTCTCGGAATTACTCCGAGCCCCGGGATATTCTTTTCATGCTAATGATCATTTTCAAGACGATGCGGACGTTTTTGATGGCACCCCCATCTGCCTGCAGCTCGCGGGCAAACATTTCGAAGACGAGGAAGTGCTGCAGGTGACACGATTGATAGACCAGGTTTCGAAAAGCAGTGTATGATTTCAACTGCGGGGTCGTGAATAAGAAATTAGCAACCTGAAATGCTCAACATGGATAGATTTTGATAGATCATAGAGATAGACCGTAGAAATAGATCTCGAACATCTCTGCCACTTCTCCTCTCGACGTTTTAGGCGCCATCATAGAGATCCCTCTGTCAATACTTCTCTGTCGTAAATTACGTCCCCAAAGCCGTCGGCGCTTTCCCATCGCAGTGTCGTCTTATTGTTTGCAATTCCGACGTTGCAGCTTATTTTCCACGTTGGCACGAGTTGAGAATCTACTGGGAGAGCGCAAACAGGGATCTACAGGGGGAAAGGTCGATGTACCGGTGACGTATGGGATAATCGGAGGCTTATCGTCGGCGCTTTCAGCCGTGTGCCGCGGAATAGATAGCGCAGCTGCATGATAACAGCCAACGTTTCACTGGGTTTCTGCTCGGTCTTTCGTCTATCAGAGCCTATCCATTGAGTCAATTAGGGGACACAGAGGTGATTTTGCGCGTCGCTGTCAAATGCCTATTTCAACATCGTAGATTTGGAGTAATTAGAAATACACACGCATGATTGGCTTCTTCGTTCCCTCGGACTTTTCAGGCAACTGACCGCCGAAAATGACCTCACCTTACTCAACCCTCAATGTCTCCAATCTCATGTGTGGAGTCCTTAACCCAGCGACACTATTCGCTTGCCGATAGGTCAGCGAAAGCAACACACCCAGCGTCACGAAGGCAGCACTAAAATGGCCGAGTACTATCCGTACCTTAGAGATGCAAGCATCACGGAACAAACCGCTAGGTAGAAAAGTTTTGCGTATTCATGTATCATTTCTTAGTTTATTCGGATAGAATTATTCTCCTTTAGACAGCTCTCCCTTTGACTTCCAAATCTCATACTCAAAATCGGGCTGGAACTCAGTGTATAATGTTTCCTACAGACAGGTTATTAGAGGTTATTCAAGAACAACGAGCAATTAAGGATAAATCGCAGAAGTACTTACCGGGTCGGCATTGACCTTCGCCGTGAACTCGGCCGCCTTCTCGCCAATGTGGTTCTTTGGCAGCCCAGTGCTCTCAACCATGATTTGGACCTCGCAAGACTTCTCCATCAGCGTGAAGAGGTACGCCGCCTCGTCAACGGTGCCTCCAGTTGTTAGTAGGCCGTGGTTTTGAAGAATCATAACACGGCCTGTGCTTCCTAGAGCTTCAACGATATTTTGGCTTTCCTCAGCATCCAGCACAACACCACCGAAAGACTTGTACACAGCTTGAGTGCCCCAGAAGTTGCAGCTGTCTTGGTTGATGATGTCCAGTGGTCTGCCAAAGGTTGACCATGCCTTTCCAGCTGGCGAATGTGTATGACAGGCCGCATGGATATCCGGACGAGCTTTGTGGATGATACTGTGAATCATGAAGCCTGCAGCATTGACGGCGACTCTGTTGCCCCCTATGACTTGCCCATCCTCATCAATGTGAACCATGTCGCTGGCCTTGAGCATACCGAAGTGCTTCCCAAGACTTCACAGGTTAGTACCTTGAACCACACGAGGCCATAAAGAGAGAAGCTCACGGGTTAATCCAGAAAGTGCTGGGGTCTACCGGGTCACGGACGCTAATGTGACCGCTGGTACCCTCAGTAAAGCCTTTGCGAGCGAAGACTCGGAAGGCGCCGGCCATATGCTCGAGTTGCCATTGCCGTTTCTTGTAGGGGTCGGTAATGTGAGGGATTCCAGCAAAAGTGAAGCCGCCAGTTGCCAAGGCAGCAACGCCCGTTTTCTCTGCCGGCTTCTCAGAAGCAGTTTCCAAAGCGATAGTCTTGGTGCTTTCAACTGGCTCAGCCACCGCAGTAACTGTTGTGGTCGACATGGTGACAATGAAGGGGTCTTTGAACTGGTCACTTGGGGTAGGTGGAAAGAATGGCCAGGTTCTCAGTTAAACGCAATCTTATCAATGCCTCGGGCTCGCCTTGAATGTGCTTACTCTGATAAATTTCTACCTCGTCTGGTTCGCGGTCCGGCATAGTCGACGCGAAGCCTTCGTACGCTGATAATACTACCCTGCCAGTGTCAAGCTCCACTGCGGCCGCTTCCTCGGGAAACTCACAGAAGTGCTTTCGCTGTCGACTTCCCCAGAGAATGAGCCCCCCTGCATGAGCTCCACCTGGAGCTATCATGAGCTTAGCCTCTTTCGGCAGGCAACTGATATCCGTATCTTGACCTTGTTCTTCCCCGCGACGATTGTCAGATTGAATACTCAATGAATTGCGGAGAACTTTAAAGTGATAATCTGTCATCCCGTTCTCGCTCCCAACTTCCCTCTTGCCGATGGGAGCAATGCAGCTTGATCCCATGCACCCCACGCTCTCCGCGAAGCAGCCCGATGCAGTCTCAAGCTCGTTCGAATCCACCCAGCCGCAAGAGGACCAAGACTTTTACCGGCTGTTGGACTTGCCGAGGGCGCAAAGTCAATTGCGACGAGATAAGACCCCATTGCCGCGAATGCCGTGCAAGGAATTTGCAATGCGGTGGTTATGGGATCCGTTTGCAGTGGCTAAGTCCAGACACAGGTGTCCCTACTCGCAAGGGTTCACTGGGTCTTGAACCGACAACTGAGGTGGGGTTTCCATCAAGACGAGAACTTCCTCTATGTAGGTTATCCACGCCAGAGGTTGAATGCTTGACTCACATACGCATTAGCATATATTAAACCGGTTCTATCATGGGTTCAAGTTGATGGAATCTTAAAGGCGATTGACTCATTTGATGCAGCGTCGTCTTGCAGTGAAAATGGGCATCTGCATGTTCAAAGCTTCGGCGTATTCATGGCGGATAGAGCTGCAGAGACTAACGCTCTCGTACGGGACGAGGAGACTATGCCCAATGGTCACTTCGAGACTCATATTGGCAACCAAACTCCTGGATCAGACTTGGACCACCATCACTCTCCGCCGCATGCGGTGACTAGCCAGACTCTGAATGGTTTCGCGTCACCTTCGACCTCTGAGGCAGCGGTCGCGTGGGAGTTATGCAACCTCCATGAGCGTCAGGCTCACATGCCTTCAGGTGTCACGCATGGGCGGTCGACTTTCTCTGATGGCGCCTCTGAAGACAAGCTTCTTCGCCAAAATAACGCAAAATTCTCACAGATCCAGCGAAGTTCACCGCAATATCAACGTCACCACACGGAAATTATTCTCCCCAGAAGCCCTCCAATGTCCGTCTTCCCCAGCCAAGATCGCTTCTTGATGCATCACTATGTGCACACGGTGGTAAACATATTCTGTGTCATCGACAATGCAAAGAGTCCATGGAAAACGATTCATATTCCCAGAGCCATCCAGGGTATCGGCGAGATGGATGTCATGGGATCAACATCCAGAGTGCGTAGCGCCCTCAGAAACGCTTTACTCTCAATAAGCGCCTTCTTTTTGGCCAATGTGCGAGCATCCGAGTCTCATCCAAACGAAGCTGTCAAATGGGTAGAGGAGGCAATGCAATACCGATATAATGCCATCGGTCTGCTGAAACAGGCAGTTGAGAGTGACTTGTATTCCGGAGGAAGGCCCAAGTATAAGGAATATCTTGCCACCATGCTATCAATGATCACTATTAATGTGAGTTGGCAGCTAATTGAGTTCCCCCCTTGGTTCCAAGTCTCTAATCGTGCCCTTCTCAGATCATGTCAGGAGACACGAGCGCCTGCGCTGTGCATCTAGATGGCGCGAAACAACTCATCAGCCATAACAAAAAGTCTAGAGTATCAGGAAAGACGCGAGCCTTGCATCGCATCTACTTTTACCTTCGAGCCATATACGAAAGCACGGCCGTTGAGACAACTAGCAGTGAAGTTCATACTTCACAAACTGGAGAGGCTTCCAACCAGCCTGAGGTCTACACCCCGGCAGACCTGAGGGAACAACCTGAGTTCTACCACACACCCCCATCACATTTGGAAGAGCAATCTGAAGAACCCACTGAGATGGCCAGTTTTGAGTGCATCTACGGCATACCTCAGAGTCTATTGGTCCTCCTGAAAGATACAACCAATCTCATCAAACAAGTATGCCAGGCAAGAGCGTCTAGTCAACCCTCAGAGATTTCTGAACCATTGAAATGTCAATGTGATCGTCTGGAAAAATCGATACTTGACTGGTCGCTGGAGAACGAGCTTGATCGGTGCCGTCAAACAAGTACTACCACAAGCTTTGACATCATCTTCAATCAAACGAAGTCTTTCCACAATGCTTTGATTATCTACTTTGCTCAAAACATTCATCTACTCAGCTTTCGTTACCTGCGACAGTACGTGGAGGCAGTGTTGCAGGGCATCGAGGCTATCGAGAATATCAAGACCGACAACAATATTTTGGCAGCTCCAATCTTCTGGCCAGCTTTCATTGCAGCAACGGAAGCATTCGATCCTCAACAACAGACTCGGTTCCGTAAATGGTACGAAAGAGTCGCGATCTATGGAATCAAAGCAGTCAGGACCGGGAGCCGAGTAGTGTACGAAGCTTGGGATAGAGGTCCGTCAACAGACGGCCGAGTGACGAGCCTATGGAGAACTATTGTTGAAGAGACGGGCGAAACACTTATGTTGACTTGATTAAGGATCGTGCATCTTTTCTAAGGCTTAGTCCCTGGAACACCAGACTCTCATGCCCCCGTTGCCGCCACGATTTGCCCGTGCATAGTACGGTATGAATACGAGATCTCTTTCCTCGCCACGTTCCCACGGTTTGTGACTATACAACTTTGAGCCGGTCGCGTTCTTCAGTTCTGTTCCCCTGGCAATCACGGGGGTCACCTCATAGCCTAGGATCTCCAGGGGGAGGCCATCCTTCAGGCTTGTTGTCGAAAGGATGACGTTATCAATGTCGAGCCCATTGTTGACATCTTCAATGCAATACACCAAAGGTCCGCGCTGAATGCATACCTCATTTTTGCCAAGCTTGGGGTTGGCGTACATGAGCTGCGGCTTGAAGCTGAAGACAACTTTGACCCTTCCGTCAGTCTCTTCTGGCAGGTACAGATATCCGTCTTGGCATGCTCTGTCATCGTTTGATCCGTCAATAGTGTAGCCATCTGACCAGCCGGGAATTCTCAAAGCAATTGCGACAGTGCCTGTCCACGCGATCTCGACCGTCCCGGACCAGGGTGCCGCAGTTTTGATCGTAATCACAGCCTCGCTTCCAGGCACGTGAAGTACACTCTCAATGTACAAGTGTATGGCCACTACTCGGTCTTGCACGGTGTAGATGAATGCTCCAAGGTTGCCAAGAAGCTTTGCCGCATTTGGCGGGCAACAGGCGACGTCGAACCACCGACTCCGCTCCTTCGGTAGGCCTGTGAATGTGCGAAGAGGGTTCTCATAGTAGAACGACTCTCCGTCTAGACCGATCGCGCCAAGAAAGCCGTTGTATAGACCGATCTCCATGATGTCGGCGTACTCAGAGTTGAGATTGAGACGAAGCATTCGTTGACACCAGCCGATCATTCCAAAAGTTGCGCAAGTCTCAGCATAGCAGACACCACCCTCTTCGGTATCCCCGAGCACGTACGGGTGCCCAAACCCTTCCCATTGACGGACAGACCCCAGTCCGCCCGTGATGTACATCTTCTTGTCGACCATGTCCCTCCACAGCCCGGCAAGAGACTTGTGAATGCCTGCATGCTTTGTCAAACGGACGAGGTCGGTTGCTGCGGTCATGAAGTACATGGCTCTCACAGAATGACCCACCAACTCAGTCGCGTCTGCTAGTCGCCGATCGGCTTGGTGGTAGCCATAGTCTCTAGGCATCCGGTAAGTCGGTCTCATCTCAAAGGTGTCCCAGTCCCCAGGATTGTTTCCCCTGGCCCAAGCTTCTTTGTCAAAGTAGATCTCGTCCTTCTCATCTCTCGTCCCGCGCTCGAGGATGAAATACTGAGCTACTTTCAGAAGAAGGGGGTCTTTGGTCATTTCGTACAGCCTCAACAATCCAATTTCGATTTCTTGATGGCCAGGATAGCCGCGTCTCTTTCCAGGCTCGGATCCAAAGATTGAATCGATATGTTGCACAACTTTCATAACCGGTTCCAGAAGCCGCCCGCTGCCGGTCAAAGTCTCGTAGGCGACACAGGCTTCGATGAGGTGGCCAATACAGTACAGTTCGTGCATATCGCGGAGATTTGTCCATCGGTCTTGGATTCCTCGCACGGTGTAATATGAATTTATATAGCCGTCTGGGTGCTGTGCTCTTCGTATGTTGTCCACGGCCTCTTCGACGTTCCTCATCATCTCCTCGTCGGCGTGTGTCATCAGGAAGTAGCAGGCCGCTTCAGTGGCTTTGTAGACATCGCTATCCCAGAACGGCTGATAGAAGTGAGCAGAAGCCTACATGCCTTGGCGTTTTGACATGAAAATGGCTCGTACTTACATGAGGCTGAGGCTGGTGCCCTTCTTTCCATTTCAAACAGTCCCAGTGGCCTGATTCTTTTTGGGCTTTGACCAGAGCGGGTATGGTTTTCAATCGGCCACTGTCACGTATCTGCGCCCAGAAAGAAGATGTGATCTTGACATTTCGCGTAGGGACCTCCATGATGAGTTACCTGCAACGCCAAAACTGATGCTCACTGTCAGATTATCCAGAACAACTTTTAAATTTGAAGAAACTCGCGAGCAGCCTTAAGAGTCATGGGTATTGCAAATGAGGGGGTCTTGAGGAGTCCAAAACAGTCTCTACGAAGCGCTCCAATAGGATTCATGTAACGAGTGTTGGTGCCACATACGTCACTTGCTGAGGCCATCCAACATTCGATCTGCAACCTGCAGTAGCTAACATGCAGTTCTTACAGACAACCAGCTGTATCCGACCCTACAGTAGATTGTAAAGCCGGCAAGGATTGGAGCCGCATGCCGCGGCAAGCGTGGGGACCGACATCAACAATGCGGGGTAATATCGCCTGTTGGCATGCGAGGTTATTGATGCATACTGCACGTTTCATGGATTCACTTAGCCTAAGATGCTGTCTTCCAAGCAGCTGTCGTACCGAATGCGAAGTGCAGATGGATTCCTGTAAAGCGCCACGAGACCTAAGGATGCAGACACAATCGCGTGTGTCTTGAGGAATTAATTCCTAGAATTTTACCGGTGGCAGACCATTGAATGACACCAAGGTCGGAGAGTAATGTGGCTGCACTCTGGGTACACACTCATCCCAACAACACCATTGTGAGTCCAGGATCCCATAAGCATCCATGGATGCCCAATGGAGGGCGAGTTCTCCCATCGGCTTTGGACAAATTTTACTGGACTGCCTTACTTCGAATGATCATCTGTTCTGCCACATGCCTTTCTCTACTGTCAGATTACATCTTGGGACGTGACAACCTAAATACATGCTAGAAGACATCGCGCTGCGTTGAAATAGATTGGCGGGCATAACTCGTTCCCAATACCAAGTCGGACGTGGGCCTCTAGGTGGTTGGCCTCAAAGCATTGAAAACACCCTTCTTTCCGATTCGCTACCATGGCCACACAAAGCAGATTATCTGAGCCCAGACTGCTCAAGCTTGACCTGTCCCAGGAGTCTGGAAAGACATCTGGGGAAGGATCTCACCATCCCCGCATCTAGACTCCTTACGGCGAGGATACGCAACTGGAGACCTAGTCCATCAAGAGTCCCTGATATGTGATTGTCCCTTTTTACGTGGGATGGTGTTTGCACCAGTCACCCATCATTTCCCCGTGATACATGCGGTATAAATACAGCACGATGTCTTCCATTCCCCAACTTCTGTGCCCAATACAAGGCTCCCTTTACCCTCATTATGGCTCCTGGAACACCTCCTGAGATTTCTGCAGCGGCGCATGAGCCTCATTCAGAGGCCACTGCAAATATTCCGCTTGGCAACATGGATGTCAAAGAGGTCAAGGTCCGCTCAGTTGAGCTAACTGGCGCTGTTGCCAAAGACAAACCGAACTATCGTTCCCGATCGCAGGTCACCCTCTGCGTGATCATCCTGTTCGTCACGCTTAGTAAGTCAATGATCGTACACCATTCTCTGACATATGATGGCTTACTTCTTGCTCGTCAGATGGATGTATGAACGGATACGACGGCTCTGTTATGAGCTCTATCAATGCTATGGACCAGTTCCACGAGCACTACGACGTTGGCAGAACTGGGCCTACGATTGGTCTCGTCATGGCCATCTACACTGCTGGTCAAATTTGCGGAAGCATCTTCTCGGCTGGAGTTATTGACACTTTCGGTCGAAAATACGGGATGGCAGTCGGCTCGGCCTTCATCATTATCGGCTCTATCGTTCAGGCAACGAGCCAAAGTCTTTCCGCTTTCATAGGCGGCAGATTTGTCGTCGGCTTCGGTGTCCCCATGTGCACGATTGCTGCACCGACGTATATCGTCGAGATGGCGTATCCCACGTGGAGAGGTCTGGCCGGCGGTCTCTACAACGTCCTGGGCTGGTACATTGGCTCCTTGAGTGAGTCGCCACTGGTACCTACTGCTGCTCTTCTGACTTTAACTCAATAACGACAGCTGCTACTTGGACGTGTTATGGCACTGCAAACATCCCCGGCGATATGTCCTGGCGTGTGCCCTATATCGTCCAGGTCGTCCCGGCGGCGGTCATGTCCGTTACGGTTTGGTTCATTCCAGAGAGCCCCCGTTGGCTCTTCGCTAAGCAAATGGACGATGTCGCCAAGTCCGTACTTATTAAATACCACGGCAACGGCAACCCAGACTCTGCTGTCGTGAGACTTGAATGCGAAGAAATCAAGTTCTCCTTGGAGGCTGAAGCAGAACTGACTCGTGGGAGGTGGTGGGATTACAAGATTCTCGTCAGAAATCGCGCTAACCGGTATCGCATGTGGATCCTTGTTCTCATCACAGTGTTCAGCCAGTTCACTGGCGGTGCTGTCATAAGCTACTTTCTGCCATGTATGTCAACGCGAGTGTTTTGCTTCTGAGTCCATCCCTGGTTAGAAAGGCTCCAACTAATATCTTGCAGCTATTCTCGAAACCGTCGGCATCACATCATCCTCTCAGCAGCTTCTCATGAATGCGTTAAACACGGTGTTCTCGTTCTGTGGGGGCATAGTTGGCGCATTTTTCGTCGACAAGGCCGGTCGCCGACCCTTACTGCTCTGGGGAGTATTTCTATCCGGCTTGGTTTACATTCCCATCAACGTTCTGGCGGCTCTTTCCGGTGGCCACATCGACACGGCATCAGGATACGCATTCATCGCCATGATATTCCTGTACGGGATCGTCATGTCGTTCACATGGACACCGCTTCAGGCGCTGTATCCCGCAGAAATTCTCAGTACCGACATACGGGCTAAAGGAATCGCAGCGGACAAATTTGTTTCTGGTATCGCGAGTTTCATCAACCTTTACGCGACACCGATTGCTCTCAAGGACATTGGATGGAAGACATACACCATCTTTCTGGTTCTTCATTTCGTCCATCTAGTGCTGATGTACTTTGTTACCGTTGAAACCAAAGGAAGATCTTTGGAAGAGCTCGAGGAAATCTTCAACGATCCGAAACCTGTTAAGCGGAGCAAGCAACTCAGCAGAGTTGTTGTCGGAGCTGGCGTTGGTGTCAAGGTCGCGGATGCTTAGAGATTTGGATGTCTAACAGTGTACCCCAAATGCGCAAATATCGATATAACGAGGCTGGTTCTATAATATGGAACTAACTAGTTCCATATAAAACAGATAGTGCTAAGTTACTCAAGCTTCCTAGGTGTAATGTAGCAGTTAACAGATCCCTTCTCCCAAAGCAAGAACGCCTGACTCCTCTCATCCCAGCCTTTGCTATCCTCCGCGATTCTCATATCAAAGTTCCAGACCATTCTGGCAAGGATCAAACGCATCTCCGCATATGCCAAGCTGTTTTGTGATTAGTTTAACATTGCATCACTAGGTAGGGGTGAACTCACTTTCTTCCAATGCAGTTCCTTGGACCAACAGAAAAAGGTTGGAACGCCTCCTTCTTATCACCGGAGAATCGCGGATCGTCAAGCCAGCGTTCGGGAATGAAGGAGTCGGGCAAGGTGAAATGATCGGGGTTGTGGAATATAGGCCAGTGCCAAACCTGGACAAGGCTCTACACTTCATTAGTTGTGTGGCTGAGCTGTGTCTGACGAGCAACTTACGCCCTTGGGCACATGTTGTCCCAAGAAAAGCCCATCGCCCTCAGAGACCCTCCGCATGATGCCCGTTGGAACTGGTGGATACATGCGGAGGCTTTCGTTGATGATAGCCTGCATGTATTGCAGCTTCTGCACGCTGACCATGGTGATGTCGTCTTCAGAGGCAAACGCCGACCGGACTTCGTTGTTGAGCTTCTCCAGAGCACTTGTATGTGTGGTAAGGTAGTAAGTGATGGCTGAAAGCGCAGTCGCAGTAGTCTCAGATCCCGCAATGATCAGAGTTGAAGAGTTGGCACGGAGCTCCTCAAACTGCAGCTCCTGTAGAAATATTAGCCAGAAGCTCCGATATAATTGCATCATTGCGTACCATGGGACCTCTCTTCCGCGTCATGGAGTCCATAAAGTCCGGGCGCTCCGTTTTTGTAGCAAGTCGTTTCCTGACCTTCTCGCGTGTGAGTTGCATGTGCTGCTCTCTCTTGTTCTTGATGCTCGCGGGCATGAACTTCATCAACAGGTTCTCTATAGGGGGATAACGTCGGATGTTGAACTTGAAGACCCCCTCCTTGACTCCGGCGAACAGGATTTTGACCCAGGGATGGTAGTCGCTGTTGTCCAAACAGCCAAAGGGTTCCCCGAACGCTAGGTCTCCAATCACATCGAAAGTTGTCCAGTTGTACCATGCAACCATGTCCAGCGGCTTAGATCCGCCAGCGCAGTTCTCATGCAGCCGCTGGAATAGCAAATCCACATATTTCTTGATGATAGATTCCTGGTCGAACATGGACTGAGCCGAGAAGCCATGTGACAGCGCTCGTCGGTATCGGGAGTGGTCTTCGCGGTTACCACCAATGATGCTTTGCCTGTTATCGCGCATAAAGACTTCATCTCTGCCGTGATCCCCAGTTCCGTTCCTGAGGTTGCCATGCACGTCCTTCCATGCGTCGGGGTGGTTGTAGGCAAGCTCGTTGGGGGCGACTCGCACGATTGGGCCATATTCTTGGTGCAGCTCGAAGATTCTCTTGTGGACTTGACCAGAGAGGTATGCCCGGGTGTAGGGAAGACGAGTCGCGGCCCACGACTTGGGCCCAGGGTATTTTCTCAGGGGATGGAAAAACACATTGTAAGTGAGTACCGAAATAAGAGAAACCAGACCCTGTTTGCATGGTTAGAAATGAACAAAGCTGGGGTTGGATTTTAAGTCTCGAATATTTCAAAAGGGGCCAACGCACCACACAAGTCGCCAACAAAAGTCCCCACGCAACATTATTAAGACTGAAGAGCCGAGCTCCGTCATCGAGAAGATGAGGCGCCATATTCGTTTGAATGCGCAAAGAATGCCCAGAAACCGTTTCCAACTCGGCCACACTTGGAAACATGAAGCTCTAGAAGTCCCTTTATCACCAGAAACAGGACTGAAATCTCTTTAATCCAAGAAGAGAGCGGGATTCGGTCCAGCACTTCGCAGCCGAAGGCCCGTGTGAAACGACGATCCTCGCGACGTGAATGCAGGGCACGGTTGCATGTCTGTGGGTATCATTCGAACTCCGCGCATAATCCGGCTGTCATCGCGTCTCCGGACCCCGCGATTTGCACAATTCTTTGCATAACTCGTCCGGCTTGGCCCGCGTCCGGTCCATTCCACCCCACTTGAGATCGCAGATTGCGGCACATCCATGCCGCGTTGCAGCCGTTGTGCAGTCGGCAGTTCTGATGGTTTGAGTTTAGAACTTGCGGAGCTGCGGAGCAATCCGTAAGGCCTGACTGAGCGGTAATCTTCATGAGATGATTGGTCGCGAGAACATCGCTCAAATGCGAGAATTTCACGGACCTAGCTTCCAAGCCGGCTAACGGCAGCTTCTCCCGAAAAAGGCTTTTCGTACACGGGACACGGGGTTCAAACGTCATGATGAACCGAACGATGCTACCCTTGCTTGAAAACGTCGTCAATGATAGGTTCATGCTTCTGGAAGCGAGGAGTTGTCGCGACCCCGACACGTCTAGCTGCATCTTTCTCAGGCCACAATAATATGCATTGATACGCACCATGTGAACACGGAAATGTTCAAGCGTCCGTGCTCCAATCTGCACAGCTTCCCCGTGACAAGTAACTTCCATGTCTGCACGACACAAACTGCCAGTAACTTAACTGCCAGTAACGCAAGCCCGGGCATCAACAGTCAGGCGATCAAGTTGGTGAACCATGACGTGTGCTCTTGGGGGAGGCTGACGAGAGTGGCGCAAGTAAGTTATCACAAGCTATGACATTGGAACAGGAGTTCGACGTTGGTTTTCGGCGCCGATGCGGCACCGACCTCGCACGGCCGAGTGGACAGACTTACTGTGGCGGCACCTGCCCACAGGTGCCGCAGGTGGCCTGTGCGGCCCAGGGCCTTCTTCCAGCCTCCAGCCAGGCAGCCCACTTAGCTAGATTCACACATCATCAGATCACTCACTACCACTCGTTTCGCCTGTGCCTCCATACTTACTGGTTTGTGGAGCCATCGAGTCTGATGCCACTGTTTTTGATACACGAAAAGGGTTGGAAGGGACTTCAGTGCTTCATCCTCAAGAATTAACCGAGCCTCGACTCCGTTGAGCCCCGCGAAACCGGTTTAAATCCGATGTCACGTTGATAAAGAGATCATGCCATCTTCACACTGCCCTGATCGAAGCTGACTGCACGTGTCTGCATGGTAAATCGGGGCCGACACATCAAGCGAGAAATTAGAGGCCGACTGATGATGATCTCCTACTCGCAAAAGGTATGAACTGAAGGGAATTGATCAACTCATCAGGTGTGGAGAAGATCGGCTGCAAACGGACTTGGCATTTGCTTGGGTCTGTTTCTTGCGCATATGGACTATCAGACCAAAGTTCATATGATACCTCATTTAGTGAATCCTAAGGTATCCAGACTACCCCCATCCAATGGGGAAGTTGACATCTTCGCCAATTAATGGTTGATGATTATTGGTCGGCCCCGTCGTGGCTCGTCGGACTGCTACCCCGACCTGACATCAGCCATAGACCAGTGGAACTTCGGGTTGCGAAAGGCATATCAACGATTAAACTTAGACTCCTTACAGATCTTTACTTGCCAAGGGTGACTTTTAGTTATGAGATTTTCGATGCAAGACTAAATGACTGATTGACATTTTGTTTCCTTATGTCATGCCTTCAACTCGGCCTGAATTTAGTTGATTAAATCCGAAAAGGCAAACACGAGTAAAACCATAGCTATCTTCTTGAGATCTGAACGAGTTGATGGAATTAGGGTTTAGTGGCCGACCTTGGCACATGTCGCCGACGTTGCATTGATGGATTCGTGCCGCACCGAGGAACCAGAAATGAAGATTGCTGACATGCTTATACGTATAACTACAAACAGCCAATATTGATCTGTCAGGCATTCTTGGCATGAGAAACTTACGTTACCCCCTATTGGCTACCGGTCAATGATATAGACAGCCCGAGAAAGGCTGTGTTGGGAACTTTGGTAGTCATCCCCGCTCTCTTATTTGCTTCAAATTCTCAAGA
Source organism: Colletotrichum kahawae (assembly GCA_032988895.1). NCBI lineage: Eukaryota > Fungi > Ascomycota > Sordariomycetes > Glomerellales > Glomerellaceae > Colletotrichum > Colletotrichum kahawae. The sequence continues at coordinate 36,710 of VYYT01000108.1, read as the reverse complement.
TGGCAGGTAAATCTTCAGTTTCCTCGGAATGCGGTACAGTCATACCGCTTTATTCGAGCCTCAGAAAGGACTTTTGAAGATTAGAATGTTGGATTCTTGCCTTTTCTAACTAAATGCTTCCGCATCACAGTTCGGTCACGTAAGAAACAAAGCGCACCTTTTGTTTGCAGCTCAGGTGCACGATGTGAAACTTCCCCAGCAAAATCCGATTGAAATTAATCAACTTTCATATGATAGTCATATAATTGCACACTTCGAAGATCATGATCAATCTGAACAAAACTGAAAGATCGTGAGGCACGCAAGAACATAGAGCCAGGAATGAGTGCAAGAGGTCAATAGGTAGTGCTCATCTGATCTCATGACGCCACGATGACGCATATAGTATTGGAAGCGTCGATACAGTAAGACGAAGGAGTGATCAATCTTTATCCTTTTTAGTCGAGTATAAACAGTATCCATAGTTGAACATTCGAAGAAGGTTCGAGGGTGGGTAACGTGCGGGCAGTCTTGACGTACGGTTGAAAAATATCTAGAAACAACAGACAAGTCCTGCAGCGACAACTTTCAACTCAAAAGAAATCATAATCACGACCCAGAGATCAGAAACATCAGCTCACACATTGAAAAGCTCGTCAGACTTCCAGCGGCTGCTACTTTTTGTACTTATTCCTATTTTACTTTCCCATAGCATGCTTTAGTGACTAAAAGTGTTATGAACAGTGCGTCGCCTACTTGCTGCGTTCCCACAGTCTGCATGTGCGCGGGATCTCGCATCTACTAGGACAACCAGAACCGCGGCCTACACGGCTGCTACCGGCCTGAGGGCTACATCGGAACTGGTCACGCCAGCTACCCAGTTTCCTGCTGCCGCATTGCCACATAGGGACGGCGCAGTTGAGAAGGATGGAGATGATGATTCCGTCGAGACCATCGAGGCGTCTCCTTTGGAGGAGGACGATGCCATGCATAGCACGTTATGTGTTCAATAGAAAATTCAGGTCATGTTATGATTCGATCTGTCGATTTCACGCGTATAAGGTAGTCGTTCTTGAGGAGACTTCATCCATTCTGTGAACTCACCTAGATACTATTTCAACCAATTACCTTGAGCATTGTGCCTCGGGTGCATTGCTGTGAAAAACAAAGAAAGACAATCCTCATTCAAAATTCACTTGCAAATTGCACCAATTATAAAACATAATAAAATCATGGCTTAGCGTAGGATATTCCATCGTCGCTGCTGCGGATAATCGGCATGCCGTACAGACGGCATTCGGCACATTATGAACTTTCAAAGGCAACATCCGCAACTCAATCCTAGCCAAAACTATGAGCTCCACCACATAACCTTAACAACCCGCGTTTTCGGGAGACGCGAGAGCCGCGCGTCAACGCAGATATTCTGCTTCAAGTCTAACATTGACGTCACGTTCACTGGATGCACATTTTCGCGATCCATCTTGTGGGTCAAAACAACACTACAGAACCAAGAGCACCCGTGACAGAAACAGGGAGACACCGAGTCAAGTTATGCAAATCATCTCAATTTTCCCTTGTAATAATACTCTCATCATGGTTTTATGTGCGCTCTGAAAAGCTTTTGCACAGCAACGTGGATGAGAACATGGCAACAGCTGATGAGGTGAGAAGCAGACGGTTTCTCGCAGCGATGGCTAATAACCCACCCACTTAATTGCTTATTATACACGCGCGACTCCAGCTCTCGTATAATCTAGTTCAAATCACAATTTACAAATGATGGCCGCCAAAAAGAATATCTTTGACGTTTTACATTCGCGGAGAAACCAAATTGCTCCCGGTCTTGAAACCTGGAGACGGCTGGTCACAGGAGCCTGAGAAGAGGAAGGTTGCATTCCATGTACTCTTTAGACGCGTGAACATTCGCTGTATCTCCATCTCATTTCAGGAAGGTGCCGTACAGCTTCCGTATCAAGTTCAACTCGCCTCGTGATAACTAAATTGGATGAATGGGGTTACCTGCGTGCGGGCTGGTCATCCTTGATGATTCCGCAGTCGTCACAAAGCCGGGCGCAGCCCTCGAATAATTGGGGCCGTGGACTCGCTATGGCTCGGAGAGCGGGAGTGCGGGCAGCGAACAGACGACCCTAGTCGCAACGCTCTGGGATGATCGGGATCTCGCTCAACAACCATAACAAGGACCAGGAGGGGGCTTGGACAACAGAAATAGAGACGGCTTTGAAATCTTGCAACCCTGATAGGTGCCGAGTCATCGGCAAAAGCTTACAATAGAGGCGATGTGCAGTACAGACTGCCCTAAAAAACTGGGAGATGTTGGCCAAGACTTGTTCCTGTACCCATTCGTGAAGGCTCGCCGCTGCAGAAGGCGGGAAAACCGATGGCCATCATGCAACATTCCGGGAAGCCTGTCTTGGCGACGCCGTCCCTGCATGAACTGGGCTGAAAATTTCATCAAATCACCAAAGTCCTTGGGACGCGTAGGACTGAAACACGTCGAATTGGACTGTAAAATGATGGCTGGCTGACCACGGCATGGACTGTACAGTAATCACAGGATGGATCTAGTCTACGAATACAGAAAGGATAAAGACAAAAGAAAAAAAAGCACTCAAAATCTCTCGGCACGGCAACGCACCCGAAGAGACGCACCCATCCCCTCCAGGCGTGATAACTTCGGCAAATGTGACCAACTGGCAAACAAGCAAGATCAATTCCGCTGTGCTCTGTGACTAGGGCGGTGACGCTGGGGAAAGGAAGGGAGCCTCGTCGGCCGGAAATAGAGCATTCTGCCATAGCGACACGCGTCGGGTGACGACTCAGAGACCTCCCGCCCAAAGGCCTCGACTCCTCGGAGTGGATGAAGCTAGTCCGTAGGAGCCAATGACATTTCACTGGATTGATTGGGCGCACCAAGACTGGCCCGGCCGTAGCCCCCGAAATTTAGGGATCCCCGGCCGGTCGGGTGTTTTTCAACTTTATGTCGGGCATCCCGGACGTTCCCCGGCTGATTCATGTTTCCTAGGTTGCGGGAGCGCAGACACCAGACGAACTCTAATGCGCAGAGCAGGATCATAGCTCTCGAGTGTCACCGTTGTTTCTTTGCCTTTCCAGACGAAGTCGCAGCATTAATCATGAAGTCGCAGTACGGGTTCCTTTGGGGTTAGCTACGAGCGCATGCGTTTACCCAGAGAGAAGACTTTTCGGCCGATCCAAATTTGCACAACCGCATCAGGCTGGCGATTCAGATTTTTTCCTCTCCTCAAATCTCCATTCATGCTGTCAAAAAGTCCCTAGAGCCGTGGTTGCGCACATTACCCGCCCCTTTCGAAAGCCCTCCCACAGACCGAGGCGACCTGGGTTGTAAGGGAGTAAACAGGCCCCTCTACCCCTAGATGGGGTGAATTGTCAGCAAAATTTGGTCCAATCTTATTGAAGCTGCGTAAACACACAGCGGCGCCACCCGCGATGTGGGCACTGCCTCGTCATCGGGTGCCCCCTAACGAGAAGCTTTTGCCAACGTCGGTTTCCACAAGTCTTCGGGAAGTGGGAGGTCGACCAGGAGTTCGTCCCGCGGGCTGCTCCACCCCGGATCGACCCCGGGTTCCGCTTTAGAACCATTCTCTTTCCTTCCTTGGAATGCTTGAGTGCTTGTGGTGTACTTGGCGTAGTATTCAGTATTCCTACTCCGTATGCCGTTGAGGCTGAGTTAAGGACAACCGCTGTGGGGACGCATTGACTCGAAAATGCGCCCGGCGGAGAACAAAGTCGTGTAACTGAGGCTCAGGACCTGCGAACCCCTGTGAGTGCCACGACTGCCAACGGGTTGTGGATGACCTTTTGCGCCGCGCTGGTTGGACGGGATGTTCAGACGACGCGGTCCTACCGCCGTAGACATTGGACGGAAACGATCGAAAATAGCAAGTGTGGACTGGCGGAAAGGGTGGGATGACGAGGGCTCTCCCATGGTTTGGGTCCAGGTCCAGGTCCAGGCTGGGGATCGGACGAAGGCGACAAGCCCCTCTTCCTGTCCACATCACGTACGCGGCGAACGCACCGTCGAGAGATAGAGGACGATGAAGATCGACGCTTGTATAAAGACCGGCGAGGAAGCCGATCATCTGGGACTTCTTTTCCTCACCAGCCGCAACCATCGCAGCAACAACATTCGCTTCAACAACAGCAAGAACAACAACACAATCGTTTTCGACATTCGCTCATTGTCTTGATACCAACAGTTCTTCCTGACACACAATGGTCCGCTTCACCGCCCTCTCGGCCGCTGGCCTTGCCCTTGCCGGCCTCGTCTCCGCCCACCCCGGCGAGAAGCATGACCACCACAAGATGAAGCGCGACATCGCCCTCCGTGACGGTGTTGCCAACATCGGACAGCGCTCCCTCGCTTCTTGCTCCAACTCCGCCGGTGCCCAGAAGCGCCAGGCTCGCGCCGTTGAGCGCCGTGCCCAGAAGGTCAAGGAGATCCGCGCCAAGAAGGGCCTCACTACCCGTAAGCCGCTCCTTGTGCTCCCCACTGCCCCAGTCTACCCGAGTTTGAAAACTAACATCACCAAAAGCCTCCAAGAAGTACCGCCGCGATCTCGACCAGCTCAACGCCTGGGAGGCCATCAATCACAACATGACTGGCCAGTCCACCAACGGCATCTTCTCCTCCATCGAAGACGTCTTCAGCGCCAACACCTCCTGCGTCCTCTCCCCCGAGATCACCGGCGGACCTTACTACGTCGTTGGCGAGTACATGCGCTCCAACGTCATCGAGTCCGAGTTCTACGACGGTGTCCCCGTCTTCCTCGAGGTCCAGTACGTCGACGTCAACACCTGCGACCCTGTCCCCCAGGTCGCCGTCGACATCTGGAACTGCAACGCCACCGGTGTCTACTCCGGTGTCGAGTCCGGCCAGGCCGGCCTGAACACCACCTTCCTCCGTGGTATCCAGCTCTCCGACCACGACGGTGTCGTCCAGTTCGAGACCATCTTCCCCGGTCACTACGAGGGCCGTGCCGTCCACACCCACTTGCTGTCGCACACCAACGCGACCCTGATGCCCAACGGCACCATCTCCGTCTGGGATGCTCCCGTCGCCCACATCGGCCAGCTCTTCTGGCCCGAGTCTCTGCGCGAGACCATTGAGGAGCTCGCTCCCTACAACACCAACACCGTCGAGGTCACCACCAACGCCGAGGACATGTGGTCCATCCTCCAGGCCGACGCCTCCTACGACCCCTTCCCCCAGTTCGTCTACCTCGGCGAGGACGTCTCGGACGGTCTCTTCGCCTGGATCCAGATCGGCATCAACGCCTCTGCCGACTACAACGACGATGACTACTACGGCGTCGCCGCCTACCTCGGCGAGGACGGTGGCCACTCTACCGGCTACACTGTCGGCGGTGGTGGCGGTGGCGGCGGCAACGGCACCGGCAACGGTACCATGTCCGGCTCTCCCCCCTCCGGCACCGGTGCTCCCCCTTCTTAAAAGTGTGATTTTTAGGGCGCGGGCCTGATGCACGGATCGGCTAGCCGTGTCAACTTTTCCTTTTTGTATGATATTAGAGATACCTATAGACAGCCATTGAACATACAAGCCGCGGTGGAAGCGCACATTTCTTATCCTTCAATCTTTTTGCCCTTATTCACAGTGATGCATGCGCTTTGATACCTGCACTAAGACTCCCGGCTCCGCGGCCCACAATTACCGGGTTGTGGGGTCCGCCATCCGAGCAGACGCCGATGCCGCGCGGCCGCTTTTCTAGCGGGACCGTCCGGAGGTAAACCTTTGCCCAAAGATAAATTTCAGGAGGTCTTTCGCATTTCGATCATCCGCATCCTGATTGGAAAGTTGGAGGAACTAAATTGAGCCGGAAAAACATCGCCACTCCTCGGCAAATAGCCCGGGCAGTAAAGATATAGCCAACATGGCCTATCCCATGTATTCACAGGTGAAATGATGTTTGAAAAAGGAACGATGATATCAACTTGAAAATCCGTGACGGGGTCAATGCACAACTGTGAAAAGGTCTCGGAAATCGGTTTCAATCAGGCGATCCAATTCCAATACATAATTACGAGACAGCTAAGTAGGTAGGTTACTATGTGTGCACACCATGTCGGCGTCGGAAGCGTCCCGACGTCACCGCATAATTTCAAGTAGAAAGAGAGTTGCAGTCTTGCAGAGCCGAATGCCAAAGATGCGACGAAATCCATCACAATTGACTTTCATCCGCGTCAACAGGAATCGCTCATTTGCTCACTTCTCCAGAAAATCAGACCCATGACTTCACCCTGGTCAACAACACGTGCCATTGCCAAGACGGACGACTCCAAAAGTGGAAGCTCCATTTCGCTCGTCTAACAGCCGTCCACCAATTAACTCCTCTATTTCCTCCACGCGTTTCACTTCCCACCAAAGTAACGTCCCTGTGCCACCATCACATTTCTCTCCCACGGACGCGCCCTTTTCCTCTCTTCGGCGCTGCAGAACGACAGCTTGGGACGAGAAGAATTCGGTAACGGTCATGCTTTAGGCTTTATTGGCGTGCATGGTAGGAAGCTGAACCTGCCATTGTACCTGTCCACTGTTGCGATCCCGGAGCTGTGGCGTGGGGCGTTGCTACCGTTGGATCCCACCAGCCGCGGGCCGCTGCGCTGCGCGTGAGCATGAGGCGACATGATAAATGGACTGCTCTTCCTCTCCCTCCGGCGGGTTTTGTGCTCGCCGGTCCTCCCATGCCAAGTCGCGTTGCTTCAACTTGACTCCATCGCTATGGCGCTCAAGTATCTCTCCGTGGCTACGGCCATTGTCGCCCTTGCGGCGCAGCCTTGGCTAGCTACCGCCGTCAACCTCGAGCTCAACGTCACAGCTCTGACTGGTGGCGAACTCGAGTCTGACTGGACCAATGTCTACTACTCCAAGTCTAATCCTCTGCTGCTCGGAAACGACGGCGGAGCGGCCACCGGCGGCGTCCATGCCTGGGATTTGAACAGCGACTCGCCCCTGGCGGAGGTAAAGACTCTTGTGACTGGCCGAACGAAGCTCGTCACTACAGTTTACAACGTCACGGACAACAAGGACCTCGCGATCACGATAGCGATGCCTGATTCCGTGATCCGCGTCTTTGAGGTGCCGTCATTCACCGAGATTGAATCCGCCCAGACCACGCTTCTTGGTGACTGGTCCGCGTTGTGCTCGTGGCGAAGCAAGAGTCTGAACGACTACATCTTTCTGTTTGGAAAGGGCCAGGCCGTCGAATATCTCGTGAGAAAGGGAAATACTGACATTGAGCTTGTCGAGGTTAGCTTGCGAATGACTCTGATTTTTGCATCTCTTGCTAAGCCTCCCAGATCCGAAACTTCACAGTGCCCACCGAGTTTTCCGGCTGCGCCGCGTCCCACTCGCAGTCCAAGATGATTCTCTCCGCCGACGATGACAAGGATGTCTACGTGTTCGACCTCACCGAATCGACCACCACCCCTGAAGTCACCAAGATTGGCGAGGCGGAAGAAGACGTCACCGGCGTTGCTGTCTACACGTCTTCTACCTCTAACTCTACCGGCCAGGAATATCTCTTTGTCGCTCAAGAGAACGCAGTGGCCGTCTACGAGTACCCCTTCAAGCTCCTTGGAACCATCAAGTTGACCGGTGTGGAGGATATTGAGGTCCAGGGCCTTAGTATCTACCAGGGCGCGACCTCCAAGTACCCCAGCGGTGCCCTCGCCTTCGCCATCGAGGCCGACGACGTCGCTGGGTTCGGTCTGATGTCTCTAGATGGAGCCCTCACTGAGCTTGGAATCTCGGTAAACAAGGAGTACGACCCACGCACTCAAGTGGGATGCCGGATTCGCTCCAAAATTTGTGACGCGTGCTCCGGTAACGGCTACTGTGAGGACAACGCCCTCGGGTGCGCGTGCTTCGCTGGATTCACTGGCGACAAGTGTGACGCCTTCCAATGCACAGACAACTGCTCTGGGCGCGGCGAATGCGTTGGTCCCAACCAGTGCAAATGCCAGGATGGCTGGGGCGGGCTTCACTGCTCTTTCCTCTTGGTGCAGCCCTTCTACGAAACGGACCAGAATGGTGCCGATGGAGATGATCCTGCAATCTGGATCTCTCCCGAGGGCGCTGACAAGTCCCGTATCATCACTACGACTAAATCGACTCAGGGTGCGGGACTGGGCGTCTTCGACCTGACCGGCAAGCTTCTGCAGACAATTTACGCTGCCGAGCCCAACAATGTGGACATGATCTACAACTTCGAAGCCGGCAACCGCACTGTTGACCTCGCATTCGCGGCTTGCCGTGACGATGATACTCTTTGGTAAGTAGCCCTCTCGTCCCTGCGCATGTGCCACCAATTGACATCCGCGTCAGTCTCTTCGAAATGACATCGAACGGCACTCTCATTAACATCGCCGGTGGCGTCCAACCTGTCGTCGAAGACTACAAAGTCTATGGCTCATGCGTCTACCGCTCTCCCAAGACCGGAAAGCAGTACCTCTTCGTCAACGAGAAGTCCGCCCGCTACCTCCAGTACGAGCTGACCTCCACCTCCAACGGCACGCTGCAGACAGCCCTCGTCCGCGACTTCCAAGGCGGCTCGGGAGGCCAAGTCGAAGGCTGCGTCACAGACGAGGAGAACGGCTGGATCTTCCTCGGTGAGGAGCCCTCTGCCCTCTGGCGGTACGACGCCGAGCCTGACTCCACCGAGCCAGGCCTGCGCATCGTGTACGTAGGCGACGGGCACACCTACGCCGACGTCGAGGGCGTCACACTTGTCTACGGCGTCACGAAAGACCAAGGCTATGTCCTGGTCTTAAACCAAGGCGTCAGCTCGTACAACGTCTACCGCCGGGCTGCTCCCCACGAATACGTCACAACTTTCACCATCACGAAATCCGCCGACGGACAGGTTGATGCAGTTTCCAACACTGACGGTATCACTGCCGTCGGCACCCATCTGAACAAAGACTTCCCCCACAACCTTGTCGTCGTGCATGATGATGCGAACCAGTTCCCTGATGGAAGCACTAGCACTGAAGCCAGCTTCAAGTTGGTCAGTTTGGAGAAGATCTTGGGCGCCGGGGCGCTGAAGTCACTCAACCTTTTGGATGATGTTGATGCCAATTGGGACCCGAGGAAGACGATTAAGCAATGAGACCATGACATAGTTGAACGTTTTGAATACTAAATCTAATCCCAAGATCTATCAACCAGGTCAAAAAACCGCAGCTGATATACATGCTGGACAGGTCGTGAAAAGCAAATTTAGTGCCAAACCTTTAGCGCATCAAGGAACGATCGTTTCTGCCATCTTTCTTCAGGAGGACAAACGACGATACGATCGAGATCGGCGCCTTTATAATCGAAGCCATTGTAAAGCCCACCAATCGTAATCGTGTTTTTGCCCCTTTGCAGAGGAAGTAAGAGAGGAGTTGACAGAATGATGCCTTTGTGGGTATCCTTCTGATACAATGTGTGCACCGAGCTGGTATCCCCATTGACCACGACACTGCTGATGCGGCGGAGTTGCCATGTCCCATTGATGCGGTCCGGTTGACCAAATGGCTGGTCACCGAAGCCCATGTCATCGATATCTGCATGCATTAGCGACGACTATCTTGTGACGATATGGTAACCTACTCTGGTGATAAGAAGACACCCACTCACCTTGGCCTTGCCCTTCAACTTCGAAGATAATAGTGCTGTCACTGCCGTGTATCCCAGTGGCTATGACATTGTGGCTACCAAATGTCTGCGCGTATTTCGTCAGCGGAGCTCTCCGGTGTCTCTAAAATGTACGCATGGCAGTCAACTGACAGCTTCCTGAAGATGCGCAGATCCGGTAGTCTTTGCGTATCTAGAGGTATAAGTCTTTCCGCGAACGGGTTTCCAAACACCAGTCTTCCTGCATTGGATTGTCAGCCAAGTTCAGAGTCGCGTCACGACTTTGTTCAACTCACACGTCAAGGTCGTAAATGTCATGCCATACAACCTTGAGACTTCCTGATTTCTCGTCGATTTCAATTGGAAGCCACACATTGCGGCTTTCCCAAAGCGACAGCATGTCCCATTGATCAGCCATGTACAAATATGTAGTCGCCTTGGACCCCTTGATTCTCCAGGAGAACCCTGATTGAGTGCTGAACGTCCGGGTGTACGCCGGAGCCACGAAGAATGGCTGAGACCAGGGTCCTTCAAGCTTGTCGGCGCGCATCGCCACCACATCTAACTTCCTTGTTAGTTCTCCCAGCCCCAACTTTGAAGTTCAGGGTACTCGGGTTCGCTCACTGTTCGGACGATATCCCGTCTTGTGACTCATCAGTGCAAAGTAACTCTTCTCAGTCTGCAGTATTGTCGGCGCTTCAAAGTCGTACTTGTCGAACCGAAAAGTCACTTCTTCGATATCGGTCACGTTCCTGTTGAACTTGCTAACGTACACATCACGTCCTTCAGGACGGTCGCCGTTTGAGTAAAGAGCATACGACTCTCCCGTCTTGTAGTCCGTGAAAGCCCCGAAGTCTTGCGACCAGTTGCCCAGGGGCGAGATCGCTTTCTGGAAGGTGTATGGCCCGGCGATACTATCGGAGGTAGCGAGCCCTTGAAGCAGTAGGCTGTACTTGGAGTCATCGACGTGCCACCACATCTGCAAGTGTCAGCTTGTTAGTTGGCCTGTTCACCTGCATACTGTCGCTCTACAAAGCTGTAGTTTTCGGTTTTTTCTTACATGATATTGGCCAGTCTCTTTGCTGTATACGACCTTTGGGCGTTGGATTCGGTTGTGCGAGGAGACGTAGGGATGGTCATCCACTGGCGCTGTGCTAAAGATCAGCACATGATTTTGATCTCCAACTATGACATGGGTCATCATTACCAAGTGCAAGGCCATGTGAAGTCCAAGTCGCCAAGTCGTCAGAGCTGTACACGGAAATACCACCGCCCTCGACTTGCCCTTCAACTTTGTACTCTCCAAACCAGTAGAACCTGCCAGTCTCCTGGTCGGCAGCAAGGCCGCCGGCGTGGGCGTTGAAGATATTTCCATCGGTGTCATGCCACCGGGCTCCAGGAATGATCCACTTTGCTGTCACCGTTGCGGCGAGCCAGAGGATTTGGAAGAGACGTATGAGGTACATGATGAGGGCTTCTGGAATGGGAGGGTAGTGTGATAATAATTGAGGCTTAATCAGAAGGGATAATCGCTAGCGCCCACTACTTGTTTGATGCATCTAGGGCCTGTGGGATGGAATATGTACTGGAGTATCGCAGGGACCGCATTTTATCTCATGATGTGCACATTCATCTGAGATCAGTGATCACTTTCCTGACCCATTTTTAGCTTCTTCTCGGTGTTCAACATTGATCTTTGACCGAACTTCGGAGCAAGGGAAGGAGTTGTCTTACGCCAAGCGATTCAGCCATTGCACTGCTCGTACATACCATCATTGGCTTTGAACATCTCGGTCTCGGTTCGGCTGATAGGTCTTCTTCGTAATTATCAACACTTGGCAGCGCTAGCTATTGCGGCTGCACTTGCATACGCCAAGACAATATCCTATCTTCAGAGCTCGTCTAAACATGTGTAGGATCCATAGGAAGTTGCGCCCCTGACGACCCCGCGTAACCCCACGACTCTACCTCCAAGCCATTCCGTGGGGGTGAGCTTTTGCGGGGAAGCCTGTTCAATCCTGGCTGAAATGGAATAAGACTCGGTACAAAGCTGGACGAGTGAAGTTGTTTTGGAACATGATCGACGTTTCTCGATCCAATTTCCAGTCCAATGTCTGGCCCCGAGACTCTGGTATGAAATTATTCCACGAACCATTTTGCATCTTTCGACGGATTAATGTCCGTCAACTTTTCTTTACAAGATCATTAGCAATTTCCGTATTCTAGTGACAAAGAACCAAACATTTCCGTATTTTACTGCGAGTCGTGCCCTAATCGAGGCTCCAGACACCTTGACATGTTACTTAGCCAAGCCCTTGAGTTTGGTTAAAGCTACCAGTGCCAAACTCCATTTGGAGTGAGCCAGAAGTTTGATCATTTGGATTCGTGTTTATTCTTCATCCCTTTGGTCGATTCGCTTCTTGATACCCCGATGATGTTATTTTGGAGACGTCCATACTTTATGAAGGATGTGCTGATGAAGTTCACCGATGATGGCTCGTAGCTACTTCCTGCCATATCGCGTTCGGGGGTCTTTCTTCATGTACATACGTTGGCGAGGCTTTGAATGTATCCGTTTTGGTACCCGGGTGAAAGGGGATTTATTGTTTTGGCGTTGGTGAAATTGCACGAGCCCGAAACCTGATGCTGATAGTCGAGGCCTCCGGACTTGACGTATTTTGACAGGATTCCAGGATATCTATAAGTCAACGCTCATGTCCGTAGATTGAAGAGAACTTACCACACCGACTAAGTTCAACTCGTATCATATTCGAAAACTCTCAGCATGCTCTGTCATCGGCTTATTGCGTTCGCGGCGGTTGTATCTGGCTTGGCCAATTCACTTACGGACCTGGGTCCAGTCAAAGGTCTCAACCGACGACAGGCAAAGCGTACACAATGCGTGGTGCCCGCCAACGGTGACGGATCTGATGACACGCCCGCTATCCTTGTCGCATTCGATGAGTGCAAGACTGACGGACACATCACCTTTGAGAACGTCACGTACCACATTGGCCAGGTCATGAAGACCACTGAGCTCAACAACGTCAAGATAGATATAAAAGGAACCCTCTTGGTAAGTGACGTGCTGTCAGCATCATGATCCATCATCTGTATACTTTATGTGCTTAACCCGGGACTCAGTGGAGCAAGAACACAACGTACTGGCTAGAGAACTCTCTTCCCATTGGCTACCAAAACCAAACGACCGCCTGGGTTCTGGGTGGAAAACATCTCGACGTCAACGGCTTTGGCTATGGCACGTTCGATGGTAACGGCCAGACTTGGTATGACTTGGTCAAGGGAGAATCGAACTATCCTAGTAAGTTACACTTGACGACATCGCCAAGAGAAGCTGTCATCTGACATGAAGCAGACCGGCCTCATGCTCTCTTGGTCGACAGGGCGGAAGATTCCGTCTTCGAGGGTCTTCGGTTTGTACAAGCTCAAATGTGGTAAGTTGAAAACATGTCTCGTTCGTTTACTTCATTCTTCTGTCCAAGAGTGATCTGCGATTTCTGACTATCCTCTCGGCGCAGGACAGTGACAATAACACGATCCAAACGCGTCCTCCTTCAAGACATTTACGTCAACAACACAAGCTCCAACAGAAACCCGGCTCGTAACACCGATGGTGCTAACACTATGTTCTCGGACAACATCCACTTTCGTCGCTGGACAGTCAAAAATGGCGATGACTGCATTGCGACCAAGGCCAACTCGACAAACATTCTGATCGAAGACGTCGAATTCCACGATGGCCAGGGCGTGGCCATTGGCAGTATTGGGCAATATGCAGGCCAATTTGAGACCATCGAGAATGTGACGGTGAGAAATATGCTGGCCCACGGATCTCGCTATGCTGGTCGCATTAAGACGTGGACTGGTGAGCAACTTGGATATCCACCAAATGGAGGGGGCGCCGGCTTAGGATGTAAGTCATGGCTTCAAACCACATCGGACTGAGATTGCGCTGACTTCAGCTCAGATGCTAGAAATCTTAGTAAGTTGAAGCAAAAGAAAGACCGTCGAGTTTCACCTGTCTTCATGGAGTCTGTTGCCAAGGGTGTGAAGCTAATTGTTGTACTTTAGGCTGGGATAATGTAACCATCTACGACGCGGAACAGGCTCCCATCTACGTCATGCAATGCATAACCTACAACGGGCAGCAGGGAAACTGCAGCTCATCCTTATTCGACATCTCCAACATCAGCTTTACCAACTTCCGTGGCACACTCCAAGGAAGTCGCGTCGCCTACCTTCAATGCAGTCGAGCTCATGGTGGATGTGACGATGTCCGGATCGAGAATATGAACTTCACCAACATCAGTGTCGACCCACCGACTCCCGCGACGGAATACAGGTGCAGCAACATCAATAACCCCGAGGGATTTGGGTGTTGAGCTCTTGTTCAGTAGCAAATAAGAAGAATGCAGGAGTCATAAAAGGGCGTCTCAGTTGATCTAATATCAATGCCAACGAGTACATAGATCAGGAATACTACTACTAGTCTTGCTGTGGCTCGCACTCAGCGTCAACGTCAACCCAATCCAGATTGATGTCAATCTCATTACCATCTACGCTCTCCTTCCCGCTTCTCTTGAGCTCCTTCCACATGGCCTGCTGAAGATGCTTTGCGAACCTGACCTCGCCAGGAACACATAGATCCATTAACCGCCCGCAGGAAATCATGCCCATGAAACCTTTCTTTGCCGGCCCGGCTATTGTCGGATCAAGATTGCGGCCAAGCTCTTGGAAGCGGCGTCGCCAGAACAGCCATCTTGAGTGAGAAGATCCAGCCCCGGGGACGCCTGCTTTCTGGGCCGAGGCGCCTGTTGCCATTGGATGTTCCTCTTCCACAGATATTTTTCCATGTACTTTCATCAATGACAGGGAAAAAAGCTTGATGGCGCAATGCTCCATCAAGATGACCGCGGAAGGAAGATATACCACACCATCGGCATCTTCATCAGTCTCGAGAGCGTTGCGCAAGATCCATATGGCAGTGTGCTCAATCTCGTCACTCACTCCGATTGCAAAGCACTTGGCTGAGAACATAGCCAGATTGCACATTTTGAAAACATCTTTCTCCGTCGAGAGGTGCTCCCAAGATGATTGCAATTCCTTAGCAAAGCCATACCCCTCCCAAGATCCACCAGCAACCTCACTTGGGTGAAGTTGTCTGTAAAGAGAGTCGTACTCTTTGGTCCATAGGATCAGAGAGACAAGACTGTCTTGGAATGAGTCATCGATTTCAAGATTCTGGGCAGTGATACAGAACATGTGCCAGAGAACGTTCAGCCCTTCTTGATATTCGGGAGCTTGACGCGCGGCATCCTTGATGAACTTGAGGGCAAAGCTTTGAATGGAGACCAACTGGTCGATTTTGTCCGTTTCTATGGCTAGATTTTGCGAATCGATATGGAAAGACTGTGTAACCTGCTGCCTGAAGTCGGCAGCATGAGCCTTCTCGGATGGGGAAGTTGAGGTTGACATAGTCATACGCTCCTGGCTGGCTCCAATGCCGAAACACAAACTCAGAAAGGGCCCCGAATGATGGATGAGATTCAAGTGAAATGTAGGTGAATCACAAAATAAAGTAGGGCTTTTGTACAATTCTGTCACGGCAGAGCCTCAAGAGGTTCATGTGATGGTCAGACGTAAGCCGACTGAACTGTGAGTGGCCATTGGTCACCTGATCTAGGCAGCTGCTCCAGGCAGCTATCTCAGGGTACGTACCCAAGATGGGAGAGATGTTCAAGAATAGATGTGAAATGTTTTTTTCACGTTTAATTGTGGCTTTCTTCAACTTTTGTCATTGAGTTTTGAGTCTGTCAAATGCAACTGGCGGCATCATGGGGTCCATCCATGGGAATGACGCGCGGAAATGTTGGCTGTTTTAGCCAATCAGCAACGCGCATCCACTAAATTCCGTTTTAGGCAGCACATGCGTGGACAATGTCATCCTAGAACAGCCCTCGAGGCAGGATAATATGATGAACTGGTTGTATCGGGCTCGTGAAGCCGTCGCAATTCATATAGGTAACAAAGCTTCGTCATCGCGCCTTGGTTCGTTGAGATTCAAATATTATCTACTGCATTCATGGCTTTTCATGATTAACTGAGCCGACGGCAAGTCTACACGAAGTGGGCTTTACTTGGTGAAGTTTTGATGTATGTAACCTAGCCTATATGTACATCGGTGGGAATTCTATCCATTTATCGCTCCCATGTTCCAACCCTTGGGTATGTCTATGTGATGAAAGCAGAGATCTATAAAACTTGAACAAAACGAGAAATCTTGCGACGGGACCAAAGCGAATCCTCTAGGCAGAAGCCTTGATGATGTCCGAAGCCTTCTCGGCAATGGCGTAGAGAGTGGACACAAGGTGGCCGCAAACCTGGAAAGGCAGGACACCGGCATCAACGACGCGGACGTTGCTGGTGCCGTAGACCTTGAGGTTGGCATCGACAACACCGCCCAGCTCCTGGGACATCATGGCAGTGGTACCGACGGGGTGGAAGTTAGAGCGGTCTGTGTTAATGGTGGTTAGCAAACATATTCATGTTTTCAGGTAGTTGGGTAAAACTTACAGTTCTCAAGAATCCACTTGGACCAAACATCGTCAGAGGCGTCCTCGGCGATGGTGGCCAAGCCAGGCTTGGTCTCGCTGGCGAAGTACTGGCTCAGGGGAGCAGTCTCGTACAGCTGGCGGATGAACTTGGCAGTACCGATCTGCTCGGTCATGTCCCAGTCCATCATGAAGTAGTTCGGGTTGATCTTAGCAGCAGAGGAGTTGGCGCCGGTGATGTGGATGTTGCCGCGAGCGAAGGGCAGGAGGGCCCAGTACTCGGTGGAGAAGGAAGAACCGGCAGGGGTGATGAGGATCTCAGCGAGGGGGACCTTGTCGGTGAAGATGAGGTCGTACTGGATGTCAAAGAACTTGTCGAGCTGCTCCTTGGTGACGACGCCGTTGGTGTACTCGGAGACCTGGGCGGCCCACTGGGAGAGCTGGGTCTTGATGGTGGCGGCGAGGGAAGCGGTCTGGTTCGCGAAGACGTCGTCGACGTTGGGGTAGGCAACGAAGGTGGTGACACCGGTGAAGTTCTTGGAGCTGGTCTGGGCGAGGCCATTGTTCATCTGGTCCTGGAGGTTCTCACCGACGGTGGGGAGGTTGACCTTGGTCTGAATGCCGGCGGCCTTCAGAATCTCGGGGTTTCCAACGCCAGACTGCTCCAAAAGGAGAGGAGATCTAAGAGAACCGGCAGAGAGAATGACCTCCTTGTTGGCATAGATGGTGTGGGTAGCACCGGTCTTGTCCTTGACGAGAACTCCGGAAGCGGTGGCCTCGGCTCCCTCAGCCCAGACGAGCTTCTGAGCCTCGGTGTTCAAGAAGACGCGGAAGTTGGTGCGGTTCTGGTAGGGGAAGTAGTACGCGCGGGCAGCATCGTCGCGAACCTGGAGAGCAGTGTCGAGGGTGGCAGGGTAGATGTTCCAGCTGACCATGTCTCCACCAGCAATGTCCTTCAGAGCGGGGACGCCAACGGCATTGTAGGTCTGGTTCAAGACGTCGACGAACGACTTCTCAACACCACCAGACTTCCAGCCGACCTTAAGAGGGCCAGAGGTACCATGCTGCTCAGGGATGTAGGTGACGCCAACGTCAACCTGGACAGTGGTGGGGGGCTGGAGAGTCTCAGACTTCTTGTAGTACTTGAGGAGGTTGTTCCAGTTCCAGCCGTTGTTGCCAAGACGCTCCCAGATGTCGATCTGAACGTCCTGAGCACGGGTGTAAGCCATGCCGTTGATGGTGCTGGTACCACCGAGAGCCTTGCCGGCACGGAGGGTCTGAGTCTTGTTGCCGCCATACTTCTGGGCAGTAGTCTGGTAGGCGTAGTCGATGTCGGTGCCGAAAGCCAATCCGTAGCCAGAGGGGCTGGTTACGTTGGCGTTGTCGTAGACAGAGTCACCGGCCTCAATGACAGCGACGGTAACATTCTTCAACTCGGAAAGACGGTTGGCAACGACCAGACCGCTGGTACCACCTCCAACGATGACATAGTCGAAGCGCTGCGAGGACGCAGCGGGATAGGCGAGCGCGGTGGCCGCGAGAAGCGGCAGGGAGACAATGGAGCGCAGCATGTTGAAAGTTTGAAGTCGGATGCGGTGCGATGCTGAGGTGGGAATAGAAACAACACGTGGTGACGATCCCTTGAGTTTATATCTAACTCCCGCCTGGCTCAACGGCTGGCCAGCTGGGTCCCATGTCCACCGCGCGGTAAAATCAACTTATGTCATGCTTAGAAAATCTTCCAAATTTCCATCCAGGTTGCTGTAGCTGAGTTGATCCGCTCTCTCCACCGACTGGTGGGCATTTTCTGGATCTCGGCGCTCGCGCGTAAATCCGCATAGTTGTCTAAGTCCAGACTCCCGGAACCAGCCAAACCTCAAATGTGGTCTTGGTAGATAGACAAGGGGGGCGCTACGCGAACTCCGAGTGACGTATGATGTTCTATGAAGATATGACGAGATATAGCTATTTTTTCTTCTTTTTTGTACTGATGCGACTCTGGAATGGCGAAAACGAGCCTCTTACGAGTCAGCGTTTTTTTTTCTTGAACATTCGCCACATAACGGCAGCGGCGAGAAACAA
This sequence comes from Colletotrichum kahawae, assembly GCA_032988895.1. NCBI lineage: Eukaryota > Fungi > Ascomycota > Sordariomycetes > Glomerellales > Glomerellaceae > Colletotrichum > Colletotrichum kahawae. The sequence continues at coordinate 18,380 of VYYT01000108.1, read as the reverse complement.
GAATTTGGGATCCACTGTTGTTTTTCCTTACAAGTGGGTCTTTGAAATGCTTAGCAAAAGATTGCCGACATGATCAGGGCAACCCAACTCCACAACGCCATGCTCGGCATCTTCGGACGGTCACTAATGCATTATTCAGACCAGATACGCGGGTAGTGCCTTATCATACTGTCTCACTTATACAGGTGGGAGGAAGTTCTGGCTTGCAGGGACGCTCAGAGCTGAGAAGACAACATCGGAGTTCGTCTGAATACGAGTCGGCTCCCCTGGCTGTCCTTTTTACGGCGGGCGCTGAGAAACGGCCCACGACCACAAATTTCCATATCAGGAAGGAAGTCATCGTCCAAGTCCTGTTGCATCTTGGTAAATCCAAATCAATACCTTGTAGTACTGGCTACTCAAGCAGCTGAGGGTCAACAATTTGTCTCTTTTGCTGGGATCTTGGGAATGACCCTAGATGTACAGGCGACTATGATAGTGCTTCCGAATGCCTCACTGCAACCAGCAGACAATGTCCTGGAGAGATACCACCGAAGAAGAGAAATGCCTACGTTTGTACAGCGACAAAATGCAAGATGATAGGCAAAAGCGTCCGAGTTGGTTTCGACTTCATCTCGGAACCTGGCGGCATCGGAGGCGAACGACAGCCTAGGACTATCCCCGAAACGCCCCTCAACTTGGCTGACACAATGGGATGAACATTCCAGCCAACACTTCAGTTGAACACCCATGCAAGAGATTCAAATACCTTGTCCCCGGTCATGCAAACGCTCTCGCGCGCGGTTGTCAGCTTCCGCCGCGATAGCGCCGGAAGGGCCACCGGGACGGCGGTGGGGCTATCGGCCCGGCTGAGGGATTTCAGGGATTTCGTAGAATTCTGCACAGGGCCGAGACCAATGCTAGCCACCTTCCTCCCGTTGCATGCGGCTTTAACGTTGAATCCTTAACTTTTGGCGAACCCCATCTGAGCACATAGTCAATCTCACTGCAACATGGAGCGGCAGACGCCAACGACGCGGTAAAGATCATCTCGCATGCTGGATCTTATTAAGCGTGGTATTCCTCGGAGACCGAGCTGATACACGATGTCTCGTGAAGAGCCTCGATGACTGCATGTTCTGACCGTTCCGACTTGTGATAAATGTCGCCATGGGGGTCTCCGAATGCGTGCGGCGATCTGTAGGTTGTCATTTCGTGTAGGGGAGCTGAGGATTGTGCCCCTAGAGGCTAGGTCCCGGTCGATCGGCTGCGCAAGTTCCTAGCGTCTCCACAAAATAAATGAAGGAAGTTTTCAATCCAGGGACGGAACCTGAAAATGGACAGGCCGTGTTCATGGGTTCAGACAGGTTGGATGCTCAATAGGGGCGTGGTTATCGCATCTTATCAGATCAAATGACGTAGCTTCTTCCCGTCTTCGAGGCTGAGAATGGCGATGCGGACTGGCAGCTGTGAACATGTTCATGGTTTCCAATGCCATCAGTGTTACATGCACCCAGTCAAAAGGGCATACAGGCATGTGTCGCTAGCGATTGAGAGATTTCCAGTAAACGTGGGCGGCGGCTTCACGCGCTTCAACACCACGGCGTTGTCCAATTATGTCGTAAAGTTCGGGGTCAGGATACGTTTGCCCGGTATTAGAATTCATGTTAGGTTATCTTCGATGTACCCCGTGGATATGTCTTTATCCGCTTTATGAGAGGCAGATCCTATGTCTTCATATGCGTACATTCGTCCCCTATGCAATCTGAATTGCCCTTTGCACAGGCTTTGCCTTATCCCATGCCATTTTATGAATGATGGCTACGGTATAGCGACTGGAAACCATGTCCTGGTGGCTCGCATCCTCGTTAACAATCATGACATTCACCCAGCCACTCTGGAGACCAATACTGGGAAACCGATCGCTGTCCCAGAGTGCAATTGTCCCACCAGGGCGGCCTGGCCCTTGCCGTGGACGACTGCACTCCCCATGGGCAGAGATACCGACCAGAGTCAGCTTCTCCTTGTGCTCTGGATGTGTGTCGTCCTCAGCCCGTCCCTCACCGCCTTGGGACCACCAGAGCCCGCAGTGCTCGCCCTCGCTGTCGATTATTCTGCGAACGCTCTGGGGCCCCTGTGTGTGTACTTGATCCGTCAAGCTCAGAAATTCCTCGATGTGTGACACCGAAAAAGATGTAAGTGAAACGGCGGGGGCCGTCATTTCCAAGATGGTGTTGGCCTGAGGGGGATCCCTCTTCTTCCCCCGCTCTTGGGATCCTCGCTGTTGTTCGATTACTTCATCTCTGCCCGCTGTACTCTCTCCCTCTTCTTCGATTCTTTCCCGCTCCGACTGAAGTTGGACGGGATCATGACCACCCTTTGCCCACTTGTCAGGGTAGACGTCTTGGCCATCCAGCTTGAACTTGCGTACCAGAGGCTCGGGCCGGTCAAGCGCATCTTGAACCCCCTCGAACAGTCGATAGTCCACGGGGCCGTCCCAGCCGGCCCACGACCAGCTGGGAAATCTCGGATCCGGTTGGCCTCCCACGTCGACGTCACTCTGAGGAGGGACTGTGGCCTGTCTTCGCGGGATCTTGGCGGCAGGCGTCCAGAGAAGCGCGTGGATGAAGAAGGCCTCAGGCACTCCATACACCGTGATGCTATCAATAGATTCTTGCAAGTGCAGCTCATCTAGAACGGCGAAGATGCCGGCAAAGCCGTCTAGAATATCTCCCTTGAAGGTAAACTGGCGCTTCGTGTACATCTGTACCAGCTCCTGGTACACTGTCCAAGCCTTCCACAGTCGATGGCCGGGCGACAGATCGTTCATGTGAGCCAAATCTGAGATCGGGCTGTCTTGTTTGGGCTTTTGCTGAATATCTCGGTCGTCGTGAAGTTCACCGAAAGCGTAGGACTCATACGCTTCGTTCAGCCCGCCCTCTGCCAAGGTCCCTCGGTTGCATTCAAAGTAGAAGGCGTCGGAAGAGAAGTAGATACATCTCCTTGATGGGAGTCGCTCCTGCAAGGTCCATCCCCTCGTGTTCCAGGTCGATGCTTGCAAGACTAGAGGAAGCGGGCTGGGACCCCGGATGAATCTGCATTTCTGACTGCTCTCCTTCTGGAAGCCTTCCTGGGTATCTTGGCCGTCAGCAGAAAGATCGATCGTCTCAATCTGCTGACACGCACGTGTGCCAGGTGCAACACCTGGGAGCCCCGCGTCAGCATTATCGCCGTGGAGGGCAACAATGGTGGCGTAAGCCCTCCCATAGACAATGTCCATGTTTGGAATGTCCTTTCTCTTCTGTGCAATGTCGTCTTGCACAATACAGATGGCGTCGATCCAAAGTAACCGCTCTCCGAGAGAGCGTACCAAATTGATGGCGTCCCTGATTGATTTCGGAAAAGGTACCGAAGCCAACGCATGTGGTTGTCGTCTCTCCTCGAAATTGTCCAACAACGTCATGTACATTTCCGACTTGCCCCAGGTGTAGCTCAGCACAAGATACTCATCGCTAGAGGAACCAAAGACTAAGCATTCCTTGACCACGTCAATGAAGATCAGATCAATTTCGGTTTTGATCCGGTTTCCGGGCCGCAGGTGGTTGCAACTCGGGCCATGGTTGTGGTCACAGTCCCTCAGCCATCTTCTCATGAGCTTGAAATCGATCTGTTGGCCTCCCTTGTCGTGAACGGGCCCATCCGTGTCTTCTGAAAATGCTTCAAAGGTGTTTGATATGTCCACATCTGCTTCCCATGCCTGTCGAAGAGCTTGACGAAAGTTGGTTGGCGTCAGCACTCGCAACTCTCCCGCATAGGAAAGACCGACATCCACTCTAAGGACGCCCTCGCCTGACGGAAGTCGACCCAGAATGAAGTGAATACGCTTCGCCTCTTTCTCTATCTTCTCAAAATATGTGTGCAATTGGCCCTTTGCTGTCGTGATCAGCGAGGCTGCTAAACTGCAAACAGCGCACCCGCTCTTCCTGAACAGAATCGTCTTCCAGTCTCCGATACTCGGGAAGCTGGTATCTTCTGCAGAAAAGCCAAAACCTGCGTCTGTTGGGTCCACGAGTTTGCAGAGCCACTGGCACCAGTAGCACAGACCGTGATTGGTCTGCCTTCCTGCCGCGCGAGCTTTTCGAAACATCTTTCGTTCCAATCTCTCGTCATTATTGACTAGAACAGAGACGGGCGGAGGGTCGCTATCTGAACTGGGATCGTCATCCTGACCTATAAGAGTCTTGACCCAATCTTTGATATCGAACACCATGTGCCCATCTTGGGGATCGATGTTCACCAAACGCTGACCAGGGACCAGATTGAATGGATTGGCGGGTTCTTCTGGTATCTCATCCTGCTCTTCCACTGACTCGTCACTCTCAGTATTGAGCTCGACGATCTTCCGCTCAATCTCATCGTTCGATAGGTTCATGTTATTTGCCGCAGCAGCTGTCAGGATCTGTAATCTTGTGCCGTTGTACTCTAAGAGGGCATCCAAAGCCATTAGTGCGTAGTGTTTGGCCTCAAAGTTGTAGTGTGATTTGAAAATGGCGAGCATCTCTTCCTCCGCAGTTTGACGCATAGGATTGTCGGGGGATGCCCCAGCCAACGCATGCAGCTTGCTAGCTAGATCGGGATACCAGTATGGATCCATCTCTGAGAGGGATAGGCTCGAGCTGGCTCTGACAAGCGCATTGAAGTCGGCCGACATAGACAGGCCATGCTCGACGAGATCGATGAGGTCCAGCAGGTTACCTGACAAGCAGTATTTATGACCCAAAATGTGGGAATACTCGGCCTGCGACATGGTCCTAGTCACAGAGTCCGCCGGCATGCTTTCGAGCGCGGTGTGGCATTTCTCACTGATGTGCTCCAACATATGTACAGACTGAAGCTGAAATGCGCATTCGCGCAATGTCTTGATGTGTTTGAGGAACACCTCTCCTTGATTTTGATGTCCAGCCGGTATCGATTCGAAGTAGCGCCATGAAGCGTCGACGAGTACTTTGAAGTCTGTCGGATTGCCAGTATAGTTGAATTTCTCGGTGTAGAGCTCGACGAGCATGCTTAACATCGGCTCCCAGCCGTCGTCCATCGGGCTATGTGCCTCCAATCCAATCTTGCAATTTGCGATTGCGTCGTCCAGTACCTCTGGCGTCTTCTTTATCCTGAACTTCATCGCAGCTGTAGCGCCGATCTGGCCTATGGCGACGTTGTGCATCTTTGTTCCAGGCTCAGCCGATGACAGCAGCTCTCGAAATAAGTCACTGGCTTCTCTTTCGTTTTCGTCTTCTTCCGTGCACATATAGCGCAGGCGCAATGATGAAGCAAGATTGTTGAGCGCCGTGAGATACCACTCGGAGTTCATGGGTGCCTTGGCCAGAATCTCCCGTTTGCAGGCGATGGAATCCTCCAAGTCAGGCGGGTTGTGCTTCAGCTCGAACCTTTGAACCAGGGAGTGACCCAAGTTAGTCAGGATCTCGAGTTGAAGGTCTAGATTCCCCTCTTCGACGCCATGCCCAATTAACCCATCATTCGCTTGGCGGCCATGGAGAACGGACTCTTCAAGGGCGTGCTGGGAGCCCCCAACACGGTAAAGCTCGTAGTAGGCCTCGCAAAGCTTGTTCAGAAAGAATGGGCGATCTGGGGAGATCTGCGAAATTCGTCGCAGAATGGTGTCTAGGTGCTGGATGGCATCTTCAAGAAGTGGTTGCCGGGCTAGCTGGCGGCCAAGTTTGATGCACATTTCCGCCGTCGTCGATCGCAGCATTATCTCAACCTCCAACGGGATCCTGTCGTTGGCGAGGGCTTCGGCGAACTGCGTCTGCATGATATCATACATTGATAACGCACCGTCCATGCCCATTTCCGCAAACGTATCAGGGTCCATGATTCTGGTGAGAAGTGGTTGTATGCCTTGTATTAGGTAGGTTCTGAATGAGTGTTAGCTGATTCTGTGAGGGGAGTTGCTGATGAGTGGGAGAAGCCGCGGTATTTAATGATAGCTGTAAGGCATCCTCACCTCGTTTAACACGTTAGTATAATATAGGATGATAGGAGTCTGGGAAATCCCTGAGCAGTGCGAAACAGCAAATGAGGTGATGCATTGGTGTTGTGGTGGGTTCTAGGTTGGTTATGTACTGGGTCTGGGATATATTGGTATTAAGGATGCTATCCCGTTCAATTTGGTTTTCTTGTACGCCTCCTGTAGGCGATCTGTATGTGGTCAGCTCTGCATGAATAGTGGTTGCCTTGTTGCTGCCCAATAACGTAATGGCTCCATCCACAGTAGAGAAGCTTGCCATTGTTGTAATTAACATCGCGCTTATCGTCGCTGTCTCCCCGATCGTTTTCTCAGTGTAAATGTTTTGATAGGTTTTACAATTCAATCACATTTTCCGTTCTATCGTCCTATGCCGTTCCGTCCGGCCGCCGGCGGATCCGCCCATTTTGTTTGGGCTCCCAGGCAAACATGCGCCGGTGCGCTCAGGTTGAGCTGCCTGCTGCATGCTGTGCCTGGTTGCCTTACGGGGTATTTCCCCCACTCACGTCATTCACAATTCGACTGTGGTGAGCCCACCGCGTTCAGATTGAGAGGGTTGATTGGACGCCAATTGCTGCAAGACAAGGGAAAGAAGAAATCGCCTCATGGCAACGCCACGCCTCAAGCTCGCATACGGCACGCGAACTTTGAGTATGTGGTCCATTACGGCTGCTCTCTATTTTCAATCGACAATTCAAGAAGCCTGCTGGTTGCAGCTTATTCACCTGTTCACGCAGGTCAACCACGCCCCCGGCGGGATCATGACCATCAAGAGCTCGAGGCTGACTGGACGAAGCATTTCGCACCAACCACTTTAGCCGCATTCTCAAGGGTGGTTTCATCTGAAAGACTACAAAACACTAAGCAGAAGTGATAACATCGATCCCCTCGAGGACTTCTACAATATCATGCTGACTTCCCTCAAGATCCATCGGAATTATTGTCATGCCGCGCTCTTGAAGCTTCGTGTACGCCAGCTTCTTCCATCTCAGGTCGACCTGAAACAGTAACTCCATGGTTCAATCCATACTTGGATCAGTAACCTTACTCAGTAGTCGATTCGCTTTCGCTTGCGAAGCGACTGTCGCGCTCCATGACCACGAATATGGCATCTACTGAGTCCAAAAGTTGCGTTCAGCACTGAACCACCAGTGGCGGCGACAACCATTACTCGTATAACTACCATGCGGATCGCAAAGAACACTTTGCAAATGTTGTGGAATCTCAAAGTCCGATAGTAAGACGTACGAGGACGTAAGAGAAAGGTGATCACGGTTTGAGTACTCAACCCTGATTTAGAATCTTCACAATATAAAACTGTTGGTATCATCAGGGTGAACACAGCGATATCGCGTATCTTGGCGAAATAACTGTATGGATTGATTGTGCTTGTTGTGTGTTTAGAAGGGAGAATCTCAAACGGGTGAAGTGAGGCCAGTTTATGGCCGTCAGCCACGGACCGCCACCCACTTGCCACAACTAGGTTCCGACGTGTTATTCCGACACTGGCAACTTTATCTTTTGCCGTTTTGCCACGTCGGAGCTGAAGTCCCTTCTAACGTACAGAGGACCGAAATTACCGTCTTGCCAAAGTACCGCAGATCGACGGATTGGCCGGTTAACAGGCTATTCAGTTGTACCCATATTTTCCAGTTATCTCTCTTTTCCTCTGTCCCCTAATAGCTCCCCTTTTCTCACCTAGGTACGCGTTACCCATCCTTCCATCCTTACCACTGCCTTGTTTGTATCGACAAATCGTTCGAGGGCTCGATTTGGGTTGTTCTTCGTGAAGGCATCAGCGAGGTTATCGTTGCCGTTGATCCATCGGATTTCGTGAAGCTCGCGTCGTTCGTATGACTGCCGGAGGGCCATAATATCGATCATCAGGCGCTTCTCCTTCGTGGTGCCAAGCTTCACAAGGCACTCGTACAGCGAGTATGAGTCAGTACAGACGATCGTTTGAGTCGGCGGTAACTTGAGGTTGCTGTTGATCATCATGAGGGTTGAGGCTATGACGTAGGCCATGTCAACGCCTGCCACCATGCCGTATATCTCTGACGCAAGAACGCTTCGAGTAACTCGCTTGCTCTTTGTAGAGCTGAAGTGGACGATATTACTATGTATAGTGAATTCACCATTACCAGCGTTAGTCTCATAAGCAAGGATGATAACAAACCTAAGCTGTGAGGTCAGGTCTGCGTTATTGGCAAAAGATCCATCCACAAAAACGAATAGCTTGGCCGTAGCCAAATCGACTAGGATAAAAGTCAAACCACGGTCAAGTGAATTCATTTGCCACTTGAGGCGTCGGTTAAGGTTCTTAATGTCTTCAGGCGATGGGTCTTGGTGTTGTGCTGCTACTGAGAGGTCAAAGCAGGCTTCCGGTTAGCAAATCGAAGCGATATAGGCGCCGCGGGCGCGTTGCTCGACGTATTGCTGCTTAGATTCATGACCTTTGGTAACGAGGCGTAGCTTCTTTCCTTGGCCCTTCTGTCTAAGGCTTAGGGTGCTGTTGATTATAGTGACAATACCACCATTGAAAGCGAGAGGTTCGTCAGAAGTGAGGGTTTGCTTTGGTTTTGCTGTGAACGCAGCCTTCTTGAGCTCCTTGTCCTCTCTGCTTGAGAAGGACTCGTCCGATAGGCCGATTGTATCGTCGGTCTGCATACCTACGCAAGCGAAGTCTGGATTCTCAGTTAATGAGATCAGTAGGCATGGGTCGTATAAGGAAGTGACCATCTAGAGCTTTTCTCTGTGGTGCTTATGGTATGTTGCCCACCAGTGGGTGCCTGCCTCTGCGATTCCATATAGAGGCTTAACAACAGCCATAATTGTACCTTTAGGGTAAAGGTGACAAATCTGGATTAGGAGATGGGCAAGAATAGTGCGATTCAGCCTGGTTTCAGACTGGACGTACGCCTGGGTAATATCCCATAACCATAGGGATTTGCCAGCGGCAAGCAGGGCAGGGGCAATCGCTAGGATTAGTCGTTAGCTTACCCTCTGAATCGTGGGCGATTGGGTCAATATGGCTTCTTTGCCATCATCTGCGTAACCTTGTACGACCAGTCTCGATTTCTCATATGGCGAATTGGTAGTCTTCCCCTTGACTTCGTTAACGATGCGGGATTTGAAAATCCGTACGCCTTGGTGCTTATTTTCGTCAAAGGGGATGAAGTCAAAGACACCGCGGCTAATCAAACTGTTAATCTCCTGCCTAGTTGATTGCTCAAAAGGCTGGCCATGTGATGTTATTATACCCTTTTTCCTAAGCTCGAGAGCCAGTTCGGCGTCAGAAGCTTCCTTAGCCGTTAAGAAAGAGGTTAACAGCGCATATAGGTTCTTCCGAGGCCGGCCGCGACGAGGTCTTAGGGCATCGCTAGCAACAACAATCTCATCAAGGACCACTTCAGTATCTTCATCCAGTAGGCTGTCAGCCTGTAGTGGTTAATTTACTTCAGTTGCAGCCTGCAGCAGTGGATTTGTTGAAAGTTCTGTGGTCTTCTCAGGGTCTTGGTGGAAGGGCTTCACCATTGTTGAACGAAATATCGGGTGGTCAATAGTACAATTCTCGCTATCGGTAGCAAGAAGTCTGAATAGGCCCTGCCAGCCCTTCCTTTCACGCCATACTCGAACCTCAGATTGAAGTGGGAGGTTGAGAGTGGGCTGGGTATCCAGGCTGTTGCGTTTATTAAGGGCATCTTTAACCTGGCGGCTTGCGTGGAGGCGTCTCACTTCCTCTATAGCTTTGCGTATAGCCGTTGCCCTCTTGAGGATTTCAGGCGATAGAGGTGAATCGTGGTTGATTCGCAGGTATGCTCCAAAAACAAGAAGGGTTGGTACCAGGCCGTTCAGGCCGGCAGTATCATTAATGGCCTTGATTGCCATCTGCAGGGCTACCTCTGGGCGGAGGGAAGGGTCCTCAGCTTTGATGATCTCATACGCACAGCGTAGGGGTTTGTGGTATCTCTCGACTTTGCCGATACTGTTATAGGCCTCGACTAGGATCTCTTTAATCGAGATAGCCATAGATCTGGCTGACTGGCGAAACTCCTCAGATCTGAAGTTAGTGCCTGCATCTGTGACGATCCAGTCAGGCAGGCCCTGGTATACGTCGACCCAGCACATGCGTAAAGCTTCCCACATCTTCTTAGCTGAGATATCCTCAAGGAATCTGGCTATATTAAACGCAGTAGCTGTATCAATAACGTGGAGGACAGGCTTATTACTATCGAATTAAAAGATATCAACAATCACCTCGTAGTTGAAGGAATGGTCATCCTGGAGGGTGAATTTGAACCTGGATGGGGCTGCGCCATTCATCTGGCAACGTTGGCATATCTTGGTCAGTTGCTCAAGAGCTGCTATTTCGACTGGATAGCCAGCCCTCTATAAGACGGTATAGAGGCGCTTAACTGAGGGATGGCCGAATCGTCGGTATAATCGGCGTAGCTCAACCTCTGTGAGGTGATTCCATGCAAGGGACTTTTCTTTCTCCAAAAGCATCCATGGGTGGCCCCACTTACGTATAATAGGCACCCTGATGTCGCCTTGTTGCAGGAAGTTGTTGAGATTGTCGAATTTAATCCCTAGTCGATCCATGTCCTATAAGCATAACAGGAAAGGGGTATCTGAAGGCACAACATGAAAGGTGATAGCTCCAAAAGGGGTTAGGACCTTAGTTATCCCTATCGATATGATAGCATCGCCTCTACCGAATCGTATCGAGGCTTCACCAGCAGCAGACATATCTAAATCGATAGAGGGAAGAATATGCTTTCTCAGGGCAACAAATTAAGGGTGGCCAGCTGTGGAGAATCCAGCTGCACCAGAGTCAGGCATAATGCCCTGAAAGATTGTTGATGAATATCAGCCCTCTAAAGTGAAGAGGGAGGTAGGCTCACGCGCAGGCTGATCCTTACAGAGATCTTCCTTCATCACCGCATGAAGCACTGATTAATCAGCTAGGATAGTTGCAATCCTGCAGCCGTCAACAGTGGTTATGGTGTTTGTGAAAAAGGAGGTGGGAAAATTATCGTTTTCCTCACTATCCTCATCACTAGAGATGCCCATAGCCTGGATATATTGGGCAATAGGATCATCAGCCTCAAGGGTATCCATCCCTTCAACGCCTTCATGCCATGCGAGGAAGTGGCAAAAGGCGGGCATAGAAGAGTCTTGGAGGTGCTGGCTTGCCTTGAATCAGGTATACGCACTGCGTCTTTCCTTAATTAGGTGCTTAGTTGACCAGCAGCCTATTTTGCCACAGATATAGCACTTCTTCGTCGGAGCTGGAAGTGATCTCTGGGTATGGCTGTTACTGCTACGGAAGGGTTGCTGTCGACGAGGTAGCCGGCCGAATCATGCCTCTCGGCCATAGCCATTATACGTTCAGTCAGTCCAGTATCCCTCAGCTAGGTTTTCTTCTTGGTTAGCTGGGGCCGCTGGGAACTGTTGCTGTTCTTGACTGTACTGTGCAGCTATACCAAGTGCTGAACGGAGCTGGTTACATACACCCTGGTAAGTAGGAGCAGGGCTGTATAGGCAGAGATCGCATTCCTTCACGCCGCAGCAGGCACTAAGGACTTGGTCGCGAAGTGCCTCGTTAGACTAATAGATCGTGGAGAGGGCTCGCTGGATCTTTTTGAGTTTCATAAGGAGGATATCAAGAGCTTAGAGCTTAGTCTTATCAGGGTTATCTCGGAGCACTCAAAGGAGGGTGGTATTCCGCCACTCTGATAGGTAGGTTTGGCGGGCTTCCTCAGTCTCAAAGTGTTGCTTGACACAGCTAACTAAATCATGGAAATCCAAAGTTGCGTTGTCGGATATGTAGTTGAAGTAAAAGTCTGAGGCCTCATCTTTGAGCATGATAGAGAAGGCGCCTGCAAATTGGGATTGAGAGATCCTAACCTTATAGCAGCTATCTCGGAAGATGAAAAGCTTCGATTCAAGAACATCATACATCTCCCCTCCATACTTCATATCGTCGGTATATAGCTTACTAAGGTCGGTAAGCTGTCTGGGTAATGGCATATAGTTAGGGATCGGATGAGCAATCTGAGGCTTCTCGGGGATAACTGCTGAAGTGGTTTGAGGGGCCTGAGTTGGTATGGGGCTGAAGGGTTGGTTGACTTGGGTGAATCCAGGCGTGTTTGCACTGCTTGGGCCAGGGGTGGCTTGCCTACTTCGTCTGGCCTGGTGGTAACATACCTCAACGACATCTGGATCTTCGCTGATATCCTCAAGAAATTCTGGATCGCAGCAATTTTCTCGAAACGTCTTGCTTCGTTTCTTCATTATACTGATCTCTTCAGTAGTCCATATGTGGAAGTTGTCTCCTTGGGTTGCCTCATATGTGTTTCTGGCTACTGAACTACAGTTCATCTTGACGCTGACTCCTTAGGCCATAATAGTATCTCTGAAGTGCCTGATGATGTTAGGGTTTACTTTCTCAAAGAGTTCCTCTAGCCAATCTTCAAAATCGTTAAGCAGCTGGGACCATAGGTCCCAGCCTTGAGCTCTGTCGGCATGGTAGCACTCAGCATAAAAGGCGAGTGCTGTATCGATCTGAATATCGTCTCCAGGCGCGTTAGGGTTAAAGGAAGCAAGCCTGCCCCAGGTAGACGGGTCCACTAAGCCTACAAGCTTTGAGGGGATAGGCAGGATCAACCCAGCCTGGCTGAGTTAGCTATGCCCTCCTTGTGTTATTAACAGCATTTATTGACTCTCGGAATCCATGGTCACTCCGTGGTTTGACGGTTAATTCGGGATGTTAAGTGGCCTTGCTGATAGGATGCAGCTCCCGTTTAGCGCGGAGAATCCTCGGGGCTTGCGTGGGTGAGGCCTGAGCTAGCCCAGGATTAGTGGTGTTAATCTGGGGAGCCCTGGTCTGGTGGTATATGATCAAACGATAACTGAGTCAGGAACTGCCTAATCTTCCGGTTTTGCCGAAAGGACAGATATTTTCTGTTAAAACCAGCTGAAGTTGGCGGACGGAAGAGGTCTGTACGAGAGGCAGATCTTGGGGGGTTGACGAGAAGGGGATCCTATAGCCATAAAGTGCATATAGTTAAGGATGTCGCCATTTGTCTTGCGTGATGGACGCTCTATATGGGGACTCTTAATCGCCGTATAGATTTGAAGCTTGAGGGGAACCTTTGAAACGATTCTAAGTGAATAGATCGTATACTCTTCGCCTGGCTTCCTTAGCACGTTGAGTCGACTATAAGGGGAACCTGATTGAACGCCCGGTGTAGCCGTTAACCTTTCGCCTATAGCTGAGTAACGTCTCTTCTGTAGAAGACCTTGCTGATCTGCGGGAAACAAGTGGTTGTGAAATTAACCAAAGTGTTGGTATCATCAGGGTGAACACAGCGATATCGCGTATCTTGGCGAAATAACTGTATGGATTGATTGTGCTTGTTGTGTGTTTAGAAGGGAGAATCTCAAACGGGTGAAGTGAGGCCAGTTTATGGCCGTCAGCCACGGACCGCCACCCACTTGCCACAACTAGGTTCCGACGTGTTATTCCGACAAAAACAATGATGATAGATGGAGCGAAAAGTGGGAAAACTTTCAAGTCGATCGATTGCCTCAATTTCCACTCGCACGCAATCAAGAGGTGCCAGAATAATTGTATTGGGACTGGAAGAAAGTTCTTCGTGCCCTAGTTATCAAACGGTTATTTACCGTTTGGCAGTGGAACTACGATTTCTATGACTACCTATTTACCGGACCAGAGGAACATGCGGACAATTATTTATCATCTGAAGGATACGTGAGTCGCCTTATCAGACCTGTAACATGCCTAATCACGGGCTTAATCAGTGGGAAAACGTAGGATATAGCGGAATATGTATTCCGTCACGATTCGTGAGGTAGATTGGACTGATACGGGTGTCGCTGCGAGGTGGGGTATCAAGCGGAAGGCAAATCCCGCCTTACTCCGGCCATCGGGCTTTCCTGTCTCAACGTTGAAAGGCAGGTGTGATCATAAGCCAGGTGCAATAAGACAGCGTTTTCTGCGGTCACTGCCATTGCTCATATTGATCCCAGGGACGTTGACAGAAACTCAAACACCTACTCTCATTGAGTATATGCGGAACAATCCTCAGCTAAACACAGCCGCGATCAAGTTATTTCGACAGAATATGGCGCTAAACATCGAAAAGATGCTTTCACAGCTAAGCGTTGAGGAAAAGATCAGCCTTCTGGCAGGAAAGTCCACCTGGCGTAGTGCCGAAGTTGAACGGCTTGGTATTCCAGACACCAAGGTACGAGCACACCAACGATCAATCTCCAAGCCAGGCCTAACATCCCTTTCCGTAGGTCTCGGACGGGCCATCAGGTGCTAGGGGAGAGATATTTGGTGAGGGAGTTCCAGCAGCCTTTTTGCCATCTGGTGTGAGTCTGGGTGCAACTTGGGATGTGGAGCTTCTTGTAAGGGGCTGGTCCCTAGGCTTGTTCAACGTAGAGGTGCCGTCGATTGACTATTCTAAGCTGAAGAAGGAAGAAAGGACTTTACAAGGGTAGGCACCTAACAGCGGTGAAGCAGGCCGGGTTAGGCGGCGTACTGCGGCAGAATAGTGGGTCCAACGGAGCCGGATCTCGGTAACTGCTCCGGCGAAGCCGGAGATATCCATCCGGGCTCTAGCCCGTGACACTTCTCAAGCTAATGGGCGAGCTTCTCGCAGAAGAGGTGTGCATGTGTTCTCTTTCTCCGTGCAGATTATCGAGCTAACGATTGCCTCCTACAGACCAAGTCGAAATCCGCCTCGGTCCTGCTTAGTCCCACGATATGTTTGCATCGCAATCCCCTAGAAGGCCGAAACTTCGAAGCCTACAGCGAGGACCCGTTTTTAACTGGAAGGTTGGGCACAGCACTCGTGAATGGCTTGCAATCAAGAGGCATTGGGGCTACCCCAAAGCATTTTGCAGCGCTCCCCGCAAGGCAAGTAAACTTGTCAAGTTCAATCAATCAATCAATCAAGTATGAAGCCATCGCCAGTCAATCAAGTCAAGTTTGAGCCTCAAACTTGATTGATTGCCTTGGGGTGGGCGCTGGCATTTTGTCGGCAAGTTAAGCCCAAATTCTGCTGGAAATCTAACTAACAATTAGCTTCAGGTAATGATCAGGAGATTGACAGGTTTCACGGCAACCGCATCATCCCAACGCGAGCTTTACGTGAAGTCTACCTCAAACCTTTCCAGATGGTCGTGCGGGATGCAGACCCATGGTGCATGATGTCGGCGTACAACAAGCTGAAAGGCTACCATTGCGATTCATCATACGAAATACTCACCGAGATTGCCCGTCGCGAGTGGGGTTGGGAAGGTGTATTCATGAGTGACTGGGGTGGAACGAACTCGATCGGGCCGTCCATTAACGCGGGGCTTGACCTGGAGATGCCTGGGCCCCCTGCCAAGCGTACCCAAAACGCTGTTATGGCTCTTCTGTCGAACGGAGAAGTAAGCGTGGACACTATTAACGACTCAGTCAGACGTCTATTATGGCTCCTGGAGAAAGCTGGCAGGTTCCAGGATCCTTCCGACCGTCAAGAGATCTGTTTGAATACGCCCGAACAATCCCTGAAGCTCAGACACGCTGCTAGGTCTGGCATCGTCATGTTGAAGAACGAGAACCAAGCGCTGCCGCTTCGGTCTTCGGAGAATCTCAAAAAGGTTGCCATTGTGGGCCCGAATGCGAAGAAAGTTGTGGCGGGCGGGGGCGGAAGTGCTTACATCAAGGCACCCTACTGGACGTCAGTATTCGATTCTCTGTTCGCAAAAATTGATGACAACAAGACGAAGATTGTACACGCTGTCGGTGCCAAAGTCAACAGGTACCTTCCGACAGCATCGTCTCATGTTTGTCAGGATCCAGACACCAACCAAGGCGGAGGGGCTGTGGACTGGTTCATTGGCCATGATCATACTTCGAAGCCAGTGGCAGCAACTCACATGCAAGTGCCTGCTGAATTTTACTTGAGAACTGCGGACTAACGGCCTCTCTCAGTGATGATCTCTACTACATTTCTTTTGGTGACAGTCCTTCAGAAATCACTACGGAGACAAACTTTTGCTATCGCCTTAGAACAATTCTCACCCCGAAGACCAGCGGCATCCACCGTCTTTCTCTTGCGAGTATCGGAAAGGCGACATTTTTCATTAATGATGAGGAGGTCGCCACTGAAGCGGGTGATCAGAATGAGAACGCCACGCTCTTTTTTACCTACGGATCAAACGAGACGGTCTTTAGTAAAGAACTCGTTGCGGGTCGCGAGTATTCTGTTCGCATAGAAGGCCACTCTCACGACAGACAACTTCACGCCAACCTCATCCCTCGGATGAGACCCATGGAAGACAAATTTCAAGGGGTCCGTTTCGGCTACGAGGAGCATGATGAAACTGATCTCCCAACAGAGGCAGCACATGTCTGCAAGGGATGCGATGCAGCGATTGTAGTAGTTGGAAGAGACACAGAATGGGAGACCGAGGGCCAGGAGATCCCGCATTGGGAGCTTCCAGGGGACCAGACCAGACTCATAGAAGAGGTTTCTCGCGTCTGCCCACGCACAATCGTTGTCATTCAGGCGGGAACGCCGGTCAAGATGGAGCCGTGGGTCCATAACGTTGATTCTGTGCTTTACACTTGGTACCAAGGACAAGAGCTGGGGAATGCGGCAGCAGATGTCATCTGTGGTGACTTCAATCCTTCTGGCAGACTTCCAGTCACCTTTCCTCGTAGCATTGAGCACGCTCCGGGAGTTGCCGCACCACAGGAGCCCGGGGCTGATACTTCGTGTCTTTACGCCGAGGGAATACATGTCGGACACCGCTGGTGGGACTTCCTTGGCATATCCCCGCTCTTCCCCCTTGGCTTCGGTCTTTCATATAGCGCCTTCGAGATCTCTGAAGCGACGCTCTTAGATCAAACACGAGAGTCGGGAAATGCGGCCAAGGTCCATTGTCAAGTGACCAACCTCGGCGGAAATGAGTTAACCGGGCGCCATACCGTCCTCGCGTTCTTTTCTGCCATTTCTAACAAGAGGTTGAGTCGACCAAAGAAACAACTTTGCGGCTTCGAAAAAGCACCCGAACTTGGAGCGGGGGATTCATGCTTTGTCGAGGTCACAATTGACTTGTATGAATTGGGAGCTTTTGACCCTGAACCGAAGAAATGGGTCATCGACGCTGGATCAACCTTTGAGATTTTTGTCGGGCCCAACGCAGCTGACCTGGTTTCGGTTGGAGAAGTCACAGTGGACAACGAGATCTCGTGGGTTCACCAAATGTGACATCGGGGAGCCTGATGTCATGAAATACCAGCCTTTTTCAATAGCTCAAACAAAATCATTTTTCCAGATTAGACAGTCGCCAACAATACAGTTGTGATTCATTGTAAGGGGCTGGCCCCTAGGCTTGTTCAACGTAGAGGTGCCGTCGATTGACTACTCTAAGCTGAAGAGGAGAAGGACTTCACAGGAGTGGGCGCCTAGCTACGGAGACACGTGGTCGGGCTAGGCGGTGTGCCACGGTAGAATAGTGGATCCGGCGGAGCCGGATCTCGGTAACTGCTCTGGTAAAGCCGGAGATCTCGGCCGGGCTCTAGCCCGTGACATTACCTCCCCGCTCCCTTCCGGCGGCGCGCCCGCGGTGCTAAGGCTAGGTCCTTATTATGGTTTATCGTAGGGCTATAACAGCGTTCGTAAGCCTCTATTACTTCCGTCTTTTGAAGCGTCTTAATAGGCTCCTAGGTCCTTTCTGCGTACCCTTCCTACTTAACCAGAACCTCGCGGCGTTTCCCACGCCCTCGACGCTTCCAGGTAGCGGCATCGATACTCTCTATATTCCAAGTCTCCTCGCCTTCGTCGTCTATGATCGGGGGCGGCTGTTCGTCATCTAACGCCTGCCCAGGTAAGGGGTCGTTACCCGCACGCTTCAGGGTATCCACATAGAAGCGTGGGTATATAGCTGTCGGCACGTTAAGCTCCACCACGTATGGTGAGATAACCTTCGTAACAACATACTTATGGTGTAACCAATCCAGTTTCTTGCAAGGCCTAGGGGATCTGTAGTAGCCCATATGAAGCCAGACTTTGTCGCCTACTTTTAGTCTCTCTGTAGGCTGGCGCTTCCTATTAGCCAGCTCCTCATAGCGTTGCTACGTTAAGGCAAGGGTCGATTAGGCCATATCCGTCATATCCTGAAGCCTCGTTACTAGCTTGCGTACTAGGTCCTCGCGAGGGCCTTCAGGGTCCTTCGGATCTGCTTCCTTAACCGTAATAGGTTCTGGATAGTACCTATGCTTAAGGAAGAAGCTACTTATCCTAATAACGCTATTATCGCGGCTACAAAG
>VYYT01000107.1:0-88111 GCA_032988895.1 Colletotrichum kahawae | reverse complement strand
AACTGTCACGGGCTAGAGCCCGGCCGAGATCTCCGGCTTTGCCGGAGCAGTTACCGAGATCCGGCTCCGCCGGATCCACTATTCTACCGTGGCACACCGCCTAGCCCGACCACGTATCTCCGTAGCTAGGTGCCCACTCTTGTAAAGTCCTTCTCCTCTTCAGCTTAGAATAGTCAATCGACGGCACCTCTACGTTGAACAAGCCTAGGGGCCAGCCCCTTACATCAACACCCCCCCAGTCGGCTGGCAGCTAGACCCTCTCTGTTCAACGTCGCGGATGCGCAGCAGAGTTCCCAGTTTCCTGAATCGATTGACATCGACAGGCTACTGGCACTCTTTGAAGAACAAGCAAGGGGCTCCTCAAGGCAAGTTTGTACTGAGAAGGCGGCCCAGCTTTAGTCGATGATTAACCCAAAGATAGCTCCGTTGCGAACGTTGAGATACCTGACACAAAGCGAAATAGGTCCATGTAAGTATGATCGCACACGATGCCGAAGTATACTCACCGATGACAGGAGTACTTTGACTAAAAGTCTACACGATCTCGTCGACCAGCTGCAACAAGCCGGGAATACCCAAAGAGAACGTAACAGTCGGCAGAATGACCAGTGAGTCGCTTTGACTATAAGAGTACTTGGGCATGTTCTGAACGAAGCAGGATCGAACGCATCACGGCTGGTCTGACGAACACCGAGGCGACCATAGATTCGTGGGCAAAGCTCATCTTAAGCAGTGGGAGTAGCAACGAGAATGGGGCCGGATGATGCACAGAAGTTTCGGTTCGATGGCGTGGTGGTGTGTGTTCTTGAACCATACTTGACAAGGTCGCTGTATTTATGCAGAGGATATTAACAAGACAACGGCATGAGTTTGCCGCAGATGCCCACATAGATCATGGAACACAACAACTTTAGGCTGATTATGTTGCCACTCTCCAGAACTTGTGATAATCGTACTATATCAGTGACTGAAGGTTGTTTAGCATATCTTTAAGACGTATATAACTTTAAATACGGAAAGTTGACCTATTGCCTCGAGTATTCCAACGACTGATGCGTACCAGCCGGTCCTCCTCTCGCCACCTCAACATATCCCCAGCCGTGCACCTAAGTAACTACCGAGGTTCCAACTTCCTCCGCTTATTGGCAATACGACGTTGGGCTTGATCACGGCGCATCTGCCTCATTTTGCTTTTGCTGTCCATCGCTCGGGTTTCGCCTCCAAAATAGTTCTTGGACCTGACAGACCTCCTCACCGCCTTCCTACGGCCATCTTGAGAGTCCCAATACTGTTCCACAAGTCCGCTGTTAGCGTCCTTTACGGTCGCTTCTGCCTCCCACGAATATTGGGGAGATCCAACCCAGGCGACGTGGAAGCGGACATTGCCACTGGACCCTCTCTTGTGGGAAATGATACGGAAGACGTGCCATAACCCCGGATCTTCCATGACGCCTTCCCGTCCGCCCTCCACAGAGTTCCAGTAGGCGAACAGAGTTGGCGCACAATGTTTCTGGATATAGATCTCAGGCACCCAGCTCTCTGTTCCTCCCTCCCAACGGACATGCATGCGGAAACAAGTGTCGTCACCGGGGTCGTTTTGATGCGCAAGGATTCTCTCGATCTTCGACTCATATGCGACAGTTGTCGCTTTGATATCAGAAGGGTTCTCACACGTTGCCCGGGTTGCAAGGTTGGCTTCTGCAGTACTCGGTCCAGCATCTGCAGTGATTGTTAATAGGCTGGCATCGAGTGTTGCGCAGTGAGTCATGCATCATACCTAGTGGCATGTCCCCCCGAAAAGAAGCAGAAGCTCCGGACTTGGGAGGATATCCTGTCATGCAATGCATCTCAGCTACTGGTGCCACATATGTGGATGGCGACATAGCAGGTGGCCTAGCTACGCAAGACGCGGCGTTCGGTTCGCAAAGAAGTCCTCCAATATGCATGCTGTATGTTGTGGGTTGCATGTGCAAAGCGTTGGAAACGATCACAGATGCAGGGCGTTGAGAGATAATTGAAGGATCTAGGCGGCAAGCCAGACTATTTATGCATCTCAGCAGCGATCCTACAGGGCCTTGTGCTTGTGCCTACAAGGATTTTGCGCACTCCCGAAATTGCAGTGCTTCTTCGAGCGGAGCACTAAATCTGATGGCTCATCAGGAGCATCGGGTCCCCGTTTCCACTGGAGTGGAAGGCTAATTGCTGTTGAACTTGAACCAGTACCAGACCAACCGGGGGGGTGGGGGGCAAACAGGCAACTCTCGGGCATGAAATTAGGCAAGTTAACCACAGAATTAGCAAGGCGTCCATGCGCGATTTCGGGGTGCGGTACTCGGCCACGGCCGGCCTCCATGAGATTCAAACGGTGGAGTTTGACGCTCAGGCTACCTTACCGGCGACCGGACCGGGATCTCCGGTGCAAAAAACACGGCTGTAGAGGCCGCTCGTACCGTGCATCACTGGGAGGCTTTCTGACCCTGGGCGGCTTGCGCATTACGAAGATTCCATGATACCAAGCTCGATGCTTGTGACTCCGTTTGGTCATCGAATAGACTGACGCCACTCTATTGTGGGGTCTTCTGCTCATTCGTGGTCTTCCAAATCATGATAACCAGACATAGGAAGGTATGGGGTGTTCGTATCGCGCGCGATAAGACGCATGCTCTGTAAGCCACGCGCTTTCCGACCAACGGAAGGTTTACAAAGGTTTTTGCATGTGCCGTTTGGTTTGTTACAGTACCGTCTGCATTGCCCAATTGAGGGATGCAGCATGTACTGTATTATTGGAGAAAATGACTGTGACGAAGATGATGGCGCAAATTCGTCGTTGCAATCTCGAGCCTGCGAAGCGACGTGCAGCGGTGGCCACGTTGCTTCCTCTTTGGAACATACTTCATCTTTTCTGATCTTGACCCACATACAGTAGCCTGGACTCAGAGCTTATCTACTGTGTACAGACAACTGCGATCAGCAGCGGCTGAATGGCTGCTGTTGAAACCGGCCTTGGATACACACTTTCAGGTACTGTAGCCCTCGATTACATGCCGTCACTCGCACTGTCGCCCACCATCCGGACTCCACATCCAGCTTGCAAACAAGTCGCCACAGCCATTACCAGAGGTTTCCAGGGGTCCGTCACAGCCATTTTCAGCTTCTGAAACATTGACAATGTTAGCGAGAGAGAAAGTGACATTTGCACAATACAGTACCACCCGTCACTTGTGTATAAAGGAAGCCACAAAGACGTCAAACCGCATCGACGACACACACTTCACTTTCTCACCCTCACATTATATCCAGCACCTAACATACGTCGTCTACATTGAGTACATCAACTAGTGATCTCAGCCTTGAAAGCCCTTCCAGATGGAAACACAATCGTCTTATCATAACAACAACGAAGATGACATCTCGACGATGGAATGGCAAGTGAGAAGCATTGAGGGACACAGTCAAATCTACGGTGAACTTTACTATGATGTGGTTTGGGAACCAACTTGGGAACCCGGACTCAGACTTCAACATATGGCAAAAGAAATCATCGCTTGGAACAAACGACATGACGACTCGGATTACAAAAGACAACCGCTCCTTCAATTTGACCCTCTCCTGAAGCATTGGTCGGGAAAGGTCATCGGGAGAGATGAGAGAGACGGCCAGACACACTACAAGATTGAGTGGCAAATCACTAGGGAACCGGAAGCCAATCTGGAGCATGCCAAGGGCCTCTTGAGCGAGTATTGGAGGAGGCATCGTACAGAGTCTAGCGCAAGTGTGGAGGACAGGAACGGGATGAGTCCATGAGAAGGCTGGGTTTCAATACTTTCAGATCACAGCCTACACGTACAGTCTGAAGGAGGCAGTCTCTGGCCACACAGAAAGAGGACTCTGTATGATCGTTCTCCAATACTATATCCTAGCTAGTCGTGGGACCATGTAAACCAGTCAGTTCTCATTACATTTTTAGCCTCAACTTGCTCAGCTTCATCCGGTAAGCCTGCCAGTGAGCATCGTAACCTGAGATGGTTCCTTCTTCTGACGAACGCAACGATTTCTAGAGTGCCTCCCGCGTGACGTTGTGGCCTACGAACGCTGCATGCTCCGGCCAGTCCGAGTATGTCTCGCCGCGCAACTGCGCGCATCCCCTCATCGCTCCCAAGGGTCGGTCATGTAGTGTGTCTCGTAATTCAATCTTTCGACCCAATAATGTGTCTTTCGCCCCGCTGACCCACCGATACTAAGCCCAAGCAGTGCCGTCTCATCACAGCCATGTTTTGATGAACCGTCGTTGCACAGAACTCAATTGTATACGATATATTGTGACCAGAACAGTCAAGGCGTCAAGACCAATCATGGACGCTTCCCGATTCTACAGTTACATATAACGTCCTCGTTTCGAAAGAGCGTCTGCTTCTTCCTCTGCTTCTTCCATGCCTCTCTTACGCGGACTTTGAATCTCAGGCTGCGCTCTCTCCCCCGCATCGGGACTCTGTCCACCGATGTCCTCTGCCGCCGTCATTGCCAGTGCCATCAACGGAGCAAAAGCGTCTTCCGATATGTCCGCATTATCGCCATCGGGCGATTGGCCGTACGTCTTCTGCGGAGAATTTTGCAGTGTCTCGCCCGCAAAGCTTGGCTGTGGGTCTGCGATGGAATCTGACGTCTTTGGACCCTGGAGCGACATGGAGAAAGCTGCTGGCGACATGGTACCACAAGACAGCTCTATGGGAGACATTTCCATCTCCAAATGGCTGATTAGCTCGGCTTGTGCGTTGATGGTTCGATCCTGGGCTTCGACGCGTGCCTTGTATTGTTGATTATCTTTGTGAAGCTGCTGAAGCTGCGCGTCTTTAGAGGCAGCATACTCCCGCCAGCGCGAGATGCATGTCGTCATCTCGTGTATGATGATAGCAACAAGCCTCGCGGTGAGGTTGTCGGGTCTGCCGGTTGTAGAAAGCTGAGGTACTTCCATCTTGGTTCAAGTTGTTGTCAATACTGTCGCGTCGATCGATCATCTGAGTTCGGTACAGACGTCGTTCTTTTGAAGGAAAGCAATGCCATTGGAGCAAGCACATGCGGTACTTGTAGACCGCCCAAAGTAGACATGCTGTCGCGGTTGTTATGCGAGCGTAAAGCGGTTCTTGCGATGTTTCTGCCATCGGATAGCCAGAATCAGCCCCTGGCGTTGAGGGCCTGTCCCGTCTTTCACTCACCCTTCTCCGGCAGTCAGCGGAGCGACTTTGGTCGCAAGGTTTCGGCGTCAAAGAAAGAGCCTGATTGAATCATGTTTGCTGCCAGGATAATTTTTTTCACAACTCTTCCCTATGGCCAAGGACTCATGAAAGCACGGATTTGCCTTGAACTGAGCCTCATTAGGGCGCGAATCAACACACACACACACACACATCTATACAGTGTCTCACAGTTGCCTTTCCATGATTGAGAAAGCCACAAACATCTATTCAGCCGTATCTCAACATAGATTTGGTCGACCAGTCACATATGTGTACTGTGAGGTTGCTCTTCGAGTGCTTTTGTTGTTGTATCGCCAGCCCATCTTCTACCTCAGGGGCGCCCTTTCCACAAGTGTTGTGATGACTTCCTGCGGTAGTCTATGAATCTTGAACAGGATACTACCGGCTGACGGTCGTTCATTCGACCTACTTGCGCCTGCGGGGTGTTCATGGCCCTGGACAAGGTATTCTTGAGGGTCCTGCGGCAGCCCAAACACCCCTCATCGAGTCACTACAACCACAACATGAAAGATAAGCTAACAGGCCCCTAAGAAGGCACTTTGAGTCAGGACCTGATAGAGACAGTGATTGGCTTCTTCGACCGTCCCGGCCGTCCGGGTGTTGCCCAGCCCTGGTCGACTTGCTTGCCTGTCCCGCAGGTCTGTCTGGATCTGTATAGCATAAAAGCATAGGTTTTCCCAGTCCCTCCTGACCGTTGCTTCTTAATCCATCTATCCCATACATGCTTTTCAAACGACCATACTGTTCGGTGTTCAGTCATCGACGCATATCTTTTGTCTTATTCGTACCACACCATGCCCATCAAAGCTGCACATTCAATGGCAGGCCGGCGATATCAGATTTCAGCAGTTGCCGATTGGTTTAGTAAGATGAAAGCCATCATTGCAGCGATTGGCGTACGGTTCAAGACTTTGTGTACGCCCAAACCACTGTCACGTTTATCAAGAGATCTCTGACTTTCGCAATAGTTGCCTATTTCAAGAAAGAACATGAAGGAGATCGACGTCACCCTCAGGATGAGCTTCCATGGTGGGAAATGAGAGAACAGGCGCCTCCAGGGCTTACCCCCAGAGAAAACAATCACAGCTCGCCCTGAACCAGAGCGACTTCTACAGATCCGCTCACTGGGCGGAACTTTCATCTCGTATGTATGCATACAAAGTGTATCAGCCGTAAGGTCTAGTATGTAATTAGGGACGAATGGAACGCATGGTGTAATATCTCGCGGAAAGTTGAATTGAGATTTTTCCTAAGCTCGGTAAAGAATTCCAGCCTAAGTGACCATTTGTACCGCTACTTTTGGCCTACGGGCGCGAGGACTGGCCTTAGCCGTGTTGAAGAATACTGATGACTAGTCTTACATTGGAGTCAGTTCAAACAGAGACGGCCACAAAATGAAATTGCTCAATTAGTCGAGACGGTTGTGCGAGATCCTCGGATCAAAGCGCGCATGGAGGCTGTTGTTCTTGTACTACAGAGTAAAGAACGGTATTATTGGCCACAGTTCGCCACCAACTGACTTCGCTCCAGACATCATTGCGGGACCTGATCATGTATCACGGCGTCATATGAAAGGATCAAATATTACCACCATAACTACTATAGCTACCCAGAACGTAACAACCAGTAGCTCCAGCTAGCAAGACCACGCGATTCGAACCTATTCCTCCGCTTTGGATACGACAAAGTCTGTCCAATCTTCTAGAGAACGGCTACACGACTCTCTCCATTGCTGAACACCACCCAGAAAAATAAGCGGTTCAATCGTCTTGTCCGGGATGTTCGCGCCAGTCCACCACGCAGTGCTGTTGCGAAAAAGAGTCGACTCGAACGCTTCCATTACGAGTCCTTTCCACAATCGACAAGCCTCCTCCGATGGTTCAATCGATTGAAGACTATCCTCGTGCATCCGCTCTAGGAGGCTCACCACCCAATCAACCTGGAGTTCAATGAAGGGCGGTGCATTGGTCTGCGTTGTCGGCCCTTGCGGCCCATATAGCATGAATGCATTGGGCATGTTGGGTATCATCAATCCAAGGTAGGGGCTGATACCGCCCTGCCAAACGTCCCTCAATCGGACACCGTTCTTGTCATGGATGTTCATGTCTAGCAGGCTCCCCGTGACGCAGTCGTATCCGGTGGTCATGATGACAATGTCCAAGTCGTGGTGCGGTGGCGGCATCTGGTGGGCCGGTGAGAATGCCCTCTCTATCAAAGGCTTGTATTGGGGTCTCCTTGAGATCTACTAGTTCGACATCCGCTCGGTCCAGCGTCTCGTAGTAGTTCATCTCAAGGTTGACACGTGTCGATCCGAACTATTCGAACTGTTCCAGGGGCGCGACGATGTCCATTTTCTTGGTATCGGTCATGCGGCTTCGCGTTTTGTGAACCCAAAAGTTGTACAAGTATGCATTAGCTGTCTTGTCGGATGAAATATCGCGATAGTTTGATTGCGTTAGACCGAGGCCACCCCTGGTCCACAACCGTTCGAACAGGTCGTCGCGTTCTGCTTCAGTCTTGCAGAGCATCAAGCCGGAGTTTTGGTTGTACAGGAGGGCTGAAGACGAACTGAACTTGGCCTGCGCAAATATGGCGTCGTAGTAGTGTTTCAGCTCCTCAGACTCTCGGTACGATAGCTGTCTCTGGTGCATCGGGACCGCGATGCAAGGGTTGCGGACAAAGACTGTCAGCTTGCAGTCTAGTCGAGCAAGCTCCTGTACGATCTGCAGACCGGACGCTCCCTGCCCTACGATGCCAATCTTCTTGCCCTCCAGTTGGAGGTCGCTGGACCACTTGGATGGGTGGACTATTTGCCCATGGAACGTATCCTGATTTGGGAAAGAAGGCATGTATGGCTTGTTCACCGAGCCGCATGCGAAGATTGCATACTTGGAGATAGCACATAGCCCCTTTGTCGTTCGGAAATGCCAGCGTTTCTTTGCTGCGTCATATTTCACCTCGTTAACTTGGGCGTCGAAGATCGTGTCCTTGCGCAGACCCAGTGTTGCATCGACGTGGTGAAAGTATTTGCGAATTTTTTCATGACCAGGAAATCGCTCGGTGAAATGGAAGTCGGCCCAGACTTCAGACAAGCTGAATTGATAGGCGGGCGTGTCGGAGTCGACCCTGGCACCGGGATACCGGTTGAAGTGCCAGACGCCGCCAAAGTCGTCTCCGCGCTCAAGGATCTTGGCAGAAAATCCCGCTTCTCGAATCTTGAACAAAGAATAACAACCGCTAAACCCTGCACCAACAATGATGACGTCTGTCTCGAGCGTGTTTGCCTTGATTCTCTCCATTGTAACGAAAAGGGACGAGTGTGTGTGGCTAACGATGTGATGTGAGATTCTTGAGGCAATGGTGAAGTCGTATGGATACAGTCGACTGGTGCAGGACAGTGATGGAACCACAACATTATTTTCGTTATTTAACTTTCTATTTTTTGTGTCTTTGTCAGTCAACTCCCTGTTATGGCAGAGCTCTCATGTCGGATGCCACCGTCGAGAGCTGTTTCTGACTTCTTCTGCAGTGTGTAATCAAAAATACTGGACGTGTCATAAGAGGACGGCAACGGCGGTGGACCTCAGACGGTGTAACATGCCGTTTGGGATCGTCGCAGGGCTCGCGGCCACCTGCTATGGCCATATCTACCGCCGTGGGAGGCCCCCCCACCAGGGTATTGCAAGGCTAGAACAGACAGACCATTTTAGAGCCCAAGTAGCAGCCGCAACAAGGCGCGGTACTCGTCTCCAAAAAGACGACCTTCACTGCGTTGGACAGCCCCACCGTGCCCTTCCGAACATAGTAGCGCTCATTTCCCGCAAGAGGGATAGGCCACCATTGAGCCAGCTCTGACTGAAACCCGCTGAAAGGGCAGAAATTCACTGCACTGCGAAACCCGGCCGGCCGACATTACCCGCTGCAAGTAGTGATGTTCTAGAACCCTCCATGAAAGTGGAGCCCGAGCTGCTGATGCTGCAATTGCCCAAGCAGACAGGGAAGTAGATAACCGAACTTCGGCTGAGAAGGTTTGCAGTGTGCGTGCCAAGCCTCTACACAAAAATGGTATCACTACCTCGTCAAAAGTACATGCCCTGACTGCTATTGCCATAGAAGCTGGTGGGCGGTTTGCGTGGCTCGCCACAGTATATAATAACAAGTTTTCCAAAGAAGATTCAGTAGAGCTCTATTGATAGATTGCATAAGCCAACATCTTGTGGCAGGACCGATGCCTGGCTAGGAACTCGGCTGCTATTACAGGAGGGCTCCGTGAGCGATTAGCAGCTCGACTGCTTCTTCGCTCCTGTTCCGATTAGCAAAGAACAGCGGACTTTGTCCCCACTCTCCGGGGATGTTCGGATCAGCTCCATGTTGAAGTAGGAGCTCCGCGCAGGCGAGGTTGTTGTATAGGATTGCGACACCGAGAGGTGTATGCATGAATGGTTCGATAGAGATTCCGCCAGGCACGGAATACCCTTCGTTTTGCCAATCAATCATAGATAGACAACATTCCCTTACTGATGGACCGAAACCGTCTGGTCCAAGATCGAAAAGCCGCCGTAAAATATCATAACCTTCGGTTTCCGCCGACAAATTTGGTAATCCAAAATCGCCTGCCAGGGTATGCAGAATCGTATCTCCGATCGAGTCACGTAAGAAGAGATTCATAGAACGCGTGAGCATGTGACGCAATGCTTGAGTTTTCCGTCCACAATCGAGCTGATGTTGTTGACGAGCATTCGTTGATACCCCCCGTCTGAAGAGGCGTTCTGGCGTTCGAACGAGAACATGGAAAATGAAGTCATTCTATCAAGTGTGTAAGAGCGCATCCAGCCATGGTCTAGCGTCAGGGGTACCATATGAGCCCCCTGGGTTTCTTGGTGTTCTTGATTCCCGACCCAATCCCTCAACGATGCCAGTGTCGAACTAGCAGCCTCGTCGTTGCTATCGTCGTTCCTCGAGGCTAAGGCATTTTCGAATGGATCTGGATATTCTTGTTCGAGGTAGGAGGCGTCGTTTGTCGGTACATACTGTATTGGAACACCACCTGTCTGCTCGGGACTATTGCTGCTAGAAGTTGGGGTATATACACCGGAAGACCACGAGTCAGAAGAGGTAAGGACTTCTTCAAATTCCACGGGATACGCATCGGCACCGAAGAAAAGCTCTGATGAATCTCGGTTCCGCAGCTCCATCGCGTAAGTCGAAGCTTGCGTCAGCGACAGCTACAGTAAGACAAACGAAGGCCTCTGCGAAAGATACGTTTCGTTGCTACAGTGGCATCGAAGGCCACTTGACCAAGGTTAAGATGTTTATACTTTTCAGTCTGTGTGCCAAAGTTCAGAAGCTCCGTTCGAAAAGCAGAATTCGTTGCTCATATGTACGTAGGAAGTATTGCAACAGCGTCATGTTGATCTATCGACTGCCGCACTACATGTATCAGAAAATTGCGCGAAATTATTCGTGTTCATAGCAGCCGTAACTACCTATGCGTGACAACTCCCGAACCGGCCCCGCGCTTCGAAATCTCTTTTGGCCATGTTCATCGCATCAATCCAGTCAAGTACAGAATATATGTAACCATGCAGCGAGAACCATTAGAGTCAAATATCCTGAAAGAATACTGAAGCAGATACGTCCATTCCCAGGGAAACTATCCGGCCAAGCATACATGAAAACACTTTACGCATCTTGAAGTAGGAAACTAGCAACGAAAATTTGGCATTGTTGTGCAATCACGTCGTGGCCAGTAGGTTTTCTATCTGGGAATCGAATTAAGTACATGAAAATGAAGGGCTCCTCACCCAAGAGTGAGTTTAGTACACCAGCAGCTCAACTCCTCGTCAGGTTATTGACAATGCCTCTCCTAGCCGAGACGGACGCGCACGACAGTCCGCCAAGTCGAAAAGCGCCTGCTCCTGCTCGGGGCAGAAACGCAAAGTATCCCATTACACATGATTCACGGTACGCTTCATGTCTTATCGCTTGGTGCATGCTGGAAAGCTGACTATTTGCTAGCCCAAAGAGCGCCAGAAAGGGCCGCCTGAGCGACGTCGGTCAGCATGCAACAATTACTCCTGGGGCCACGTTCAGCTGGGTGACAAACGGCAGACTTGTCATGGAGTTCGTCAATGGCAGGATGGCGTACTATTTTGTGTCTGACGATGGTCATGTGATAGGTGTCCACCCTGGTGTTTGGAGTTGTCCACCTGTGTTCCAGTGGTCATCAAATTGAGGGTTGGCAAGTAATCAGTTGGACCAGTAGCAGGAATTAGCATAACTACCTGTAGTGGAAAATGCAAGACTTAATGCAGCTCATCCTTGTGATCTTGTGGCACGATGCTATCACAACGCGGGAATTGCACAGATACATATGCATTTAATTTTCCCAATCCTCAGATCTCGCTAAGATGAAGCCTGCTACAGTACAGTATACACCAGACGTTCTGGCTTTGTATAAATCCCGGCTAGTTATGACCAGACATACTCAAAGTCACCCGTTCCCCCGTCGGATGGCGCAACTTGTTAGAGACGTCATTTTTTCGGCATCACGATCCTTAGCTTGCGCCTTGTTCCTCCCGCCTCTTCCCGGTCATGAATATTGAGAATCTGAGGAGAGGGCCCAGATCTCTCAGTCGACTCCAAGTCCCTGAGACATATCGTCTGGTCTGATGTTGGTGGTTTGTTCATGGAACCAAACTCACTGCCCGGGCGAAACGGGGATGGCGGATCATCAGTGCCACTGCTTGTCGCAACTCGGTTCGCCTCCTCCAGCCGTTGTCGAAACACAGTTTTTTGGAGTAAGCTTTGCGGACATGCTTGTGATGCAGAATGGGATGCTGCAAAAGCCGGAAAGAGTAAAAGATCTTCATAAGCATCAGCAACTGACCGCCCGCACTTGACAGGAAGGTAGTCTTGCAAGTACGGTAGCGTCATCATCTGAAATTGAAAGGTCGAGGAGACAAAGTTTCCAGATCTCATGGCACCAGGGTTATTTATTGAAATGGCATACATCAGCCACATATGGCGGCAATCTCAACACCGCAGGCTACTGAGATAATCTAACACATTCAACATACCACCTCTACGCCTACAGCGAGTTCTGGCCCCAGATCACCAATGCTATAAAAGACAAGTTGGCGCGTGGCTTTGCAGTCTCTCATCACACATGCTGAGTTGAATCGCAGAGACCGCCATGGAGATCTGGGCGTTTGCCAATATATACACTGCTGGTCCTACAGCAAGCTCGGTCCAGTCACCTTCAAGTACAGTTACCGAGCTATCTCAAATGTGCACGTGGACCCAGAGAGGGGGTCCGTCGACCACAACGGCAACTCGTACTACATCACTGCCGAACACGCTGACTTCCGCTCATCGATTCTGGAACGCTACCCCCATTCAGGATACGCGGAATATCAGCACTGTGATCAGTGTGACGACGACGATACCCAGTAGCAGTCTTGAGCCGTCTTGGACATACGACAAACCGACAATGCACATATCCACGGCCGTACCCGTCAGCGCAACTGTCTCTCATCGCGCCCGCTGTGATTGCCTGGCAGCCTTTTTCATTTTACTCGTCGTTGTATCTCTGTGGGAATACATCGGCTAGAGCGATTGAGCGCTCTTTAACGATGCTGGTTGCGAATTTTCATGCAACATGAGACAGCAATTGGTGTTTAGGTGGTTGCATATTCACATTCTGCCTAGATCGAGGTTGCAAACTCCGGGCTTCGGGGTTGAGCAAGGTTCGTAGGATGAAATTTCACATGTATGTTGTGCTATTAGACGCAATGAAGACCATTGACGCATTGGAATTGGGCCCTTCAAGCCTGTGATTCGCTGTCAACACCACAAATAGTCACAATGGTCAGTGTTGTTCTCCAACCATCGAAGTTGGGATTCTCCGCATGCTCGTATTTCACTCCTCTTGAGAACCGACAAAAGTAGGGTTCATGGTACATAAGACCTACGGGGAAACGAGACCTCCCACAATTTCCGGTTGAATTACAAGATGAGATGGGCAGATGTGACGTATCAAAATACGGATACCAAGCAGTATTTGAAGACTTTCCCGTCATTTATGTGAGTGATGGATGGCTCGAGTAGTTGGCAATCGTATAAACCGAGCATTAATCATGAACGACCCTGGAGATAAATATTCCTCTCCCCTTATGGCGCATTCGACACTCGGATAGTCGAAGACAATCGCCCGCCATATGCCATGGGTCTTTGTGCTCACACATATCGACCCGTGTTGTGGATATTGTTCGATATCAGCTTCATGAAGCGCATGATCTTTGACAGAACAAACCTCGTCGAAGCTGCTGGCTCCAGGCCTCTGACAGTCCAGATTATGCAATATCCCAACGTCAGCATTTGCCAAAGACTCAAGCTGACCATTGAACGTATTGAAGTTTTGAGTCTTTCAGGACGGCTATGGCGCTATTCTTCCTCGAGTGGTAAAGTTCTTCGCAGCTACCCAATTCGTCTTAAATGAGGAAGCATCTTCATCCAATTCTGGTCACGCTAAGCCTGAAAGTACAAGTTCAAATAGCTAGTCCTCGAGTTAATTTTGTGACAGTCATTAGAACTTAAGACTTGGGTGAGCAAGAGGACTGATTCCGATCTGTCCTCACCTGCAAATCTACCGTAAACTGTGCGTTGCACTACTGCAGATATACACGACAGTGACATCTGGTGCGTCTCGTCGCCCCATCAAAGCCAGGGCTTTCAAACGTACATTGAGTGCCGAGGCTAAGTCAGTGATCAGCAGTAAGACAGGACGGAAGGACGCATGCTGAGACATTGGGGGCAGCAATCCATCGCGACGTGGCTGCCAGTGAAGTTGGCTCAGACGGCTCCCGAAATGTTCTGCGTACTTGTCATTGAGTCACAGCCGCAACCACCGGTTCCATACTCCAGAACTACATGACATCTAAAGCCGTTTTTAAATCTTCGAACGAGCGAGGTGGCAAGATACGGACACCCCTGCTACGCAGCTGAAAGCTTACGTCGTTCGAAAAGCAATCATCGGCTGCTGGTGAAATCAACTTAGTTACCAGGACAAGCTAAGTGCCATTGTTTGCTTCCACATACAAACAGCGTCAGCTTCGAGCGCGCGCCCACACACTGGGGTTTACTTATCAAGCCACCAAGCTCAGCCAAAAGCAGCTGAGCTTTGACGGAATACCCATTCGAATACCTGGGAATCGGAAACCAGGGGTGATTGTGACTGCGAAGGTGCACAGGGTATCACGGTATACTGTAATGCAAAAGCCGCAAGAGGACGAAAAAGTGGCGAGAAAGCAAACTGGCTCACATTGAAGCCCATAACAAAGCCCATGATTGCTTCCGTCCGACAGAAGTCGTATTTGATGGCAATGCAGTCACGTCCCAATAGCCAGTCTCGGTCATTGTAATGTTGTAGATCACATTCGAACTGGAAATCTCTTCAAATCACTCAAGTCAAGAGAACATGGCTCCTGTGGTGCCGGACGAGGCCGTTTTCACCTACGACAAAAAGGCTAAAGAGAAGGTCCGGAAATGCGGGACAAGCGCGAAACGGAAGGCTGTGCAGCTGGGCAAGGGTGCTCGAGTGTTTTCAGCCGTCATTCACTTCAATCCGACATACGGACAACTGGATGGAGCTGTCTACATCCCTGAGGGCCAAAGTATGCCTGACGTGAACCAGTTTGTAAGCCGCGGCAGCAGATCGTTGTTACATATGTCGCGTAAACTGACGTGCGTTCGAACCAGCTGGAGAAAGTCGTCAACGGCACGCACGAGCTTGTGGGCCAACGCCGAGGCACACGCCGTCGACGGAAGACAACCGATGCCGAACCTAATCAAATCTTGATGGAGACCGGTAACACCAGAATGGTAGAGGTTGCAAGCAGCATGAAGGAAGAGCCTGATTTTGTTGTAACCGAAGTTGCAGGGACGAATGGAGTTACGAATGAAGATGCGGACGCTCCCCACGAAATTGAGGCTGATGAGCATTGCGTCGCCATCTTCGGCAATACGGCGTCCGACTGCCAGCGAGACGAGGCCCCTTCGGGCAAAGACCCCATTAGCTTAGCAGACCATAGGCTACCTACAGAGACAGCACAGTTCGGCCAAGATGTCTGCGGCACGGAGGACTATGTCATGGGTGGTACTGATACTGCGAGTGCAATCAACCAGAGCGAGGAGGACTCATTCGTCGGTTTACTTGAGGTTGGCTTGCATGACCTGCTCGAAATGGAGGGTGACGGCAATTGTGCACCTGTTTTGGGCCCAGTTGATGAAAGCGGATTGGGAAAGCTGGAGGGAGGGTCCACCGACATCAACTCTGATCAGGAAAGATCGCAGATGGAAAAGACAGGAGGCGAGTGGTTGATGGAAGCGAGGGCGGAGACGAGCAAGGCAGCCCTGAAGCGAGGGAAGAAAACCCCGAGGACGCCGCCAACTTCTGCGCGCGTCTGCCATGCCACGAGGAGTTCTCAAAGGGTTCAGCGGTTCCTTTACCTAGTTTTCAAGCATATTCGACTCGCCAGGCAGCAAGGAGACTTTCACACCGGGCATGCTCACCAAACCACGCTGGGCGCTCATCAGTGAGGAAAGTCCAGGCAATAGCGGGTGCGAGGAACCAGAAGAAAGGAGGATTTGAGAGACCAATGCACCCACGAAATCCGTAGAATCACATGCACGCATTGCCAAGCCCTCGGAGACCTCATGAATAATCAACGCCTTCATGAATTTGGAGTTGACTGCTTAGGCTACTGTGGTCATTTCCCATGCTTAAGTTAGTGCATGTGCCTCAGTCGTAGGGGGCATTAGTAAGGTCTTGTCACGGCAATACTACTGCCCATACCTAATGGATGAACGTTAATTCAACTACAACTGGACGCGAGTAGACGTAAGTAGAACTTCAGTAAGTAAGACATATTTAAGCTCTTGTTATACGCGGACATTGCCCGGCCCAGGTGTTTTTGTGTCTTTATCAGGGGTGGTAGGTGGTTCTTAACGCGTTTTCGTCCAGTACAAACCCTCCCACACAATGATTCTTGCGCAGCCACTATCAAGTTGGAAACCGAAGAAATATCCTCAGTCGCGGTATTTTCTGCTTGGGATCACATGACTTGCGAATCCACATGGCTTACTTCTTACAGTGACACGTCTCCTTCATAAGGCGCGGGATGCTTCCTCTTCGAGGCAACTTGATGTAATGATTATGAACTCCCAACAGCGTCACAGTATAGGTCGAAATTTTTATCGTGGCGAAGATACAATTCTGCCGCCAGGCATCGAAATTGAGGATGATCAAGATATCTTTTCCCGCAACATGAAACGCAATTCGCAGACTGTGTCATTTATTGATTTATAGTACTAACAGACTTGAGTGCTGTTTACCTGGGCGTGATATCGAGCATAAGCTAGATATTCCTGAAAGACGACGTCTTCTTCCAAGCTTTCTCATAAATTACAGGTCCAACACCGTTTCAATATAGCGGCTTAACGACAATACAGCTGTCGTCCACATCACCGGCTGCATTTTCGTGATCAGCAGTATAGGGGGGCTGCTGATTTGGAGACTCATCTGACTGTCCGGCCTGCTTCAAGCTTGATGCCGGCTTCATGTCTATGTAAGGAGAGCGATAGTGTCTTGGCGTCTGATGTTGTGTCGGACGCGTGAGATCATATGGAGCTGGGTGATTGTGACAGGAAGCCTGGGGACTGGCTTCGGGATTTGCTGCAGTCGCTAGATATGTGCCACTGCAAGTACTGATTGCTGTCGTTGAAGGTGTCTCAGCGTAGAAAGAACCCTTGAACAAAGTGGCGGCCACGTCCGTCTGTTGTTGAATTAAGGGGCCCTCCTCGACGAGACTCGGGGTTGGTTGCATTGCCCGCCAACTCCAGCTTGTAATCTTCGGTGGGAATGCCAGCGACAGCACGGGAGCCAGCATCGGGTCATCTGGTAGAAAAATAACGATCGAATCACCACGAACAATACGATCGATGTGGATCGAGCAGGTTGTGGGCGATCGGCGGCCGGCTATGCTCGTCTGACTGGCCTCGCCAACTATCCGGCCGGAGGGTCCCATTCGCACGACCACGTCGCCAGGAGCGTGAGCAAAATAAGCCCAGGCAGTGCATCCGTATCCGTCGGGGAGAGTCATCCAGGCCAGCTGGGCAAAGGGCTGCCAAGGAGACGTGAATCTCACTCGTCTGCATTTCGTTAGGGTACAGGTCGATGCCAATGGACCGAACGGGGGCTCCTCACAATTTCCAGTGTTTGCTGCTGATCTCCCAAAGGTGGTTGCAAACAGGATGCATAGAGTAGCGTACGACTTCTGCTCGAACACTCAGCATGTTCTGCTGCATCAGATAGCCAGCAACTTGGCCTGTTCCGCCTATCGTGCCATTCTGCGTGACGTATAAAATCTGCTGGTTTACGCCCTCCGTCGTGATCAAGGTTCCGTCCGCGTGCCGCACTGCTACTCGAGCAGTTCTATAGAGAAGGATTGCAGGGAAGTCCATGTCCAGCTGTGTTGTAGATACGACTGTGGCGGGCTGAGAAAATGCAATGATTGAAGAGCGGTGATCGAAGCGTGAAGAGACTACTCATGAGTCGGGGGGCCTCTATACGGGTTATATAGCGATCTACTAGGTGGTCAAGGTAGACGCACCCTGGCAACGACCGCGCCTCAGCGGTGTCTTTTAATGCGGGAGGATCGGTTATCGCGCATATTCGGTTAGAGCGTAAGTTACGAAGATGATCTCAAAGACTGATACCTTGGTCTGAGTTGGCCACAAGGTAGAGTTACAGGCATCATCCAAACCCTTTGAAGAACGATTTTGATGCATAAGACGCTACAACGCATGTGGCAGAGGTTCTTATAGGAAGAGACTGTCTGGGCAGTTGTTTATCTTCGTTGGAGTGCCTAGGGTTAACTCAGAAAGACCACTCGGAGATGAGGCATCCATCAATGTCAAGCCAGAGAGGGCAGAACTGCAGGTCAGATGTAGGGAGATGCAGACCAACACCAGCGTGATGTGACGAGAGGCATCAAGTAGGTCAACTAAGATAATTTATCCAGCCTGAGGTATTGGTTTCCAGTAATAACAAGGAAGATGTCTTGCTACAGTATGCGCCATCAACTTGAGGTATATATTGATGACGAACGACTGAAGGGTCTCCTATCCATGAAACAAGCATTGCATTGATGTTTTTTTTGGGTGATTGTAGCATTCTTTCACACTTTCCCCGCACGTGTCGGAATTGAAAGCTCATCTTATGCAGCCACCGAGCGAAAGGCTCGGAATGATCCAGATAGCCAGCCGTTTCTCTTCTTTCTGGTTCCTCTGCCATTCTCATCCAGTACCTCGGTTCTCTTCACGTGATCGATTTTCACGGGGTAGAGCTCGTCTCGTAGCACGCGTTTTCCGGGGCCGAAGCTCTTTTCCACAATCTGCTTGACAAGCGTGTGCTCAGCAACGTCGCGACAAATGATCCGGATCCTATCCGCGTTCCTTGGGTCTACCGTAATGGCTCGACAGCGCCAGCTACCCTGTCCGTCCAACGCGCGCATCTCCTTTTCCACCGCAGCCCGAATCCGACCTGCGTTAGGCTTGTCGCTCCCTTCATCAACTCTTGATGTGTCGATCGCACAGAATAAGGGGTCGCTGTGGCTCGCCAGCGTCGCGTTCCCCGGCGAAGCGACCCGAGAATCGCGGCCTTGCCCAGCCAAGCCGCTTCGCGCGACGTCCGCATATGACACTCTTGGGCTGTTCCGCGTTGCAGCCACCGCCGCGATTGCCTCGAGGTTCTCGTTCGTCTTGACGCTTTCGTCCTCTACGCGTTCTTTCATCGCTTGTAGCTCTCCTTTGACAGCCTGGAGCTCGCTCTTGACTGTTTGCAGCTCCGCGGTGACCACGCGAAGCTCTGCCTTAACGTTCTTGTTCCATGCTTCCGACTTCTTCCACGCATCGAACATGATCTTGACCGCTGTGTGTAGCTCTTTGACCTGCTTGCCCATCGTCAGGAGCAGCCCTTTGTCGTCATCCTCAGCAGGCTTCGCGCGTTCCTTGGCCAGCGTTGCGGCTCGCGTGGTCGTTGTCCGCCGGCCACCGCTAGCAATCTCGGTCGGTCGCTCGATCGCATCCTCGGTTATCTCTTGATGCGTCTGGTTCAGTCGAGCTTTCGCGGATGGTTTTCGCACCCTTCGTGATGGCAGGTCCTCGTCGCTCGCTGCCACCACCTCCCTCGCAACGGTGATGGACGTCGAATCTGGCTCGAGATCCATCGCGTCGGGACGTGCGCAGAGTCGCCACGCGGTGGATCGCGCTAGTGACACGTAGCGTGTTTCGGAGCGTCTCGACGCTCAATCCAACGACGTCGAATAATCCTTTACACAAACAAATATCGAAAATTCACTTGATCGCATGCAGAGACTCCTTTCCTCAATTCAATTGCCCTTCCTAGGCACGTACACTCCCGTGTGGAAACGGGCCTCAATCTCCCAGAGCGTGTTTATGGAGTATTTCCCCTGGGTATTGGGCGACGCAGGGCCGGATTGCGCTACACAATTTGAACGCAGCCAAGTGTGCAGGTTGGACGGGACGTGGCATCCAAGGGCTGTCATTCTCCACCCACCAGCAGAGTTTCCTGGGGCGGGTTGTCAGAGTGGGCCGCTCAAGGCGAGGATTGGCCAGTATGCCCTTGGCAGCGGACGCAGCCCGCTAGCCCCGCGATTGGCCAGCCAGCTTCGAGTCTTCAACGACATGTCGTGGGACGATCGGTTCGCAAATGTTCGTTGTTGTCGTGTTGCAGTCTCAACGTCGCGCGGCCTGGTAAACCGCAATGGAATCCTTGAAATTGATTGACATTTCAATGACCGCCCTATTGAGGAGTGACCGAATGGCCCGGAATGGCTGAGCTGAGATTTCTGGAGGCTCTGACCAGACGTTGCAATTGGATTCGTCAGGAGATTACATCGAAATTTTTTTTTGCGTCCAGGTCGCAGTCTAACAACTGGTAAATGAAGTTAGTACATCATGGTGGCGGTCGGCTTCCTCACTTAAGCTCACACGCAGTCTCCCGTGCGAGAGCTCATTCACTCCGTTCGCATCTCCTTGCGCCTCCTGATGACTCATTGCCAAGTTGAGGATGAATTGCGGCGATGCAGTCTTGGTAAAAGGACTCCAGCGAAGTGGCCGAAGAGCTAATAGAGGCGGAGCTCGAAGCAGTCATAGTCGAACGGGACCCATCGGGAAACACAAACGCATAAAATCACCAATGGCCTCGGCCTGCTTCATTCTGGACACATCCCTCAAGGGAATGCCGCAAATCTAGCCACACTGCGCTTGCTGGACTAGTATCAGTCATCATACTGAGCTGTAGCGCCGCAAGTTTATGCCGTATCGGTTCTATTTCAGATACGACGTCGCTCAGCTTGTCTTTGACAAACATGATCATGAATGTAAGTTCACGTTCCTATCTGACGATCAAGGACTGACACATTTGAGTCGTCCCCGTTCACGCAAGGTGTCCGTCATCTAGGTGCGGCCGAAACCTGCCCCGGCATGCGTGAGATCAAAGGCGATTGCGAACATCGCTAAAGAGGCTTTTTAGACAATTTTCAATATCGAGAATATATAGAGATAGGTCAAGCTGCACGTGCACTAATGGCAATGGCCAGAACCGGTGGTGAGTAATTCCGCTTGGATACATCTTCTCTACTCAATGCATCTATTCACCAGTTGGCAGGCTCTGAGGCAATCTCCCTCGGTCACCGCCCGACAAGGAGACATGAAACTGGTCATGACCAGATGTGGACGTCCTTCTCACCACTCTACCAGGCTCTGCAGATGGAAAATGGCCACAGGGGGGGTCAAGATTCCCCTGACGTTAAGAATGGGCCCGCCGGCCCGAAACTAGATGATGTTTACGTCAAAGATAACTGCTGCTGTTGCCGCGACTGTCCTATAGTAATACAGCAGTCGAACGGAACTTTCCTGCGCCTTGATCGATTGGAAGGGCATGCAGGGACCAATGAGAAGATCGGAAGTGAAGTTGCGCAAGGGGACATAGCTTTCCTGAGGATTGCTGGGCATTGCCCATGTGTCAAAACGTTCGCGATGACCTTGTATCGTGAGGAGTCCCTTGACGTAGTCAGTGATGATGAGCTACGAGACAGGGCCAATCGTCTGTTCTGTCGGCCGGTGGTAGGATATATGATGGAGATCAGGCTGGACTTGACGAAGGATGCGTAGGTTTTTAAAGCCAGAACAATCGTCGTCAATTTTCAACTGTCGAGCTGGTTAGGCATACAGTTGAAATGGCAATTCAATCAAACGTTTCGTAGGGAGGGAATACATGGCTGTTGTGAAGACAAACGCCAGAAGCTTGTGTTTTTGTGACTAATTAGTTATAGGACAGCCTTCTTCAGTCCAAACGCCGTTGAGTACACTGGTTTGCAGCACACTCC
This sequence comes from Colletotrichum kahawae, assembly GCA_032988895.1. NCBI lineage: Eukaryota > Fungi > Ascomycota > Sordariomycetes > Glomerellales > Glomerellaceae > Colletotrichum > Colletotrichum kahawae. The sequence continues at coordinate 66,384 of VYYT01000107.1, read as the reverse complement.
TAATGCCATTGATTCTAAGCCCTGGCAACTTGGCTGCTTGCTTGCTAGGCGAAAACCCTTGGTAAGGCGACCCTGACGATATCCTTTATCAATCGCGCATGGATTAATGTTGAACTGGGCGACGCATGACAGGTTCGTCTCGTACCTTGTTAATAGTGAGATGGCATACTGTTGCGATGCCCTCACTCGAGGCCGCAGCTTCAGCACGTGTTATGAAGGGTTATGTGAACCGCCCGTGACCACAACTATCCGGTACCTGGACAGACTACTGCTTCTGCTTGAGCCATACTGACTGAGGTTAGAATTAAGAGAACTCTGCGGTTTTACATTACGAACGTTCTCGTCTTTTATCTCGGCTTTGGACGGGGCGGGGCCTCCGGAACACCCGTGGTGTCGTATTCTCCGGGTCCGTCCTGTGCAATCGTGCTTGAATCCTTAATCATAGACATTGCTTTGTTTTCGCTTGGTTTCGTCCTGTTCTCGCTGTGGGCGATGAGTGTTGAATGTTTTGGCAGGGAACGTATGGCGACCAACTCGCGGTATTTATATGTGTAGAACTTACCCCTTTACCCCTTTTTGTTGCTAACGCCGAAGCCTTCAGCGAGCCCTTGCAAGTCCAAAAGAACCTTTGTGGTAAAGATTCATTACACTGATACCAGACACCCCGTACGAATTCCTGGCCAATCTACTATTGAATGACCTACGCCCCTACCTCGAACTAGGCTTTCTTTTGACAGGCCAGCCTCACCGGTAGCTGTAATTCGCGTAAATGATGAATTGCGCGTGGTTACAATTCAATGCCGGATCAGGTTGAAATTGAACGATGCGAAGGATGGGTGCAAGCCGACAGTGCTATTTTTCTGAGATTTGAGAGCAGTGGAACAAGCATGCTTGCGGTATGTCCGATCATGAGCTGCAAGCAAGATTGGCGGTTGAGACCGATCAAAGTCGAGTAACTTCGCGGCTTTCAATTTGTTTCCCATCGCCAACGTCGTATCTTTGGTTGTTTCCATGTTGGTATTTGAATCAAGATGAAAGAAAAGTGAAAGCTAACATGTCCTGACTGTTGAATGAATCCGTATGATTATGATATTCGTCTCAGACGGGCCCTGCAACTGTCGGATCGTCCTCTGTCTCCGTATTCCAGTCCAAAGTCACAACTCTTTCTTCAACCTTGATAGATTTGTAAGCCGCGACGACTTCATTGAAGAATGCCTCGCATACTTCCTTCGTCAAGAATTGCCCAGATTCGCTCCTCTGTTCAATGATGGTCGATAGCTCGCTCATTCTTTCTTCGATGAGTGACGAGTCGGGGTTGGCCTGCAGATGTTTTGATGCGACAGAAACCACGTTCCCCATCACTCCGAGGACGGTGTACCTGAACCCGAGCAGTTCGTCTGGAGCTCGGATGGGCAAAGATATTTGTTGGGCCATACAACGCGAATCACCACGATTTATCAGTTGAATGCTTCCAGCCCAAGCCCGGCCTTTATCCAAAGAAGACCTCATCGTTCCTTTCGATTACATTCGCACCAGATGGTTTTGGTGCCATAACCCGGAGACAGAGACAAAGAACAGCACGGCAGCCGTGGTCGTGCACGGCTGGCTAAAAGCTGACGCCGTCTTTCATGAAAGCAGAACTGGCTTTCAGAAGACACTAATAAGACAACAGCGAATTAGTACATAACCCATGCTTCAACGAGCTGTAGCCGGCCACCAGTAATGCACGTCGGGGATCAAGGCTTCGTGTTCTGAGAACTGAGAAAGACTGTTCGATAGACACTTTGACGTCATTAGACAGAAGCGTTGAATTTCATTACTTCGTCACAGGATGGCTTAGACGAGAACTTGCTGTGACTGTATGTATGGGTGGACATTGAACTGCAATCTCGGTAAACAGAACTCTCAGATCTGCAGGGAAGTGACTGTATGCTGTGATATAGAACACTCTGGACTTGATTGACGGGTGTAATTAGAGTTTGACGGGTCGTACTTTTCAAAGACATTGCATTCCGTCATTTTTTGCAAATGAGAAGAGCCTAAGATGCGTCAAGAGCAATTTTGTAGGCTCGGATGCCGAACGACAATCAACACGTCTTTAGAAGTGCAATACAAAAATAGTCTGGATTTCAAGCTTATCATTACGCTAACTCCGTCTGTCTGAACATGGTCTATTCCCCAATCAATCTCAGCAAGTGTACCGGCCCATACTCTCTTACTTCGTATCATGCGAATCCGAGTCGAGCAGGTAAATTGTGAGACCCGTCTCAGACGGGCCCTGAAGCGTTGGTTTGTCCTCTGTTTGCGTATTTTCGTCTATGGCCACGACTTCTGCAACCTGAATGTTGTTCAGTTCCTCGCGAACCTGATGGAAATACTTTATGGACTCGTTCGCCGTGAAGGACTGCCCAGATTTGTTCTTCTCTTCTATGAGTTCCGATAGCCTATCTTTCTGATCTTCGACAGTTGCCATATAGAGCAAACAAAGTTGTTTTCTTGCCAATGCCGCCGCGTCGTTTTTGTTGTTATCGTCGGAATTTCCTTTTATCTCTTCGAGAAGTTTTTGGAACCGTTCGAGTAGTTTTGCGAGATTGCGCTGGAGATTGGATGCAGGATCTTCCATTGTGTTGGAGGGGTATCGATAAGCGGATGGCTGTGGGGAACAATCCTAAAGCAAGAAATTGAGCTGTTGTTGGCCTTGGAACGGTGAAAGTAGGCATGGGCGAGAAGAGAAGGATACCTGCACTTGTAGCCTGGGGATTGACGTATCATTAAATAGAAAATGGTGCGCGTTCGAGATAGGGGTTCGCATGTCGTCGTCACACATATCGGGCAACAGACCGCGACCACTTGGCAGGGGTGTTCTGAGAAGTCATGGGAGGTATACATTTAGGCCACCTCTAACAAGCCGTGGTCTCGCTCTTCACCTCGCTCTATCGGACAAGCCGGCGCCGTGGCATTAGTCGGAGGGTCATGGGATGCAAGGAAACACGGAGTAAAAAAGCGCCAAGTTTCTGGCCAGCGCGCAGAATTGTGTCGTTCCGTAGTCAATGACGATTGGCCAAGTGTGAGAAGCCCGCGTGTGGATGTTCCCCTCACCAGCGGTGGAGGCAACACTCTGCTCAGCTTTGTATCCAATTCAATACAACCGCAGGGATCTGGGGATGCGGCTCCTACCTTTCGTGATGGTTTTGCGGTAAAGCCATGTGCCCTACCGTTCCACCGAGTGATGTACCTGGCTCCGAATCGTTCGTACCCTACCCCGGATGAGCCAGGCAATCAACAGGCAGATGAGCTGGTTGCCAGGCACCCCCGAGACATAGTGGAGCGGGTGTTACCCACCAGGAGCTTATTGGAATGAGGCGCCTTATGGAAGCAGGGCGCAGCCAGAGCGGAGCTGGTCACCGGTACGACCAGGTCATGGCAGCGAGGGCCCCCCACTCACAGGGTTCCAGGGTCACAGTCCACGTCCTTACGGGCACACCAAAACCCCGGTTTTTGTGACTGACGCGAGAGTTTCTGCACCGGGTGGCATCCGTATCCTCGGCGGAAGTACCTTGTCTCAAAGGGGACACAAGTGAACAGCTTTCAAGCATCTTTGTAAAATTCATGAGCCAAGGGTTCAGCTTAGGAAACACGTAGTATTGACGAGGGGCTGCTACGGTCTCGTCCGCGTCCGCAGGGCTGTGGCTCGTCTAGATAGTATGTCGTATCGAAGCCAATGGGTGTCTTGATCTCAGGTGTCTCCAGGACATGGATTCGACGGTTCGAAACGACATCGGAACCCGTGGCTCATCCTAACTAGCCTACCAACGGCGGCTTGGACGGCTTGGACGGCTTGTGTATGAAGAACGCTGTTCCCGGGAGGCTCTTGAAGGTATCGCGGTATTTGTAAGCTGATCTACACTGCGAATCGGCACATTACATGACCGCCGCCTCAACGCGTAACACCGCCGCCTCAACGCGTAACAGCCGACCACCTGCGCAAGCGAGTTTGTCGTCGGCTGTTATCCCCGCAAGGTAGTGGCGCGGCTGTCAGCTCCTCGAGGCTTGCGGACCCGGCCGGGGAGAGGCCATTAGGGATTACGCGGGCAGAGCCTGCGGACCGACCACGCACGGCGCATCAAGGGCCGTGACACTGACCGTGCCCCTTGTTAGTTGCGGCCGCACTTGGCATTGGGAGGGAAAGCACCTGCACACTCACTTGTCGGGTCGTGCCAGTAATGGATAATATGAATTCAAGCGAGCCATCTTGCGAGTCTGTCCAAGAGACCTGCTGTTCCTCTCACCAACACCCGAGGCGACGCACTGAGATGATAGAAGAGTCTGCCGGACGAAACTCTAGAAAGCCGCTCCAACACAAGCTCGCAGCATCCGACACCGTTTGGTACCGCTACAATCCCGACACGCTGTCAACAAGTTGACATCATCGTTAAGCTAGAGTTTCCAGCTTGGACATTACGCGCTGCCGACTCGAATCATGTCAGAGAGGGTAAGTGGAGGACAGGAACTTCGGATTTCTTCAATGCTACTGTACTGCTTTCTGTCGACGACCGTACATGGAAGCCGGGCTGCACTCCTCGTGTTTGCGGTTCGTAACGGGCACGACCAACTTTGTCATTTTTGCCTGTCTTCCTCTGCCTAGCTATACCCGAAAAGGTATGACACCAGTGGATAACGAAGTTAATCTTCCAGCACTGGCTGGGGCTAGCTGTCATCTGCCTTCAAGCCCTTCTCCCCTGAGTCGATGGAGCCCGAGCTGCTGGCGACCCAATCTTCCACAAGTTCGAGCGCTTTCTCTGGGTCTGGATGTTCCAGTAGAAATCCTCTGACTGCCGCCGGAGAAAACATCCCTTCGGGTACCATGCGCGCGAAGTCTTCAGCGAGCTTTCCAATTCCCACATTCGATGCGTTGTCCGTGAGTGACAAGAATAACCGTCGCAAGCACGCAGCGTCTGCGTTGCCGAACTTGAACTTGTGGTCGATTCGACCGGGACGAGTCAATGCCTCATCGAATTGCGATTCATCCTGGTCATTCGTTGTCATGATGAGGAGGCGGCCCTCTTGCGCACCAAGGCCGTCGAGAAGACTAAGAAGCGTTGCATACGTCGCCGATTTTTTCAATGCGAGGCCAGTCACCTGGGCGTCTTCCAGCAACAGGATGCAATCGCCGGGAATATCGTGAAAGAGAGTATACAGATGGGAGTCGGTGATTTCGCTGGAATTCAGACCAAGCTGATAGACGGGTTTTTTGAAATGAGTTGCGAGAGCTATGCTCAAGGAAGACTTTCCAGTGCCGGGTGGACCGTAAAAATAGATACCCTCGACGATATGGTTGACACTTGGTTTGATGTAAGGCCTTTTTCTCACTGCTGAAGAAACCCTCGGCGTTCTGAAGAATTCTCTCGTCAAAGACGACACTGTCGATGGTTCGAGATGGTGCACTGCTCTGAACCCACCTTGGTTCTTTACTCCGAACAGTTGCATGGTACAACTCAACGGTGCCAATTGGGTGGTGAGCTTTGCCGCAAATTTGCTGGAAGAACTCCTGGATAATTTCGACATCTTGTCCACGCTTGCTGACCCTGATACCACTCTTCGACTCTCCGGATTTTGATGCGCTTCTTTCTTGGGTAATGGAAAGCAGGTGGTTTTTGAACATGAACTCGGCTGACTTGCTCGGGGTGAAAACGACGCGTCCCAAACTGGTCTTGGCATCGGGGAGTACGCCCATCGGCATTGTCCAAGTTCTCTTATCAGTGGCAGCTTCTAAGTGCTGATGACGACTGAGCTTAGTATGCTGGCCGATCCAAAGCTTCACATCGGGATACGAAGGATCCGTGTGGTACATGACAATGGACGATGTGTTGCGTTCTCGACGCCTTTGCAGGTATTTTTGTATGGGGGACGTGAGGGAGCCGAGGTAACTGAGGAGCGGGAGAACGATCAAAAAGGACTGAAAGTCAAAGAAACTGAGAGAACCAAACAAATGCATGCTGGCGGCTGGCGGGACAGCACAAAGAGTGTGGTCGTTACAGTAGGTCGAAATTATCACTGCTCAAGAACGTTGATGGTGGGATTTGCCACTGGGCTGAGACGGGGAAGATAACAGTTGGAGATGCCATAAAGTTGGGAATCTTCACGCTCTGACCAGGCAGAGCCTCATCGCATACCCTCAGGCAGCCGATCATGCGCCCATGTGCGCCCATGGAGCGCTCCATCTGCCGATGGCAAGTGCTCTCAGTATGAACAAGGCGATGTATGCGACCATGCAGAGAAATGCAAGTTTCTGTGTTCACTACACCGCCATCCCCAATGACAGGGGTTGTCCTGTGATGCGGCTCAGCTACATATTTTCCCCTTCCAAGCTTTGCCCGAACCGACGACGGAAACACGCCCGCCTATCGTTAGGGTGTTTGCGATGCAACGGATCCGGCAATTTCTCCACGGTCCAAACTGTGCTATTTTCGGGTCGTCTTCGACATTGGCTCGCAAAACGACAACAGGAGACGGAGACGGCCAGCATTGATCCAATCACCCCTCAGAAGGCTGGTGAGCTCTGCATGTGGCAGACCCCTGTATTACGGTCGTCTCACCAGCTGCAATACCTCGTGTTGCCGTCACCCAATAGCTAGACGACGCCTGACTGTGAGCGCGGTGGGAAGATACCTTACCGTCCATCAAAGTCTCGTCTGATAGCCTCATCCAGTTTCGGGATCCGCTTCATATGGGCTGGGAGGGGCCATCGCAAATCGAGCTCAGTTCGTGGTGGTCCGCTAAACCAGAAGGCGCCAGAACGAAACCCAACCTCCACCCTTGCTTCCCTTTGATATCACAGCCCATTCTGGCCCTCGTCATGCGGCCAGCCCCCCAACGAGGTTAGCGAGCTCGCTGTCGCATGTAACTGCGACTGACCTGCCTTGCTGCTAACACCCAAAGCCCTGTCCGGTCAGTATCGCGACGTTGGTGCGGCCCAGCTCATGCACGCCTCGCACATTTAGTGCGTTGTTCTGACCCACGGCTGGGCCCCACAGCACATTCGACGATCTTGGCACCTGGCGACGCCAAGGCATGTTGGCCATCGGCTGCAGGCGCGCATTCCTTCACAGGGCCATACCCGGCAGCAAAGCCTGCCCCGGCCCGGCTTCCTCATCCGGAGACGAGGTCGCGGCCGGCCAGGATGTGCACGACTCCACCCGGGGGCCTCGACGCGCTACCAGGCGGCGGTGCGGCGGCTCGCCCGCGACTCCGACATGTACATGCGCGAGGTTTGGTCTGCAGGGGTGGCGCTAGTGTGGATGTACTGTGTGGACGGCCCTGGTGTTCGTGTGGCACACAAGGCCCCTGCAAACAAGGGTTAGAATGGCGCGCCCAGAAAGCCTCTCGCTGAGTCGCACGGCCAGGGTGTATGCAAACTCCTCTACCCCGGACGCCAGCGAGGTGACATGGATAGTTGACTCAGGGGACGGGCGTGGCTGCTTTCGTTGCGAGGGTACGAGTGTTGCGACACGCCAGCTGGGTTGAGAGCTCCTTGTGCTGGGGGAAACGGGACGTGACCAATTGATTCCATCCTCAAGACCGCCAAGACCGGGCCAGTTCTACGTTCTCATCTGGGTGAGGTCGATTGTTGTATGTTGCTGTTAGACAACCCCATGTACAGCCGGCTTCAAGTCCGTGCTGGACTGTCGACGTGGTCGGGATTGTGTCACCAAGTTGTCGATTCTCAGGCACGCATCGATTGGCGGATGCAAACAGCCGTCCTCGCCTGGCCCTGCTTTGCGAAATTGCCACATCCAAACAAATCTGCAGTTGGACATTGATTGCTCCCTCACTCGCCAAAATACGAAGAAGTTGAAAGAAGCAGGGGCCGGTTCAGCTTGACGCTCATGACTACTTTGACCTCTTGATACGAGAAGATACCGCCAAGACGTTGCCTGTGAGATGTCGAACGCAGATCCCTGGAACAGTGCGCTGGCAAGTTCTTCTGCGCGTAGGTTTGCGGGCGCTCGTCATTGACTCCTCACGCCCTATCAGGGCGGCCTCCTGGTCTGCATCCAGCGTGGTTTTCGTACAGAGAAGGGGAGTATAAAAACGCACTGAAATGACCATTCAGTCTCTTGACATCTTTAATCATCATCACACAGAAATCGCATCCGCAGAATCGAATCCTCCGCCAGCTTTTGTAATCATTATGAGCGCAGACAGCCGCACTGCCGAGGCTATGGACAAAGCCAAGAACAAGTTGTCTTTTGGCATTGACTTCAGTCTCTCAGCACTGACGGAAAGAATTTCTGGAAGTTTTCCAGGAATGTCTCAGCCGAGTTGGTGGTCCTCAGTCACCGGCAAGTCTACTTGATCCAACATCTGCAAAAGCCTGGCTAACAACATCAGTAGATGGGTCGCCCACCCAGGAGCAGCTAGACAAATGGTGCGAGACTTTGGCTGCAGAAGGGGCAAGCGCGCAGTATGTCGAGCGGTTCAAGAGCTGCAAGTTGACTGATTTGTCCATCTCTCACTACGGCAAGGCCACACCGGGACCCCCCCAATGAATTCGTCTCAGAGAATCATCCATCACTGGGGACTGCTTCGCCTCATTCGAAGGACCGCTAGGGCGAAGCGGAGGTTGCATGGAAGTACATATTGAATGGCTTTCGACCTCGTTCTGGTGGGTGGATCAGTCAGGAGCGTGTTGTACAGAGGAGTAGTCTGAGGTAGCGGTGGAGAGATCTTTGCACAATATAGACGCAGAATTGACGAGGTTTTCCTGCTGTAAACACACAAGCCTGACCAGCGTGACGGTCTTCCAGGCGACTTTGTGACTGCTCTTAGCTCTTCGCAGTCGGTCATGCTTCGCAGGGAACCTTCATCCGCAGTGATCGAGTCCAGATATACCCTGACCGAGTTTAGTAAAACCTCATGCGTGATGGTCGTTGTGATTCGCTGACAAATCCCCCACACCAAATGATACCTCACAGCGGCACCTGTTCGGAATGCATCCATGAGCCTGTGCTAAGAATCTCAGGGAAAAGCCTTCGAATCGGACTGCACGTCTGAGAAACTGATTCCCGAGCGGATTTGCGTCCTGACTGCCCCTCTTCCCCGGCACAGCGATGGCCCTCTTCACTATTCCTAGAAGCAGGCTCGTGATGATAGAAATACATATCGTCTCCGAGGCTTTGGCCTAACGGTATCTATACTAGTTACCTGTTGCGTACATACTTGCTTCCCTAGTCTCTGCCTTTGTCAGCTCTGCCCACTGCCAGGGTTCTGGTCTATCGTATGCTGCCATGATGTGGTTGCCTAGAAGCGAAGACGTCAAAGCGGCCACTGTTATGAGTTGAGAGCACCTCCAGAATCATACATTCGCTGTGTTATTTCCGGGCCGTCCGCTACTTTCGTACCAACGGGGTGTACCTGATTCATCGGCAAGGGTACGATACCGGCGACACTACCAGCTGAGTTGACAACCTCCTTTTATTGGTGCATTCTGGATTTGACCAGTTCAATTGTACATCAAGACAACCAGAGTCCTGCCACTTTCACTCATGTTGCCCTCTCGGGCTTGGAGTGAACAGCCAGCTGTTGAAGCGGTGATTGGTTCTTATGCGAAAGGGACTTGACAATTCTCAGTGTTCAGGCAAATGGACATCGATGAGTGAAATTCGGTCTTGGCGGAGGAATGATGTCTTGAAGGAGGCCAAAGTCTACAGAGACAATGAAGGCTGCGGCTTTGGCGTCCGATATGCCCTGGTAATTGAAGACACGAGGATCTCGGAGCGATGGAAGGGGCTGAGAAAGGAAGGATCTTAACTTGAGAAGCTCACATAAAAGCCCTGGCCGTTAGCCCCCGAGCCCACCCCAAATTGCGCTTGTACTTTGCCACTGGACAGCCTGACGCAACTACTTGACGCCCATGGCAATCCTCGTCAATCAGGCCGCATCCGCCAACCTTGGTCATACAGGTGTGCCAAGCCCGTGCCCGGTATCCCTGGGGCGTGAGGGTACGAGTGGATAAGTTGAGCCTGAGACCATGACGCCTAGAGATGCTTCACAGATTCCAAGGGTACGGATCGGCCAGACTACCACCTTGTTGCAGTAGTAATTCTGGTGAGCTGTATCATCCAAGGTGAAGCCTAGACCGTAACGTGAGGTTACACCCCATTTCGGCTGAGATATTGCCTGCAGGCCACGCCAAGCAATATGAATTAATAATTCGGCTGGTCGAGTTCACAGAATCCGGGTGGGCTCGCCCCAAAGCAACCTTCAGGCCCCTTTGGCACATGTACATGGCTAGACCAAAGCGGTGCAGCGCACTAAGGATGCCGCTTCTGAATTTTCTCTAGTATTTCAGCTTCCCTGGGCGCCTTTGAGCAAAGGGTCTCGGAAGGCAGGCAGGTATTCACATTGGACTACTTACTTCACAGTCGTGCATCTTTACTCGAAGGCCCTCAAAATTCTCTTCCTCATATTCTTATCGAGATGTCCCTCCCATCTCCAGCATTGCCGTCAACGCCGATTGCGGACCAGCTCAAAGCAGGACTTTTAAATCCGCCTGCGCCAAGTTTATTCCTGTAGTGTGACATTACCTTTGGGACGATTATATAAAGCGTCCGCGAATCGCATCGGCGTAAGTTACCCAGTGAGGTACCACCCCTGCTGCTGCACAACCCATAAGTTAAAGGCGAGCAACGGAGGAAGACGCTGGCGCTCTGCGTTGGCTTTAGTACAAGCTCATCTCACACGTATAAGAAGAGGCCCATCCTCTCGAAGACCGTTTTCTTGTCCTTGCCCACCAAGAACAACGTCCGCATAAGCAAAGGATCAATCAGCCACCAACACCATTTTGAACCAGATATGTCTTCCGCCGGGGCTAAGAAAGACGACAGATATGCCAGGGAAAAGGCTATGCTAGAACTGTCTTTTTGCATCAGACACTCTTTCGCCAAGTTCATGCCTCTGCCACCTGGATTGAAATGTATGTCTGCTCAGTTTCGCGTCTGGGAAACTCTCGTTGACCTGTCTTCAGATAGCTCTCCCTCGGTCGAAGAGCTTGGTCTGTGGCGCACTGCCTTGACCAGGAACGGAGCTCTATTGAGTGACATCAAGAAGTACGAATCTAACGACGTCACTCAATATATCAAAGTTCCTTACGGTGAGAGCTATTTGGCGCAGCTTCGTGAGGAAATAGAAGACGCATCTAAATCGCGGTCTTTGAGGAGTTGATCGGGCGTGAGGTTTTGTAAAGATTATCGCCGAAAGTCTCAGAATGTAAAAGATCTATGCGGTGTTTTAGGCGTGACTCCATGTACCTGTTCATATACCACGGACGAACCGCCGCAATTCATAGAGATGTATGCTGTCATACGCGGAGCCTGCATCGTCGAGACAGCGTAATGCTCAACTGCAGAGGTTGAATAGGGAAGAAAGTAGAGTCAAGCATGCCCTATGTCGATAACGATGTATGCGTTCAAGCCCTTCACGATTCTCACATAAGAGCAAGCCTCCATGTCGGAAGGGGTGGTTAACAGGAAAGTGTTTATCACCAAATCTATTCGAGTATGCGAGTGCTAGCTTTTCGTGAGTCCAGCAAACACCACCACTCGATCTTACCCCTGTTGAGCCATTTAGATACGCACACATATCTGGCGGTGCATTCGTAGTGCCTCGCTATTCAGCTCAATGGCCCAGAGGCCAGCGCGGGAGCCTCCTCTCGTACCCCGCCCATGTCCAGGCCAATTCGAATCCTCAGCCAGTCGAACCCCTTGAGCACAAATGCAAGGTACTTTGTGTGTGTTTTGAGTCATCCGACGCAGAAACCCCACCTGTGTCTGCACAGCCCCTTGACGGAATACTTTAATGCTCGAAGCCCTGGTACAACGCGGTATTCTTCTCTATCGCCTTCTCAGACTGGACAAAATCCCAATCTACCACATTCAGTCACGCTGACAAAAGATGTTGCGTCCAGAAACAGCCAATGTCAAAGGGGAAAGTAAGCCTCCATCAAACAACGATGAGCAGCAGAGAAGAGCGCGAAAAGGTTCTTAACCACCAGTCGCATTTCTATCCCGCGTCTTCAATTTTTTTGTAATTCGTTTTTGTTTTTTTGAACTCAATGAGCGTTATTTTGCGCAGGCTCCGCTCGTGGTCGTGCAAAAACGGGCCGCCATCTTCCAAAAGGTACACTACGTTCTGCAGATCCACCAGTCAAGCGTATGGAGATTAGTGTGTAACAGTGCAGGGTGCTTGCGAGCGATGCAGAAGCAAAAAGCTCAAATGCTCTAGTGACAAGCCGTGTCCAAACTGCATCAAGGCCGGCATCAAGGCCGGCATCAAGGCCGGCATCAAGGCCGGCATCAAGGCCGGCATCAAACTCCACGGCAGCTTGAGCGAGCCTAATTGCCTGTTGGGACGACCTAACATGGGTCAACTTCCGCAGCGAAGTCAGTTCATGGACGCTGTTGAGCTGCAGTCGCCATCGACGGTCTCGGAGTTTTCTTAGAATGCAGTGTCTCAACAGAAGCAGAAACTATCCAAGCTCGCGACAAATGTTTTCTTTGCGGCAACGCCTACAGCCATGGCGACAAATACGACGAACAATTATCAAATGCCTTGAAGCTTGGGTATGATGTCGGGAGGCTTTTTTGAATGAGAAAAAGCTAAATTTCGAATAGACATACCGGAAATATTGGCCAGCTATGCTATGCCGTACAGCAGCCTCTCTCGAGAATCGGGTTTCGCCACACTTTGACGATATGGCGGTTTGGGCTTGACCTCGGTCTTGGGCTTTCAGAAATAGAGTGAATATGTAACCCGGCGGGATCCCAAAGGAGGCTAGTAACCCTGCTTGTCACACTTCCTGAAATTGATGTGATCGCTGCTCGCTGCTTATCCTTGACGACTTGTGTGCGATTGGCCTATTCCCGGCAAACAACACCGCCCGAACACATGCTCAACGCGGACAAACTCTGCATCGAAGCTGATCCTCTGGGAGCGACGTCCGCGGTAGTCGAAACAGGCTTCGCTGTTGCCGGTGGGTCCAGTCATCAGACGACTGGCCGCCACGCGACCGCGCTAACCTTATCGCCCGTGCAGGCATCGACCGTCCGACGGTCGCCATCTCGCTTGCCACGCGCTGCAGCCCTTCGACCGGGGCACGGCGCACGGCTACTCAGATCCTTGGTCCCGCGGCGTCCGACCGCGCAGGGGGCCCGATGGTGTGTACCTGCCACCAAGAACGCTGTACAGCGAGGGTCGATGCAGGAGAACGCCTGCGCCCGCCACCCCGAAGCAGGCGCATTCGCCGATGCACACGCCCCGACCCTCGCGCCATCTGCGTCCAACGCACAGCACCAGCGCAAGTGGGACGCGTCCCAAAACGGGCTCTCGCTGCACCCCACCACGAAGACGCCAGGACCAGGCTCCGGCCGCGGACTGCTCCGGCTGCCGGAACACCGGGGCGGGGCCGGTGAGCTCGCCGTGCCAGGGTAGCCCCAGGACGTCATTCACCGCGAAATGTGGGTCACCACGCCGAGAGCACAGGCCAATCCGCCGTGGACCCGCGACGTGCTGTGGGCATTGCATCTTCGTCCTGCGCGCCATCCGTATAAGTAAAGTGCGATCCGTTCGGAATGAGCATGCTGCGGCACGGCACACGTTTCTGCGCTTTTACCATGTCTGCTTCCTCTTACAACAGCCAGGCGGGGACTTGGCAGGAGCGTCTCAAAGGTAAGAGAGACGCTTTTCCTTCCTGGCACAGTCTAAACAGTCTCTAGATGCCTGCAGAGAGGCCAAAATCCCTCCGCCCGTCTTCCAGATCGTCTCTGACCGGCGAGGTATGTCTCCACAAGGTCGTCGCGAGTGGTTCTGACTCTCGCAGGGGGGCGCACGGCCTGGTCCAGCCGGGTGACCGTCCACGGGCGCACGCTATCCGCGCGGTTCTGGTATGACGGGAAGAATCTGAACAACGCGAAGGAGGACGCCGCCGAGATGGCGCTGAACTACCTCACGGGGTCGAATTCAAGTTGGTCGGGAAGCTATAAGAGTACATGATGTGGGGCCAGAGATGCGTGGAATTGATGCTTACGCACCTCAAGCTGAATGTAAAGCGGCAGCAAGTGCTAAAGGAAGCTTTAAACTGTTCTAATACATTCACTACGTACAATATTTTGTGTTTCCCAGATCAAATCCAATCAGCGCCACCAGTCTCTGCTCCCCTCGGCGATTCCCTCGCCCATGCCCACAACTCTCTTCAGTCGATGACGATGGGCTCATCTTTGCTTCCGCCCGCCTGCCGAGATCGATTGCTACCATGAGAAACGTTCTCAGGGTTCGACAACTGTCTCTTTGCAGGACGCAGTTTACCTGGGGTGACGGTAGACGAGGGCTGCGAGACGCCTTCCCGAGAGTTGGTAGCACTGGCGGGGACGATGGCCCCCAACGGCGGCAACCGCTTATGGTCGGGTATGGCGGGATGAAGTGCCGTCGAATGCTGAAATTTCCTTGAGTGAGCGGCTTCGTCGCGTACCAAAGGCTGCCTTCGTGGCTCGTTAGGTAGCGGATGTCGGCGATTCGTCGCGTACCAAAGGCTGCCTTCGTGGCTCGTTAGGTAGCGGATGTCGGCGATAACTATGTCGTCGGCTGCGTCGGTTCTTGGAAAGCTGGCCAGTATACTAACAATTCGGATACCGGCGGCAATCTCGGCGGTAGCGGGAACCTCCTCGCGTCTTCCCGTTCTTCAACTTCGTGCTTCTGCTGCAAGGCTCTCTCTTCATATTGATAATGACTGTTGATGAGTGCGCGGTAGTCGACACGAGGAACCCATCCGGGCATACTGGTTTGAATGTCGTCAAGGTCTTTGCACAGCAAAGCATCTGTCTGACGTGCAAGGGCTTTTAATTCCTCCTGCTCCAGCCTTTGTCGGCGTAACAGATTCTGCCTGGTCTCCAATGCGCTCATCTGAGCCTCCACAACGTCAAGGCCTGCCGAGGGTCTGTTGACCGGCGTGAAGGGTAAGGTGAAGCTCTCGCCAAACCCTCCGGGGATGCCATGTTTAGTGATTGGAGGGCACACTGGCATCATGGACGACGCCGGCGTCTGGCTTGGGTTACTCTTGGCGGCGTGTCTCTTTCGCTTCCCTTTTTTCGGCGCAGGTGCTTCTTGATTGAGACTCCGGAAGAGGTTCGTTAGAAGGTGCTCGATTCTAGGGTCTGTCAGTACGATTCAAGTGAATTGACAAAGAAATGAGTTACTTGCTTTACTCGATCGCTGGAGTATGTGAGAAATGAAGAACCCGTTCCAGTTGAAAACTCTGGCCAGAGTTCGCTGCCGTTTTGTTGCAAAAATTCGCCCGCCATCTCGGAGAACTTTTGATCGCTACTGCACGCGGTCAGTTCCCGGCCGTTCCGTTCATTAGTGCTTTTGAATGACTCTGAGAATGAATTTATAAGGCGCCAGCACGTCTGTGCTCGTTTCAATTTCAGGTCGCCATATCCAAGCAATCGTAAGGATTTCCTGATTTCAGGTATTGTGTGCTTCGGCCTTTCCACTGTTATATGTTCGCAGAAACTCTGAGGATATGAAAAATTGATCTTTCGAAGAGAAGCACTGCTTTTATATGTATACGACTTTCCCTGACTCACACCCTGGACTCGCCTTGCTCCCTCTTCTCTCTTGTCGGAACATCCCTTACTTCTTTCTTTCCACGCCGCATTCGCCACACGACCCTGCCATGAAGAGAAAGTTTTCCGAGATTGGTGTTACCAGGGTGTGTAGTCATTTTTATCTCTTCCCCTCTTTGGTTGGATCAGGATGATGTCTGCCTATTGTGTCGGTGGTCGACCAACGTATCTTTTCGGCCACGCCGCATTCAAGTTCAACCCATGCGCAAAACCACCAAAATGCCCCTATCCGTAATTAGCCCGTGTAGACGTATTTTTCTGTGTGGAGGCTTCTATCCGCCATCGGTCTTTGCAATGGCACTGCCTCAGCTACGTCAAGACATGCAAGTTCTTCCAGACCGCGCTGCCACTTCGCTGGGATCTCGTAGCATCTTGATGCAATGTATCTGAACTACCTGACCAGAACGACCTCTCAAATGTTTCCAATGTCATATTCCGGACCCCTGGTGGCATGGTCCACATGCGAGGTTCGCCAGTCTATTCGGACGAGATGCCTGTCCGATATCTTTGAAAAGCTTCATAGTTGCCCCACCATTACTTGAGAACATATCCAAAATAACGAGCGATGCTTTCGTTCTGCTCACAAGCATCGAAGTTTGTGTGCTACTACAGACATAAAGCCACTCTCTTCTATGCGATGTCTCCATCTAATCAATCGATCTCCAGCCCATCTTTTTCTCTGACTCCCCCATGCCACGCCATATGCGAAGTCAGTCACACCTACAACGCGTCTTGGGCCCTGTCGCCTATCTGACTCGTGCTCTGTGTTCTAACGGTCTCGAGTGTATAGAGCTCTACACTGTTGGTGTGCTGCCTCTGCCGGATGAGAATCGGATCCTGGCTTGAGTGCTTCTTGGAAAGCCCCTTGACAGCTGGTCTTGAACCAGGACGCGATTGGGCCCGGCTTGTTTCGTTGCTCGGACTCACCGTAGGCAAGCAAGCACCGATTATATTCAAGTTGACCTCCAAGAACCTTTGGGTAGTCAGCTCGTCTTCCTTGTATGATGGCACCAGGCGACTCACGACCATGTGATACCGGTGGCAACATTGCGTGTGAGATCATGATGAGGATTCGCGATTTGCACCAACACATAGGTTCGAATGACTGTAGATCTAAGGAACCCTTTAGCATCTTGGAGGACGTCAGAATAGAGGGACATACGTGAGGCCGAGAAACACAACTGCCAGGGGCAGCATCCTCCGGCGAAGGTTTCGGGCAATCGGGATGCCCGAGTGACTTGGGAATACCAAAACGTACGTTGAAAATGCAAAAATCCAAATGCCCTTGAAGATGTCGAATGCAATAGCCGCAAGGAAGACCGGTTCCATCGGATGGCAAAACGCCTCGGAAGCAGTCTCCGAGATAATACAACCGGCTAGAGGTGCTACGACTCCAAGAGCGCTGGCGATGATGGCGACAGCTACCACCACAATCGTGAAATGTGTTAGAATAGGCCGCACTACTTGATTCCCGATCCGGCGCAGCAGCAGCAGAACGTATGTCGAGGAGAGTGACTTGGACAATACGAACAACGCCGTGGCCATTTTGAGCTACGAAACCTTAGACATGAGAGAGCTGATGTTGTCACAAGACGTACCTGAATCTCTGCCCTCACTGGTATGATGGCCAACACCTGCATCACGATGGCGAAGATCTTCTGTCGTCAGCAGAAATCCTAGCGAGTGTTTCGATCCAGAGACGCGCTCACCAGCGACAGCCCTATGACTGCTTTGAGAGATGTCAGTCCGGCCTGCTTCAACCTCCCAATGTTACTCACCATTGTCCCAGCTTAGTGTCTTCCTCTTGTGCTGTTCGTACAGGCTGCGGCCGAACACACAAACACTCAGAGTACAACCGGTGATGAATATGTATAGCAGCTTCCACCGATGGTTATCGATGATTGCGACGATGTTGAGGTCGTTCGGGCTGCTTGTGGCGTTACTCATCTTCGCGTGATGGCTGTTGTGTCATGTCCTTCTGGTCATGTCTCGGCCGGGTCAATGGAGAGTTATATAACAGCTCGGTGGAGCCCCATGCGATGTAGGCGCGGCGATCCAATGCCGCTGGGACCGCTGCTATTGAACGAACAGGGGCGTTCTGAAGCAACGTTCTGGAAAGGGAATGATGCGACATGGAACTAGCAGAAGCCTCACAAGTCATGAACCTTGCCTTGATTCGGGATCGGGGTGCGATATACTTGGACATCCGTCGATAGGTCTCCGGCGAATTCATGTCTGGCCGTTCAGGGGTTCTGAGACCTACGGCAGCAACGACGGACGTCTTGAGAATGACATTCGAGTCTTGTCAGGATAGCACGTCTTTCATTGAAGACACATGCCGGCGTCTACATGAGCATCTCCAGCATAGGACCGCACCTCTTGTGCCAATGCCTCTGTCTGCCAACTCAAAGTACTCGTGCTCACGTCCGCAGCTACAACCGAAAGCCGTGATTTTTTGGTTTTGCGTTTGAGATGCTCCATTATCCGTCACGCTACTGCTTTTGATCACTCGATGAGGCAGTTTCAACCTCATGCGAACATGGCCATGTCCATCCTCGCCAATACCACGGGAAGCTGACTAGAGAGACCGCGCGGTTGACCGACGGCCACCGTCTTCTACGCGGTAACGGCAACATTGAGGTGACATTCCCGAGTCGGTTGCGTGCAGGTACATTCATGCAATACCGTATTGGAGCTCAGGTACTGCAAGCCACCAGCGAGTGCCCTATGGCAGGTCTTGTCGATCGACGTCTGCAGTAGTCCAAGGAACTCGACCAGCTTGCGAAGTCTGGCCGCTGCAAGTCTCATGCAGCCAGCGTAAGCGATGCATGAGGTCCAGCCAGCGGAACACCAGAGGATGCGAACGAGACAGGACGGCTCTCGCCCAGCGCGTCCATTAATACCGCGCGAGTGCGCCCTCAAGAGATCGGTCTCGATCGATGTGAGATCACTGCGGCAAAATGGTGTCCTACATGCAACAGGGGGGCCTCCTCGTTCCTTGGACGGTCGTAGGCTTCGTCCTCATTTGTGCTGCCCTGTGGGCGCTCGATCTGTTTCCCATTCTTTTCTCCTCTTGGGTCAGCTATGACCTTCCGACAGAGATTGTCAGGTTGAAGCCAGGGCTGCTCGGCCATGTGGAGCAGCTTCAGGAGTTCTCAATGGACATCCTCGACCTGTCTCTGGAAAGCCTCGCGACGATACTGTTAGACGGCTCCTCCAAACCGAGCGATCGCGGCTACATAAACAAAGCTTCTTGCTTGGGAACGATTGCGGGCGTGTGGTGCATCAAAGGCCCTGAGATCGTGATTGGGATCGCTTTAACACTCTCCGATCCATGGTATGCAATTCTTGCCGTACCACTCACGTTGATCATCTGGAACACGTGGACATGGGCCTTTCGCGACCTCTGCCGTGAGTATGTGAAAGCGACGAGGGACAGACAGCAAGCTTTGTGAGTATCTCGATGACTACGAAAGATCCAGAAGCTGACGATAACAGCAAAGGAAACGATGAAGAAGAAAAGTTCTTGTCACATGTTTGGTACCTCCGAGTTAGCGCCCAATTCATCCTGCGACGGCACGCATGCAAGTTTATCCAGTCGCTCTTGTATGATGTGCTCCTGCACCTCAGCAATCAGTCTGAGAACCCCGTGGCGACTCGTCTGGGTCATCAGTTGAACTCGATTCACGGAACAATCTTGAAGTACTTGCAAGCCCAGGTGAATGCGAGCAAGATTCGGGAAGCGGCGCCTCCGTCGGATTTTGATATCCTTGCCGATTACTGGAAGCGCGTTACCGCGGGTATCACCCCTGAAGAGCTGTTGGCGTATGCTTCGGGTAGGACGGAGTCGCCGGATACGCGGCCGGTGAAGAGAGCAGCCGGGCCGGCAGATCTGGAGGCAGCGGCAGACGGTGCGGAGACACCGGCGGAACACACCGGGCCGTCTCCAGCGCCGACCTATCGCCGACAGTTTTGGAGCTTGATACATGTGCTGGACACGGCGCTTCGCATGACACTCGGTGCGTTCACCGATATGCCCGCGGGGGAGAGTTGTATCCGGCGCGTGGCACACCTGTCAGGGTACAAGACATTTGCGGAGGATTCGGCAACGGGGGCTGGGAGCCTCCTGTCGGTCTGTCGCGGCTCATGGGCTCGAGACCTGGCGCGAAGATGAGGTCGAACAGCTGTGTCTCTGGACAATGGAGAATGATGGAGATTCATTTCTGTATTTTTTCTGGCTGGCTGCATACAATGCGGTGGGCAGGTCGACAAACCGCGATCAGAAAGTCGTGGACGACCTCACTTTGCGACCCATCAAGTCTCGCATGGCTTCCTCTGTCGGTTCGTCCAGGTTGTATAACTTGTAGTACCATTTTTCGGTCGTTGCGTCAAAGCAGTAAGCTTTGAATGTCTCCGGAGCATGGAGGCCAAGGTACACCATCCATTGCCTATGCTCTCCCAGGACGGCCGGGCTACTGACTTCGTCTGCACCCAGAACGGTCCGAACGGCTTGTGACATGGGTATCTGTCCCCGGGAGTCTAAATCGTTGAATAAATCCATCAGACGTGAGGAAACGGCCTGGTCCGTTGAGGACAGGCAGTCGTGGTTCTTGATGCGCCCAGCCAGTCCCGATAGATAAACACCATGTCCTTTTTTTGTGTTGCCATTCAAATGTTTCTGATATCCTCGGTTAGCCAGACGATACGCTGCTGCGAGGGAAGCAAATACCCTCATCTTATGTCTGGCATCGGTAACAACATCACAGTGGTCCATGACGCAGCTATAAGCTGATTCCCATGGTGACTCGGCCACATTACCATCGCAGCAGCCGGGTAACAGTGAGTCCCGGGCTTGCTGGCAAAGCCCACGAACACACGGTTCTGCCGCGGTGTGGTCGTGATCCAGATAGTACTGCTAAATATCGTCATCGGCGTCAGTCAGGGAATCGTTCTGCGATGAGCGCTGTGGTGCCCTACCATGGTCAGCAGCGGGCGGGTGAAGCCCAAGGACGCGCCGCTCGAGGCAGCGGCATCGAGGCCTATCGTGCAGGTACCTTTCAATGTCCTGCCCTGTGGCCAATGTGCCACATTCCACCGCTCGGAACACCACGAACAAACAAATTTCCGGGGCCACTGAGGACTCTCCATCATGTCGGCCTCCTGCGACTCCCAGCCAACACCGCGACCATAGGGCCTTTTGCCGTCACTCAGACCGAAATAATCATCGACCCAGCCCATTTGGATCTCGTCGCCATCACAGACGGATATCGAGCCGTCAACCTTGGACGCTGCCGCGGTTGAAGGAGGCGCTCTAGGCTGGATGGTTGCCAGATAAGCCCCTACATCGCCTCCGATATCGAACCCGACGTATCGAGGATGCTGCGAGGTACTACGGAGCTCGGCAGGCCGCACGAAGATGTGCTGCACACTCCACAACGCCATGGTATTGGACGTGCTGCGTTGAGTCAGTGATCGAAGGGGCCCATCATTGATGTCGTGTCCGCTTACTGTGGCCCGACGGTTGCCGGAGCTCCAATCTCAGGATGCTTCGTCGCCGACTCGCGCGACGGTCGACTCAAACACCGCGATTGATAGTACACACTGCTAGGCATCCCCAAATCTAGCGCCAGTTGTTCAGCCGAGCCGGGCGGTGGAAGTCCAACGGAGGCCCTCATGCACGCATCGCCGGTGTTTGAAAGTCAGAGTCCGTCGATGAGTCTGGCAGCGGTTCGTTTTCATCGCCGCCGTCATCCTCGAAACCGCGTCGTCGAAACCGCGTCGTTGCTTTTTCCTGACACATCACCAGCAGCAGGACCTTCTGCTGCCAAAGACCGCACCTAGCCGGATGCTGCGCGCGTCGTGGACGAAGCTGCAGAGCCCGGACGATCCCCAGAGGTGGGGCGTCCGTCGCAGCCCGCAGCAGATCGAGCCCCGGTCGTCGTCTCCACCGCCGCGCGCGGGCCAGTCGCGTACCCAGAGGTACCCTCTGCAGCCCATCGTCCTCGCATCTCTGTTGGGACGCAGCAGCTGGGCCGTCCAATTTCTGCTGCGACCCACACCCTCTCGTTGCAGCGGGGAGGCCATGCAGCATCCAAGCGACACGCCCAGCCCTCCCACACCACCCGCCCCAGCGGCCGCGGCCAATACGGCCACCCACACGGCCTGCTGGTGCCTGCGTGCATCGGCGAGTGCCTGCCCTGGTTGGCGTCTCTCTCGTCGGACACGCCCCCTGCCGTCGTGATTGGATCTGGCTCCACGGCTCCGCATGGACGCCAATAGCGTTTGTCACCCACCCACATAGGGACGAAAGCCATTTTCGTCTCATGACAACATGAGAACGCAGCAAATGGACCGCAGACGATCCAAGGCACACGGCCAATCATTGTGCCATGTCGCGGCGACTGGCCTGTGGAGGCCTGGACTCAGGGTCGTGGACGCCCGCCATGGCCATCCTGCGAATTGGGCGGAAGCTTTTGGCCGGCCATCACTGAACAAGCACTGTAGGCTCCTTGCACTACGAATCTTTCTCATTGCTGCGAGACCAGTGTATTATGCCAAAATAGACGCCTAACTCCGCTGACCCATGCCGCTCTCTGGTGAATCTACAACATGCAGCCACATCCCTCAACTCAAGCTGACAAAGCACCTACGCATCCGGCATCTCCACATCGGCGCCGTCCTCTCTTCCCCATTCACTGGATGGTGTTGCGGTATCACTACCTGTGTCCGAATCTGTCGGCAAGTTGGCAATCTCAACATCGTACCGCTGTGCTACACTGAACTGCCTCAGGTTCTTGTCGTACGTCAGCCACATCCCTGTGGCTGCTATGCGATTTCCCAACCAGAGACACCGGTCCTGCCTCTCTTCCAACATGGACGCCACCTCAAAATACCTCTCCTCGTTGTCGATCTTCGCGGCAGTGAACCAGTCGTCTGGGTAGTACCCCTTGTTTTTGGAGTCTTCCTCGACCTTAGTTTGGTCGTACTTTTCTACCCAAAGGAGACCACGCTGGG
Organism: Colletotrichum kahawae; assembly: GCA_032988895.1. Lineage (NCBI taxonomy): Eukaryota > Fungi > Ascomycota > Sordariomycetes > Glomerellales > Glomerellaceae > Colletotrichum > Colletotrichum kahawae. Next base: position 43,693 of record VYYT01000107.1, on the reverse strand, counting down.
CGAAGTCGTCAGGTAATGGCCGTGGGCTGTCCTTCTCGTTTCGGGGGAACTCATCACCTTCAACCTTATCAAAGTCTGAGCAGACGCCGACCAGCGTGTTGAGCATGAGTGAGATGAGCTTCCAGGGGATCTTGGACTCGATGTGAGCCATGGCGGCAGGGAGTTTTGAAAGATGGTGGAGGAACGAGAGGGTGACGTGAAGGTAAGGAGTGACACTGGGGTCGCCGAAGCGCCGAAAGACAACGTCGTGTGTGCGGCAGGTGAAGTCAAGGGCATCGAGGAACCTCTGGGATGGGGCGGCGGCTTCAACCCCTTGCTTGGTCGTGTCTGTGTCATCGGTGCGAGCTCCCGACTTGATCTCTCGCATGAGGACGTTCGATTCGCTGCCGTACTCGAGGAGAGAGCAGCCAAGGGCGATGCCGATGTAGTAGCCACTCTCCATCCATCGTCGCGTGGTCCGCCCGATGTGGTTGTCCAGACTATTGATGAACTTGTCCACGGAGGGTGCCAGTTGCTCTTGGCTGCGCCCAGAGAACAGGATACCGTGAGCTCGAACAAAGGCAGCATCGATCTCTTGGAGGCGTGTGGGCGATCCGTTGAGGTGAGGCTCGAACAGAGTCATGATGCTCTCGCGGGCCGAAAGAAAGGGGATCGGGACACACAGACTCTTCGAGTAGTAGAAGAGCTGCTGGAGCGCATTAGGCCGCGCGAGGATGGCGAGATGGTGGTACAGTCGTCCCGTCGTGGGCGCCTTGTCGCTTGCTTTCGAATACCAATGCCTGCTGACGGACGTCCAAACTTCGCGGTCCTGCAGGTCGTAGTCTTCGATGGCCATCCTGCAAGGGTCAGCTTTTGCTCAAATATCTTGCAGCGTAACGTACCGATATCTCCCAATATCGCCCAAGCACTCGATCCAGGTATCCTCAAACGTCGGCACCGTCTCATACAGCAACGCCATCATCGAGTAAGCCAGATAGATGAAGTTGAGCATGTGCTCGAGAGACGCGGGCAGACGGTGCCGCAGGAGCTCGAGGAATGAGTGGATGCCGTGCCGCCACATACGCGCCGGCATCGCGTACTTGCTCGCCAACCGCCTCAGCGCAGGGCTGGCTGACGGGTGCTGCGATGACAGGAAGAAGTCGTGATGCTCATGCAGCAGCGTTCGGTGGAGCGCGATCAATGCCTGCCACTGCTCGTTGTTCAGCTTCGGGCTCGACTCCGTCGTGGAACTCTGCGCATTGTCGACCTCAATGCATTTGCTCTCCACCATAACAAGACCAGCGTATATGCCTTTGACCTCGGCGACGAGCTGTTCCTGTGATATCGGGCGCGTTTCCGGCTGCTTTATCAAGACCTCCGTCTGATCGATTTCAGGGTTGTGGGACTCGAAGGATCTAGACGTCGAGGGCTTGAGTGACTCTGTCTTTGGTTTTCGTTTCAATGGTTCCTCTTCAGGGGACCACAATTTCCCTGTCTTCGGCCCAGCTTCATTGTCAGATGTGCTAGCGTTGCCAGCCTGCGCGGGTGCCCGGGCTCGACTTCGTTTCGGGGGGAGTGACGAGTCCCCATACTCTCTCTTGGCATTGCCCCGGCTGGCTTTGCTCACAGATTCGCAAGTTCGCTTGCAGAGTTCCTCTGTGCATTCGCAGCTTTCCTCTGTACATTTGCAGCTCTCCTTCATACATTCGCAGCTTTCCTTCGTGCATTTGCAGCTTTTCTTTCCGCACTTGGAGGCACCAAGGCTAGTCGTTTGGCCGGGCCCGGGTTTGGTGACACCGGTTTGGGGAGGCGTTTGTGAACTTGATTCCTCCGCTGCATTTAAAACATCCGACTTGCCCTTGTTCCCTTCTGATCCCGATAGTGGAACGCCGGATATGGCGGTCCTACTAACATGTGACTTGAGAGTCATGCTTGAAGCACCAATTTGAGTGATATTCGAATAAACGCCCGCCCGTGAGGTCGTTGTTTGAGCTAAACGAAATACAGCGTTGCTCTTCAGAAAGACTGTCAGAAACCGGCAAACATCAAAAGTCGTGCTGGGCTTCCAAATGCAGAAGATATCAAGTCAAGGCGTTGCGCACAGAGACAAACAGGAAGCCCGGCTCTTTATGTTATGTGACGGGCGAACAACAGACCCCGTCGAGATGGCGAAGCATCTTAGCGGCTGCCTTGCGAAATGCAGAGTACCTCTGAAGGTGGTTCGCAAACCACGCCGACAGGACCCAGAATCGACTTCCGGGCCTTCCATCAACGCCTTTGCAGCGATGTGCACTCATCATCAGTATGAACTTGAGTACGGCGATGCTGAAGCTGAAAACCAAACACGAATGCCCAAATGCGAAATTCGCCGGTTTTCGAGATGTTCTGAGCGAGAAGACAGTCGGGCGTCCCCAGTGAAAGCCCAGCATCTTCCGTCTGGGATGCACATTGACTGAGCGAAAGGCAACCGGCGGGGCGGGTCTGGCAAGGCACACCAGCCCGGCCGCAGCTGCATACAACACACGAATGCACCAGGGAAATACTCTGTTGATGACTGATCTTGGGCTGAGTGCAGGGGTGTGGCACCGAGCGATGCAACAACAACAGAGTAATCCGCAGCATAACAGCTTACATGCAATCTGTAGGACCCAGACGCGACAGGGGTAAGCTGTGATCATGGCCCAGTATGCCAGCCCAATAGACACTCAGGATGGTTTCATATGTTTTCGCCCACCGCCTTATTACTCATGTCTGAACAAGTGTGGCATCGGATGCTATGTCCTGCAACACCGCGGTTCGTAAGCAGGTGCGTAGGGTTGTCAAGGAAAAACAAGGTCGGTCCCACGGCAGCTAGGCGACACAACCACTCAGGTCACCACACGCTAGAGCTGAAGCTGGGCGAGCCACGTGTGAGCATTCACTCTGGGACAGGCTGGACTTTCTCATGGGGCATTTTTTGTTGCATTTCAAATCTAATCTCCAGGGCTTGCGGTGGAAGCTAAACTTATCACGTGAGGCGGATGCTATGATAGCAGTCAAACCCCAAGTAACCCTGTGCTTCGTTGTGGAAATGGGTTGTCTGAGGCAGACCATCATAGACGAGGCGTGGAAAGTTGATGTTAGCGGGCCAGACGGTAGCCACCTCACATGGCTCAGGTCGACATGATCATGGGCCTCGTCGGTGGACGACGTGCCGACCGAGATTTGCGGACTTTGTCGTCTTTGCCGGAGACGTTGGCAACCCTCCGACCCTTCCCACGGCCCTTGATACCCTTATTGCTGTTTTTGTAGAGATTGGCAAAGTACCAGTACATCTCGTGGTCGTCGTCAGAGAGGCCATCAGTATCTGACAAAGATACAACCCAGTCTGTCAACTCCATCAGCGTGTTCTCGTGGCATTTGTTCTGGTGGTTCTGCCAAATGTTAGAGGCATCCAGGGGCCGTGATCAGCGTACCCTACCTTCAAATTTCCCCTCCGCGTGAACGTCTTGTTATACTGGTCTAACTTGCAGACAAACGGCTTCGCATTGATATGGGTGGCCACGTGTGTCTTAAGATACCCTCGTTGGGCGAACGCCTTGCTGCACTGCTCGCATCGGAACGGCTTCTCGTCGGTGTGTCGTCGCACGTGCGTCTGGCGGTCAGCGATATGGACATAGTCCGTCTCAGGCCACTCACCTTCAGATTGCCAGGCTGTGAGAAGGTTCGACCGCACCCCGGCCAATCACATGCCTGCGTCGTTAGCTGGGACTGGCTGAAAACGAACGGTGAGTACTCACATATGGCCTCTCCCCTGTGTGGGCACGTTTGTGAGTTTCGAGGTGAGCTTTCTGATGGAAAGACTTGCTACAGCCGTCGACATCGCAAGCATGATTTCTTGACTTCACGGGTTTTGTTGGCGACGCGGCCTCCTCTGCCGAGGACCAGACGGCCACAATTACGGTCGAGTCGCTTTGAGACTGGCGCAGATACCGTGGTGAATCAGGCGTGACAGAAGGCGTCAAATCCGTAATCCGCTCGGAGTCGCTCCGCTTCTGGATAGCCTTCATTAGCGTATCGACGGCCGTGGTGAAGTTGACCTCCTTTGCGCTATGTGTAGGCTTATTGTACTTGACGTCCTTGGTCTTTGTGGGGTTGAGCGTCGAGGCACAGTGCATGTCCACGACCTTCGACAGCCCCTCGCTTTCTAACTCGTCCGAAAATGCGTTGTGGTACTGGTCGTGGCATTGATCGGGCGTCTGCTGGTACGCAAAGTGCATGAGATCGTCATAATCGGCTGGTGTCGGAGCCGGGCAGAGGCTTTGGACAAATCCGCCGTTGTATGGTATCCTGCAAACGTTGGATGGAGGTTGGTAAATAGGGTCCATAGGCACGATGTCGTACAGAGAGGACGTTGCTCGAGTATCAAACTGCCTGAACGCATCGGGAGAAAGCAGCCTGAGGCCCCCAAACCACGGCGCCTCAACGGCTGGCAAGTAGCTGCCTTGTCCGACATCAAAGGCCATCGTTGCAATAATCAACCATGAAAGTAGGGTCGCGTGGGCTTCCCGCTGGCAGCGATCCGCCTGTTAAAGGGTTTTCCAGAGCCATCTCAGGAAGACTTGCTTTTTCCAACAACATATGGTGGTGTTGCTGGGTCCCACCAGAAAGAGGTCACCACGGCGAAGACCTGCCCGCTGCACCAGCCAGCAGCATTTGTCCCAGTTTTGAGGCGCCCCTGAGCTTCCGCTCTGCACGTGATCTTCCACTTGCGGTGGATGTACTACATGTCCATTTCGATAGCACCCACTTGCATTGCAGTTCCTGCATGCAGTACTCCAGCCTAGCGCCAACCACAGCAGCAGTTCCTACGACGCGCTAGACCTAAGACGATGTACGGTACGGATATGGGCCCAAGATGTGCGGCCGTTGCCCTAGTGCACACCCTGAGGCGTCTCCCGCCGATGAGAAGCACACGCGCTGAGCGTGTATTATGCATGGTATACTTGTGTGATAGGGCTCGACTGAGAACGACGAGCACTCACTTGTGGCTTCTTGTCCATATGGGAGCGTTGGGGGTGTCGGGATGAAAATACTCTGGCATACCTTTGACGCCGAGATGTGGTTTTTGAGCGCAGTTTCTGAGTCCTCAGAATGCTGGTCTACAGCAAATCAGACACTGCGAAGAGTCGTTTACTTACCTATGCAGGAAACCGAGGAAAACTGGAGAAGAAAACCGCGCTAAAAACACATCTCGACGTCAAAGGGAGAAGGAGTTGTCGCAGTCGCGGACATCGCACATGTAAATTGTTGCATTCGCGTTCTTGCTTCAGTTTCAAACACGGTCGAGCCACGTTGAAAGTGGCAAGTTTGACTCAGCCTCAATAGCACGCTTCGATTCCGCAATCTCTCGGAATCGGTCCGCTTCTGGATCGCCTTCATGAGCGCGTTAACGGCAAAGATGAAGTTGACGGCGTGCGCCTGTACGCAGTATTATCCCATCGAGTGCGAGTTGACGCCAAAATACATGCCCGCTTTTTTCTCCAAATCCCTTAATATCAGAATTTCTGAGTGGCTAGAAAAATGTGATAGTGTGATGTTCTACTGATTGATTGGCGTTCTCCGCACCTTGGCGAATTTGGCGTCAACTTACACTCGATGGGATAGGGTTGGTGTATTTGATGTTGTTAGTATTTTCCGGACGTTGTGATTTTTGGTGGGTAGCCTCCATTGCTTCTGCCAATATTGTGCGCCATCGTTGCAAGACTCAGCTATGAAAATCCAATCTCAGAGGCTTTATGCTTTGTACTGTCAGGGTTGCCCCTCCAGCCGCATGGAGTTCGTCTCAGTGTTGAGACTCTGACTCCGGGGCCCGTCCGCCACGTGACTTATCGGTCGCAGCGAATATGTGTAAACCTATCCCATAGTGGTTAGCGTATGCAAGTCGATGTATTCGTAGTTGATGTGTAGCCTCACTGTATGCCGCGAATCGATGTATACCTGTCCAAGCATCTGAAAGTTTGGTGCGGTTCTGGCGATTCTTTACGCTAACCTTTCAGAGGCTTGGACAGATGTAACGATAACGAGTACGGTTATTCATGCGACACCTTGCCAAGGGCCCTAGCCACAGCACCAGCCCCAGTCTGGGCGACCCATACCACAGTACTGCGGTACATCGACCCCTATCCCTTTGTACCCCGCTCGGAAACGTGTGCACGCTGGCCAAGTGTTATGTCAAATTCGCAAAAGGGTAGCGGGCCCGCATTAGTTGCGTTCCCTCTGCGTATTATGCGTATATGTACCTAATCTGACATGTTAACTCTAACGCGGACGGACGGATTAAGGAGCAATGGCGCAAATAAACGGAAAGATCTAGAGCATTTAATAAAAAGCAAAGTCCTATTTTTACAAAAGTAAGGGTCACTTAAAGATTAGTTAGCTATAACTTAAGATTAATAGTTTATTTTATATAGAATATTTAAATTAGGAAATACTCTTATAAGTACTATAAGTATTACTATTATTATATAAGATGTTAATATGCTAACAATTATTATTGTTAATTATTATAAAAGAATGTTCAATGTTAATAGGTTTTATACCTTAAAGTTCATTCGTTGATTTTATATAGATTATTACAGTGATGCTACGACCCGTAAGTAAGGATAACAGCTGAACGACCCACTCGAGCGTCAGGCGGCTAGAGCTGCCAGATTGCAGGGGTTGAAATAGCGCTTCTTGGCCGCCAGGGGTGACCTGGATAAATAGATAATCCGCCCGGCGAGAACGGCGGGCCCTGCGTAAACCGCGCGCAGAGTTTTACCCGTTCTCAGGGATACGTACACAATACACATCCAAGTCAATTGGTCAAGGGCAGGACATTTACTGCAGGACTCGCTCGGAACGGAAGAACTATGGTGCAGATCACGTGGCGATAAGATAAGGAAGCGATTAGTGGAGCTCAGGAGGGAACGCTCAGTGATCAGTTGGTCCTGCCAACTGATCGCGATCACCTCATGCACCTAGGTGATCACCCAGGAGTAGACAAAGGGCACTGTTCAAGACTTGTATATAGTACGACTTGAGCTTCGCTCAAGATCAGACTTCCATAGCTCTTCAACAATCAACTTAGTATTCATCCTCAGGATACTCCCAGCTTACCTTCACTGCGAATCACTTGTTGAGCCTAAGACTGATCACCTTAGCCTCTGAAGACCCGATCTACCACAGCCTACGACCCACGACCTAGACTACGACCCCAGTGTACTGTTATAGCGTAACAATCCCCAGCTTCTGTTAGCAGACCCTACTGTCAGACAGCTGACTGTAAAATAATATACTATTATATTGCTATTAGTATATAAAATATTATATATATGTTAATATTAACATATAACATTCTTTTATAATAATAATAATAATATAAGAATAATAATATGAATAATAATAACGCTTAACTTACTTTAATAATCTATATAAAATAAACTAATAGTATTTAAGGTATAAAACCTTATATAAAACTACTCTATTTATTATAGCTTATAACTATAATATTGACTATGTGATACGTATAGTTACGTAAGCACCTTATGTAATTAGCAGTTTATCAGGCTACGTTTCAGGTTATCTTTCCCCTCACTTATCCTTACTACTAGATGCAACTTAACAACAACAACAGCCAGAATCATCACAATACACCTTTACCCTTACTATTATCTATACAATTAAATGCCCATAAATGCTCAAAATTACTACTTTTTATCATAATATAAGCCCATCTATAACCCTATACTATATAGGCGCATATACTACGCCCCTGAATACGCTTATACCTGTGCTAACAGTTAATAGTCTGTAATACACATATAAGTTATTTCATTAGGTATAGCATGTGAGGTTGTAGCTATTCACAGAAGATTAACACTTTTTCTGACTAATAGCGAATTTTGTGAGGAATAGAATTTGGAGAAAGCGGGATCAAAAATGTACTGTAGTTCAGTCGCACCTAATTTGATAACTATACTTTGTACTTAAGAGTAACAACTTAACTGCGGCTCACGCACAGGGTTTTAGGTAGCTACTTATAAATGCAAACAGCACTACTATCTGTTAGCACAGGTATAAGCGTATTCAGGGGCGTAGTATATGCGCCTATATAGTATAGGGTTATAGATGGGCTTATATTATGATAAAAAGTAGTAATTTTGAGCATTTATGGGCATTTAATTGTATAGATAATAGTAAGGGTAAAGGTGTATTGTGATGATTCTGGCTGTTGTTGTTGTTAAGTTGCATCTAGTAGTAAGGATAAGTGAGGGGAAAGATAACCTGAAACGTAGCCTGATAAACTGCTAATTACATAAGGTGCTTACGTAACTATACGTATCACATAGTCAATATTATAGTTATAAGCTATAATAAATAGAGTAGTTTTATATAAGGTTTTATACCTTAAATACTATTAGTTTATTTTATATAGATTATTAAAGTAAGTTAAGCGTTATTATTATAAGTATTATTATTATTATTATATTAGATGTTATATGTTATATAATAACAGTTAGTAAGCTAAATATAACAAAAAAAATAGAAGTTATACCAAAAATAGATTATTATCTATATATTATTTTTATTAAAAATAAATAACATATTGTTTTTAGTATAATTAGAGCTTTTATAAAACTTTAAATAAAACTTTAATAATTGTACTTATTTAACATCATTTATTAAATAATTATAATATATAGCTTTATTACAGACTATAAAATACATAAATTTATTTCGCAACCACTCCTCCTTTAAGATTTCACTTGTTAGTTCAGACAGGGCCCTACTGTTTATGGGGCTGGAACATTTAGGTGCTGACATACGCAGTATGTAGATATAGTGGCATCCTTGCTGAACTAACAATCGAAAGGCCGGAGGAGGAGTAGTAGCCAATCATTCCAGTGCTTCTTTTCCACTAATTATACTGCTGAATACAGCTTCGGTTGGGGAAACTTCGGGGGAGTTCTGAGGACTGGAAACATCCTTGCAGAAAGGCACTGTACGGTTAATCTTGTTATGTAATTCAAACGCGCGGTTGATGCGAGCTTATTCAGTCGCAATCGACCACCCAGAATCCTCGCACCCGCCCCCTTTGCCCGCCCCCTTTGCCCGCCCCCTTTGCCCGCTCCTTCTGCCTGCACCTTCTGCCCGCACCTTTTGTCCGCACCTTTTGCCCGCACCTTTTGCCCGCACCTTTTGCCCGCACCCTCTGCTCTCGCCCCCTCTGCTCTCGCCCTCTACCCGCAACCGTTGCCTGTGTTGCACGACTATGTCCACATGCCCGGAAGACATTGGCAGCGATGATGAGTGCCTGTTGTACTTCGCGCGACTTGACGCTGAGCAACATGCTCTTTTGCTGCGAAAAGCGGAAACCTTGAAGGACATCCGAACTGCCTTGAATGTGGCCAAGATGAGGCTCGGATCATGTCAACGTCAAGGAATCAGATGGAAGCAACGCAAGGCTTTCCGCAATACCATTCAACAAGCTGTCAAGCAAAAGCCTAACTATAGAGCATTGTTAAGTATCATCAGCGGCGAGCCATGCAGGCATTGCGTCGATATTTTCATACTATGTTGCTTGGCCTTGACTGAGAAGCACATCGAAAGCCTAGAACCTTTGACCTCGGAACTTCCTGTGGGAAGACTACTTAGAGAGGCTGTTACCTTCGAATTTTGCGTACCGGCCACTAGGGACCTTTTTGTCTCACTCATGAGAGAGGTGTGCAATGAAGATGGAGATCTCGCACACGTCCAACATTTGCGGAGTAAGTGGTAGCATCGTTCAGCATCGTTTTACAAAGTCGCAAACCTCCAATAATCACATACAATACAGCCTTCCTCGACGCAAAGACATCTGTCCAGCATGACCTTTCCGAACGCCACACTTCCAGGGCTTCCCCGCGATTTGCGAAGCGTCGTCACAACGATATAGATTCTTTCGATTTCGAGGACCCTATGCTGCATCGAGAAAAGCGTCAGCGCTGCACATCTCCGACAGATAGAAATCTGGCAGCGAGTACACGTCTTGTACTCGACGAGCGCGTGTTACAAGACCTGCGTAAATCTGAAATACCGGAGAGCTCGCTCATGTGCAATCCGCGATGTGAATAACGACCCTTTGCTCATGGACTGTCGCGGGGATGCTGACAGTTTTCCAGCAAATCCTACGTCTTTCGAATCTCCAAAGTTCGATAAGCTATTGGGTGCTTTGGAAGCTATTGGTAAAGCCGTCCAAGTCAGCAACCAGTGGCGATATGAGAGAAAAAGGAATGACGAGCGGACTAACTGCTTAACGGCACTGATTTCGGATACTGAGGAGGAGGATGTCTCTTTCGTCCTTCGTCTCGCCAGGGTTCCGGCATTTACAATCATCAAGTTTCTAGATTTTGTACATGTTGGAACATTCTCAAGCGCGAAGAACCCAGACAGGTAACAACAGCCGTAGTGCTAACCAGTCAATTCACGCCGTTGAAGCGATACGCTTGCAATTATTTATGCACTATTTTTGCTGTTGCTTTGAAGAGCTCCAGTTTGCTGTCTTTAACGACTTCAAACTCTTTCTGATCACCAGATGCCGCCGCCTGCTTCTCTCCAGGTTTGAAAACATATACTAGCATGCCACTCGCTGTAACATAACTATCTTCTCGTATTGTAATGACTTCGCGATCCGATACCGTGAATTCTTTGCCATCCTCGTAGTCAGGCATGGCGGATCTCCTCTAGAGAATCCGTGGCTTCGTGGGTCTTGGCCGAGGGCAGATCGGAACAGTGAACTTCGAACTGGCAACTTTCAAAACATTAGCAGCTCTGGTTATTGACCGGATAATTCTGCTTACCTATTGATTGTTGGGAGATCTTTGACTCTAGATGGAAAGATTTGGTGTCTACGAAGTCCCGCGGCCGGTAAATACCATCGCACATTGTTGCCCAAAGCGTGGGGCAGCAACGCGCTTTCGCCGCCTACTTGCGGCCCACATTACCTCGTGCTTTTGCGCCAACGCCTTCCCTCCACGTTCGTGGCTGGTCCTGTGAAATGGGCCGACGTCCTTCTCCACCTTTACTGTTTGCAAATACGCGCACTCATTTGTCCCCATACTAGCGCCTACACCTTTTGCCTACACCTTTTGCCTGCACCTTTTGCCTACACCTTTTGCCTACACCTTTTGCCTGCACCTTTTCCCACGACCGTTTGCCTACACCTTTTGCCTACACCTTTTGCCTACACCTTTTGCCTACACCTTTTGCCTGCACCTTTTCCCACGACCATTTGCCTACACCTTTTGCCTGCACCTTTTGCCTACACCTTTTGCCTACACCTTTTGCCTGCACCTTTTGCCTACACCTTTTGCCTGCACCTTTTCCCACGACCTTTTGCCTACACCTTTTGCCTGCACCTTTTCTCACGACTATTTGCCAGTATCTTGGGCCTGCTTTCATGCTCGCACTCTTCATCACCCCTTTTGTGTTATGATGCGTGGAGATTGTCAGGTTTATTGAGGGAATTTCAAAAACACGAGAGGTCTGCGAAGCATCTCGACATTGCTTTCCGGTGCCCACGGGCTGCAGGACCATGTGTCCAGCATCACTGACCGTGGAAAACTTGTTGAGATCTTCTCCTGGCCCAAGAACCCCTACCTGACTGGTACATGCAAGGCCTTTGTCTTTGCACCTCCGTATGTCCTGCCGGCTGCATGTAATGGCCTATACCCAATGGCCATATCGACTGCGGAACGTCCAAGCAAGCCTGTTGAGACCCTGGACGGGACGAGATCCTGGTGCCCCAGGGACCTGGCCAACGCGAACGCAACGACATCCGCGATGCAAACCAGCACCCCGCAGGACCAACATTGTGCAGGCCGGAGTGCTTGATGCAGCCGAGCAGGCCACCATGCATGCGCTGGCGAGGGCTCAGGAGAGGTTTGCGAAGGCGAACGAGAGGAGTTATTGACCGCCCCATGCCTTGCCAGCTCTCGCTTTCAACAGCCAGAACCAAGCCTCAGTATGGGACTCTGCTGGATGGCCGACTATAAAACGTCGTGCCTGTCATCGCCTTATCAAGTTTCTCCTGGCTCCAGTACTTCGCGTTCGTCTCTCAGCCCCAGCCCAAAACCTCCACAACCCGTATACGAAGTGGAAATATCGTAACCTTTTTTCTCTCTGATATCGATACCGTCACCCATTGATCGGCCTTCAGTCCGCCTTACAGCCCAGGTCCCCGCCATGCCCGAGTCAGGAAACACCAGAAATGACGCTGCAACAAGCGAAAGTGATCCTCAGCCACAGACGATTACACGTGAGGAGTTCGAGAAGATGGGCATGGACGTCGTGCAGGTAGCTGACCGTACTTGAATCCCCAATAGGTGGCTTGCCTGCTGACCCGTTCACAGTCTGACCCGGAGCCGGAGTCGAGTGAATTGAGCGCGGAGAAGGGAAGATCGTGATTGTTGTGTTTGGGGAACTGACGTGCTAGCTGACGTCTCAGCATATGTCGTGGCTTTTCCATGTAGGCGACGGTGATGGCGACGCTTGAAGCTATTTGGGTTGCAATATATGGTTGTCTACGGCTTGAAAACAACTATGAGTCTGTGAAACGTGTGAAGCCTTTCATCTGCGTTTTCGTTTTGTCGCCATATTGTGCCAATCAGCTGTATCAGGGTGCGCTCCATCCTGGTGACGAGCCCACGGCTCATAGCACTTGGGCCTGGCGATGACAGCTGGGTGGCCGTAGCTATGTTGGTGATCAGTTCACCACGGCTGTCACAGCCGCCACGGCCGCCACGCAAGAGGCACGGCTGACTGCCTGCCTTTCTCATCCCGAAAATGCCATGGCGCTGATGCGATTCGACGTAAGCCCAACACGCAGGTCCTGTTCTGCAGCTTTTCCAAACCTCAACCACAAGTCGCTTGCCTAGGCCTGTATCTAACGATGCGCGAGACTCGCATGCGACCATGCGGCCGAACCACTTCATCAGTCGCAAGAGGTTGCGGAGGCCTTCACGTGCCGACTGGCAGTTTGGTCATGTCTCGAAAAACGACTACAACCGCCGCTCTGCTCGTGCTTGAAGCTGTTCCGGAAAGTCCGCCGCATCTCGCCCAGTTATTCCATGCTCGCAACAGGGGTAGTTGACAGCTCGCCGGCCGTGGCTCGCTATCGGGGGTATTCGCGCGCGCTCTCGAGTCGATAGTCGGAAAAACACCACGGCGATTGCTAGTCGTGTGGGCGTGTGTTGCTGGTCGGCTGCAATCGCCACGTTTAGCTGTCATCTGCTGTGAGGTCGACAGGTCTGCAGCGGTTACGGATTTCATGGGGTCGATTGGCATGCATGCGACGGCCCGGCGCTACTATCATCCGCAGGCCCGCTCGATTTGACTTGTTGCAGCACACCGCCCACCTCCCATCTCTTCACAGAACCACTTCACAGAAGACGTCTGTGTTGGCTGTACGGCAAAGAGCTTCCCCCAATATGACACTGAACCTTCCCGAACCTTCGACTTTTGCACCTTTTCGTCTCTCAATCGATGGAACGGCCGACGGTCTCGAGCCCCGAGCGCAACGGCGTGATTCGAACACACGACATCGTGTACACAAGAGCGGGCCTACAGGGCCTTGCGGAGGAGTTCAAAAAGACCCTTCTTCCGGACGGGCAACCGCCCGATAGCGATAGCACGACGCAAATATACGGTTTCCAGTGGCTGGGGGAATACGTCGGGATGGTGCGGCGGTATCTTGATTTTGACGACAAGACAGCCATAGACTACCTCGCTGCGAATGATGGTCGTGAGTCGAACGACATCGGACACTGCATCAAAGCAAAGCTGGCGCGGTCTGGCTTTCGGTCGCCGCGAGAGTCGGGTCGGTATTTGCCCTCACTAAGCGAACTCCGGTCCGGATGTCAGTGGGTCCCGCCAGGCAAAGTGGCCATTATCTTCCTCATAGACACGCCACACAGCGGAGCAGTGAACGTGGACATACTATATAGGAATGAGGCCGGTCACGAACAGATCGAAACGTCGATGAATATCAAGATGGGCAGTGTTATACAAGTATACGGGCCGAGCGGATGGAAAGCAAGCTGTTCTGTGTCCTTCCTACACCTCTCGTACGATATTGAGCGCGTCTAATTACATTGTACGTCCCGAGGACAAGTTCCAGAGACATTTAGCTCCATACTACGCCCATGTTCATATCTGTAAATAGGACACGTGCACAGCTTGTGGCAGCAGGACGTTCAACGGAAGATGACGTCTGGAACTGTATTGGATTGGCCGTAAGAGACGCACTGCCTTCGACGGGCTGGATGTGCATGAAGGAAGAAGCTGGTGACGGGTGGCAGGTGATGCGGTGATGGTCGGATGGGCCTTGGCTTTCATCGTCATCCAGGTCCATCGCGGCATGGTGGGCGAATGGCTGCGAGCTGGAGAGGAGCATCTCAACGTTCGTAGACGTGTACTGCGGGGCTGAGCAGATGGCCTCGCTCGCAAAATGGTCCGCGACATAGGCTGGTCGCGGAGACGCTGCGTGGTCGGATCCAGTCCCTGATGGAGGTGTGCCTAAGGGAGCTTCAACTGACCTCTGATCTGGGGTGACGCGTTCTTCTGCTTGGGTTCGTGCTGTGGAGGTCGGCTCTTCCTCATTCAGGACCGACTGCATGAGCGTCAACAAATGCTTCCTGAGTGACACTACGATGCTGCTGTTACTCACCTTTAACTGTTGACATATTTTTGACAGGTATGCTCTTAATGCGGTCTCAAGTTGGGCAAACTGTCGAGCTTTCTCTTGGACTGCTTGGCTGCGGGCTTCCTGGAACAGTTTACTTTCCCCAGCTCTGTCGCCCGTTGGCATCTTTTGATATCTTTGTGAAGTCAACAACTTGTCGGCTAGCTGGCGGAGTAGGGAACCAACGTCGAATCGAGCGTTTCAGCAAGCGCGATGATCGTGCCCGGCTCGAAGTTCTGTGAGAGATATACCGATGTTCTACCATACGCGTTCCATTCGCTCAGGTCCTTTTCTTCAATGGCAGCTTCTGTGTGAAAGCGAGCCGCTTCGTGCAGGGTCTTGCGGAACCTGCTGGCGCGGGGACCCCACGATGTCCGACACCGGTAGAGCTCTCCTGCGATGAGTCTGAACTTGATTGCGGCCAATGGACCGTACTTTCCTTTCGTGCTCCATGCTTTCAGGTATCTGACGACATTGAGGGGCTTCGGCTTGTCGAAGAAGCGTTTTGGTGAGTTGATCCACTCCTGTTGTCGGTCCAATACATCTTGCCATCCAAGGGACTTCCGCTTGTCGTCGTCCGGGTGCGCGTAAAGAGATTCTGACGCCGCCCTAGACTGGCAATGCGTACAGATCCTGCTCCTGACTTTGTCTGCTACCGGACTGGGAAGGGCACGAATCACATCGCTGATAAGATCCGCCACCTGCCGATGGTAAGGAGGGTGACATTCTAGTCGGAAGAGGAAAATACCTTTCGCTGCGCCTTGTCGTCCTCTTGCCAGGCGTCATTTTCCAGTACGGTCTGTAGTTGCTGGACCTGCGCCAGAATGGCCGCCATGAGTGGTGCTTACTTGGGTGGATGATGCGGGATGATGCGGGAAAGGAGATGATAGAAACGGCGTGGCGAGCGCTTTACCTCTTGAAGCCGAGCTGTGGAATTCCAGAGCCCCACCTTATGGATGGGACTATGTGCAGGGGTGCAGGGGCTGAAGCTAGTCGAGATGAAGACGTGTCGTTCTCTGGGCTAAGACGCTGGGCGTGGCTTTATACGGAGCTGCGCGAAGGAGGGCTGCTCGCTTTAGCTTTCCGCCAAGCTCTGGAATTCCAGAGCTCGGCTAGGTAGGAGAAGGGGAGGTGCCATACCGCGTAGGAGAGAGTGGGAATAGTGGGAGGGTGGGAGGGTGGGAGGGTATGAGAATCGCTACTGCAGACTCCGTAGCGTGCGTGATGTGAGCCACTAGCTCCTTACGTACAGTACGTATCCATGCTCGTACGAGCAACCCCTGCAGGCCCTGAATCATCCTGAGTGGAGCTATGGAATTCCACAGCTCTGCTAAAAAGGGATTACCTTCCTCGCCCATGCAGCAGCCACTCTGCAGTGGTGTCTTCAACCATGTCTGCCATTGGCTTGCTAAAGCCACCCTTTAGACAGGGTCGGCCTTCAATCGGCCGGCTTCACGCAGGACGTCCGTCAGTCCCCACCAGTCCCCGCACTGCAACAAGAAGTAAAAGGCGCAGCCACGAAATTGCCAAGTAATCAGACAAAACAGCAGTGTAATCTGGTCTGTTGGAAAACAGCAGACACCTGCTCCAGACCCCTGGCTGGATCATACCCACCCCACACCCTCTTCATAGCTGCATTTGGATCGACAAGGGGGTGATATCGCCGTAGCAAACCACATAGAATGCCGCCCCGCAACCCCGTACGATGATGATGGGTGCATACCTGCCTCCAAGCTACCAGGAGTCCCCGCCTATGATTGGCTCGCAAGGAGTCGAGACTCTGCAAGGTAAGTAACTAGCTCGTGTTCGGTTTTCAAAATACCGAATTACGTCTAGACATAATACCTAAAGACAAACCGTGGCTTTGCCCTCATAACTAGAAGAGGGCCGTTCGCAGTGACAGTCACATCGGCCTTGCCGTCCATATCTCATCCATTTATCATGTGTGCAGTAAGCCAGCTTGAGTTTCGTTGCGACTGCATAAAGTACTTTACTTTCTTATGTTCGTGCGTGCAAAACCAATGCGAACCTAAAAAATGTCGACACAGGGAATTGGGCTCCGTTTGGGTCGACGCGCAAATATTTTGCTCTGACCGCTGCCCTAAACTGGAGAAAAACAGAGAAGTGACTTGGTAAGCTCCCCGAAACTTTTGCGTAACTTGAGCTGACTCATTGGAGCATTGCATGGGAGAACATAGTCGACTTGAAGATGTTCTTGCCTCAAAGCCATCAGGAAGGTAAGCTCTGAGAATCTTCGACGCCCAGAAGAAAGTCACTCAAAGTGAGGCCTTAGCGGTGGATAAATGGTTATGTATATGCGATTCAGAAACAGTAGCCAAAGACCGATAGATCAGACATACCGTCATGATTCAAAATATCAAGATGCGGCAATTGGGTGTGGCTAGGAGGAATCTCGAGGTTGTAGTACTCAAACGCAGGATGGAGACTTGGTTCTTAGGCGTAGCCGGAATATTCAGAACAGGGTCCTTTCGATGCATCATTTACACCAAGACCCAGCAGCGCTGCCGGCCGTGCGTCACGTACTCTGAGTACCGGGGCGATGAGCTTTACCACGCATGCAGACCGTCCGCGCCGATCCCCTAGGAAAACATGATTAGACGGTGACAGCATTTTCTTCGTTGACCGAGGCCGACAACTGACAAGAAATGTAGAGACAATACGCCTGTGTGACTTTAAACAAACCGTCATGTTCTTAGAGTTCGGGAAAAAGAAGACAGCGCCTTCTCGGTCGAAACAGCGGGACTGCAACGTGTGGAGCTGGGCAGACGACGAGAAGTGAATCCTGCAAATACTCCTAGCCTTGTGTTCTGCAAATCAAGGGCTTCGTCGCACAGGATGGACTTGGTTTCTGGGTTGACATTTTTCTGGCGCTGCCAGTCGGTGAATCTTGGTGCCATCAGGGTGAGGCACGCGGGCGAACGTATTGACGGCTGACGCTCAGGAATCATGGAAACAGGGTGCCATGTTCTGGTTGAGGTACTGTGTCTATCACGCCGCGGCACCTCGTAGATGTTATTAAGTACGTTCGTCAGGGCTGTAACATAATGCCTGCGGAGTGTGAGGCCAAACGGAGTTCTTTGATAATGATAGTCAATTAAATATAACAAGTTATCCAGGATGCTAGTCCTCCTGATGGGGAGAATTCCGCCCCGGATGAATGTGCGCCGGCCCTGTGGAGGTCTCCTGGTGGCATCCAGACGCTCGCCAGCTGCCATGGCCGGCGTTGGCGGGGTCTGCTGTGGTTGAAGCCCTTCTATCGGCAACTGCAGCTCTGCATCGGCACAGCACGTCGGCAAAGGGTCGGCCGACCCAAGGCCATTGACACCCAGCGTATCGTGACTAATGAGCTTTCGATCGCCGCCGGCGCACCTTCCAGGATGAGGATTGAGGGCGTTCCGCGCAACCCGGCACCAGGCTTGGCTGAGGTCGCCCCTCGTGCCGAGTCAGTCAACGAGCAGCTCGCACGTGCCGATGGGAGAGGTGCGGGCGCTCTGGAGCGTTCGATAAGGGGCTTGCGCGGGGCTGCTGGTCATCGACGGGTGGCGACGTGTCTCCTCATGGGCCTGGACCGACGCTGCTGGGCCAGGCCGGTGGATGTTGGGAAGGGGTAACAGCAGGTCAGGGGCAGCTCAAGAGGTGGTCGACGCTTGCAGACTGGCAGTCGGCTGGCCTGGGCAGGCGGACGTTGGCCGATCAAGGGCCGCAGAGCGCTGCGATCCTCGACTCGGAGCAGCTAGCCAGTGCCACCGATCCAGTCATGTTGCTCCAGGGCCATTACAACCAGGTCGTTGTTCTCTCCGCGCCGAACTGTCGCTATGGGATCCCCGTGGCACCCCTGTACTCGCGCAAGGGATGCCACATGTAGCCTGAATACAGTAAAGCAGTCATCGCACGTAGTATTGCGAATACCCGCGATGGCGCAGAGACCTGTTGCCTGTACCTCGAAGGCCACAGAGAGTGGTGCCTTTCGCGCAGATGGACTAAGATGTTCGTTGTGTTGGCTGCCTTACTCTCGAAAACAAGCAAATTGGGGTGGGCGCGCTTGAGAGTGTAAGAAACGAGACAGAGTCCTCAGGGGGTGTCCGTGTTCACTGATGATTGTGGTGCGGAGCTTTCATGGTGACTCTGCTGCCCACATTCAGGGGTAGCAGAACGAAGCCACTGAGAGCCAACCGGGCATCATAGCTAACCGACTCATCCCCCCCCACCCCCCCACAATCTTAGCATAAAGGTTGGACACAATTGGTCTTATCTCGTGGACGGAGTTGCGGGCAGCGAGACACATACCCTGCACACGGAATGGCTGGACACACCAAGACGCTGGGTACTGGTGCCAGTTGCAGGCTTTGCGGTTGACGACTGAAACGCGACAGTGTGATGAGTGTTCAATCGAGGAAAAGCCATGATTCAAGGGAGCAGAATGAATCGGGATGTCATAGGAAGTTTACCGTGTAGCAAGACGAACGTTGCGGCGTTCACAGATTACTATCCGTATCTTTCGTAGATATGCGGCATTTACATAGTGATACGCGTCTGCCCTCTGCCACCAGACCCCAAGGGCTCTGGAGGTGTAGAGCCATCACGCGGAACCATGCCTCGTATTGCGGGTAATATGCTTGAAGTAGCAACGAAATCTGGCTGTGGGCCGCAAGGCGGCCTACCCAGGGGTGCGACACTGAGCACAATGGATCTGTATCTTTGTGAAGTCTTGCCCTTTTACTCATCGTATTCTGGATGTCAACAAAAAGCGCCTGAAGGCTCGTTATATGTACGGCTGAGAACTTGATAAAAGCTGCCTTTCAATCTAAGATCGGGAGCCTGCGGAAGCTACAACACTTCAGGGCGACGGACGCGTATCATGACCCTTGTTCCATGATGGCTTCGAAGACTCATTTCCTACGTGACGACACCAAGAACTCCAGCATGGCGAATCCAAATGCTCGACACTTCTATGATCGAACGATCATTTGGATACTCCGTAGGGATTTTCGGGCCCTAGCCAATGTGTGCGGAGCGCAGTCAGAGTGTCGGACGTAAGCCTCGAGATGGTGTCCAGACGCTCGAAAACTGATTCTGCGAGGCAGCTCATTTCTGAACGGCGCGCTTATGGATCTCGAGTGAGAGAGTTCCAGGTATACCCTGTAAAGAAATCAATGTCGCCAGGACAACGTTGTCAATCGTTTCCAATATCATCACATGACGCAGAGAACCTGCGGGACCTCCTGCATGTTGGAAACAAGGATCAGAGCAAAACTTGACATTTATCAACTAATCGGTGCATCGCCTGGCTTTTACATAAAGTGAGGCCGGTGTAATGCTTTCTGTGGAACTGATATGAGCAACGCAAAGGTTGCGAGTTTTTTCATTTGCTTCATTCCGAAGGTGGCAGGTTGTCAGGCTTCACAATGACCGATAGGCATGAAATTGATCAGTACCCGAAAAATGTGCCGCCTGACTGCTACTGTTGGGTGTCTATGCTAATGCCGTTGCAGGACCGCTTAGCAAACGCACACGACTTACTACATCGAACACTGTCTGAATATTCGTCTTCGCTTCCATTCTTAGAGCGAATTAGGCACATTCTAGCCTTTTCAACAAATAGCGCAATCTGGGCCGTTCAAACAGCCAAGGAGATGGCTTCTCATCGATTGACGGAAGTCAAAATTGTGGGATTCCGTGACCCGCTGCTGCACCCGCCGCTGTATGTAATCGACTACTGCATTTACCTCAGGGCTGACAGTCGTAGCCGCACCCTCCCGCACAACGTCGTTCTTGAAGTCGATCAGCACGCCTTGTGGAAGGAAAAAAGAAAATACGATGTGATACACTCGCGAGAGATCGGATACATGAACAATTGGCCAGAGTTTCGTGGAAATGTGCAACATTGCCTGGCAGCTGCAGGTGAGTTAAGGATAGAAATAGTCGGCATGATTCCTTTGAGCGACGATGGCAGCCTGCACAAAGATTCTGCGCTACTGAAATTGTCGCGGATGTTGTGGGAACCTCCAAGGACGTCAAAAGAGCCAATCGTCGATCCTTTCACCATCACGCAGGACCTCGAAAAGATCGGGATGATCGTGTCGACCGTTCACCGGAAGCTCCCCATCAATAAGTATTCCGACGATGAAAAAGAGAAGATCATTGGAGACTGGTTCGCCATAACCATGAACGAGTTCATAAAAGCGAGGGTGGCTCTCGCTGGAGAAAGACTGGCATTGGACGACGAGCTCGTCGAGAAAGCAAGGAAAGAAACCGAGGACACCACCATCCATGCTTATTGCAACTAGTAAGTTTCTCTTGTCCTGTGTCGAAGGGCTTTCATGGTTGATAGTTTTCAAGCTATTCCATCACAGCAAAATGGATGCCTCGGCCGTGGGAGTTGTAGGATTGTGGATCTTTGAGAGAATGAGTTAGTGGCCGACCGCCAGTTCCCCTAGGATCTCGGGCGTGGCTGCCAAAAGGCCGGCAGGTACATAGTTCAAGAAAACCCCCCTAATTATTCTCACATCTTAACACTGGACAATCGCATCCGCCACATATGGTGAACGTTTCCATCTGTTCTTGTTTATTGCGCGCCTATTAGAATGCAGTAACGAGAACTGCAAAAACCAGATGCTTAAGCGTCATTATCAGCTGTGTAGCAACAATCCTTCGATTTATGGGCTACGAAGGCGGGTGGGAACTCCACTGCTTGTGCCAATGCCCCATTGACAATTGAAATGGAATTCTACATGTCGGTAGGATGCCTTGGCTCTTCTGCGGCGAGCTACGCCTTACTTTCCTGTGCAAAGACGTTTGCGAACCACCTGAACGCTCCAGTTGGGGCCAATTTCGGCCAAGATCGAATGTCCGTCTAGAATAATGGCAATCCAACTTCCACTCTTGAACAGGGCAGCTGATGGCAATACTCTGAATGCGTTAGGAGCTCTTTGACGGACTGTTTTTGGCTCCGTCATCACCGTCCAAAGGACCCCCTGAAAGCAGCTTTTGGTTCATGTTAGGGGCCTAGAATTAGCAGTGGACGAGCCGAGACCCGCCACCGGTAATTGGCTGTCGAGAAGTGAAATGAGCGACGAGGCCGTGCACCACTGTCAGTGCCTTATAAGACTGTCCAGTTCTCGACAGGATCTGTACAGCCGGGAATCATATTCTCAGCCAACCTTAGCAAAATGCTGAACATAGACGACATCATGAGAGACAACCGCGACGATGACGAGGGCTACGGCTCTTCCCGCGATACCAGCGCGCAAGATTTCCCAGAAAGACACCACGACGACGCACTCAACAAGGATATGCTGAACCGTCGATTGCAACATTTTCAACTGTCGGACACGGACTCCAACCACGCAACAGTCATCATCGGCGATCGCTTTTCGAGGCTGATGGCCGGATACTTCGAAGAATGCCTGGACGACTCAGGGGAGTTTGAACTTACGGAGTATATGTATGCCACCCGGCTCTTATTACTTCGCCTGCTGACAATGGTAGGGATGAGAACCATGTCGGCGCTCGAGATCCTTTCGATCGTGTGCTTTTTTGTACTGTCGGAACTTCCATTACACGGCGCCTTTTGAACAAAGTATACAGGTACCGCCTACGATGCGAGCACGAGTGAGATAAACGCTAAACCTCATGGCTGCTAGTCTTCTCCAACCCGGCGCAACGATCGACATTCAGGTCGCCGTACCGGACCTGAATCGCGCGGCGTCATTTGCCAGTCGAACGGGAAAAACATTGAGTAGGATGGAGCGCGAAGAGATTCGTAGAGTCGAACGAATGATGCAAGAAATGGGGATTGAAAACACGTCACATCGATGCTTTCTATCCGGATGAACCGGGACTAGCGCGTGAGATTGCGCAGGGTAAGATACATGGCTGGAATGGCCTGGCTGGCGAGGAGACACAGAGCAGCTCTGACACTCTCGCACACTTCATTGCCTGGAGCGGCGTGCGCAGCCCGTTACTGTACGTCCAGTCTTGTTGGCTGATGACTAGAAGCTGACTGTCACAGGCACACTTTCCGAGGGAGGAAGCCAAACACGAATAACAAGAGGTCTAGGGACGAGCTTGAAGAAGACAGCCGCGAAAGGAAACGAGCCTGTCCGCTATAGCACTGAGATCCCAGGGCGGGCTGAAGAGACTTGATGCCGTCGTCAGGATGCAACTGATTTCTCTTTGGGTGGGATGATTTGTGCTCGTAGACAAAAATATCATTTTCAAACGCTTTTTGGCCACCTCGACAGACAATGTGCGGCCGACTGTCACTGGGCATAGACTGGGAGAGTCGGAAGAGAGAATAATCAGGAAAAGAAAAAAAAAAGTGTCGCCTCTTCCAGCGTATTACCTTGGATGATCCGATGGAATCGACCGACGATCAATCCATAGGCCATGTTGACAAGACGGCATCGGCTTTGCGGGCGCAACGAGCCAGCATCGACGCACGGGTGTGGGCATTTTGAGCCTAGCCCAAATCGGGGTGACCCTGTACGCTTGGCGTAGCGGCCGCCGTCAGCTGGAGCGAGTGACTTTGGTCGAGGGGCTCGAGTTTTTCTGCAGGGCAACAAATGTAGCTTGTGTGGGGATCCCTGACCGGCCAGACGAAGTGGGTGGGGGAGTGCACCGATTAGCAAAGTGTCATGGTGGGTGGGTGGGAAAGCACGACGCACAGCATGGTGTGCGTCTAGATGACCTTCAGGGGTCTTGGCACGGAGGGGTGCGACAGACATGCCCCGTGCTCGCAGCCCTCCGGCACACAACGTGGGAAGCTCATCTCACGTTTTAGCGTCCCACACGCGGCCCGCTTTTGGCATGCAGGTGGAGCCCCCCGCCCGGCCAATCGATGGAGCCTCTTTCGACTTCATGTCTTGCGCAGCGACGGCCAGCGCAGCTTCCGCGAGCTTCGCATTCGCCGACCGCCATGGGTGTTCTCATGCCAGTGACTGAGCCAATCGCGGACATGCCGTCGCCTTTGCTGCCCGGCGCAGGCAGCCCGTTGGGCACTCGACGGCTAGCTGCGGAATGCGGCCGTCCACTGTTGGGGTCTCCTGGAGGGAGCGACACGTCAAAGATACTTTCTTATTCGTTGGCGAGCAATATCCTGTTGAGGAAGTCTCAAGTCAGCGAAGCAAGACTTCAGAGCGCAAGCTGAGTGATAAAGAGAGCGAGTCCTGACAGAAGGGGTGCCGGCTTCCGCAAGTTCACCACGATCACATTTCATACCCTCCAAGCCAATCACACCAGACGCGAGCGACCGCAGCATCGAAAAGAACCATGGACCGCTACCCCTGCGTCAATAAATACAAGCATGGCGTGGACTGCCCCGGCTAGGTCAACATCCATGGCGCGCGTTGCGAAGATTGTGTTATTGTGAGTGAATAGCCTGAATGCACGCGAACCTTGCTGACCCTGGACAGTACAACCGCTAGGGTGGAAGTCAGGGGTTTGAAGTTGATCGACGAGTGGAAGGAAGGGGAAACGGGCGCATGTATCTGCAGCACTCTGCTCTCCAGAATTGACCTTGTTCACCCCGAATGTGCAATTCTGTGAATGTGACCTGGCCGATGAACGCCAACGTGACTGGCCTGCCTCGCCCCGACCCAAGGTGATGACTGCAGCTGCGGCGGTGAGCGCACACGACTGCTGTCTGCCTACCGTGGTGCCTCGCAGCCTGATGTTGAATGGCGAACCGTCATGGACGCCTTGCGAGTCGAAGAGACACAAAAGCACGCGGTGTCCAGGTGTTGTGTCTGATCCGCTTGACACTGCCTTCTGCGGACAACCACAGCAGAAAACAGTTCTGCGAGTCGACGGCATCACCTGCGGACACATTTGGAAGCAGGGAAGGTGAGACAGATAATGCTGATGGAGGTCCTGGGAGCTGACATACTCGAGCTTTGAGAAGCGGACCAACGCCAAAGCCGAGAGCACAATTGCGACGATAAGGCCCAGACACCTCACGAAGCAACGCCATCCACATGCGACCCCCACGACAGTCCCGTCTGTCCATCGGCTGAATCGTCCCCGTCGATAGCGCAATGGCTCTCCGCAAACTGGTCATCGGCGCCCGGTCGGGAAATGAGGACAGCCCCGCACAGCTGGTGAGCACCACCCTCCACTCTGTCCGCCGTCTCCACACTCCCGCGCAAGCTAGCGCAAGACAGTCAAGCTGTGACAAGGAGCGTGCCGGCGGGCAACAGCGTTACCATTGCTAATTCCCTCCCACGCACCACGAGACGCGTCTTTCCATTCTCGACAGCAGCTGCGTACGGCGTTTCTTTTCGCGAGCAAGGGTATCTGACATGTCACCGCCGGTGTCTCTGGTGGTGGCACATCCACATACTTCAATGCGACTGGCCCCGATCGGCGTCATGAGGCATGATGTTGATGTAGACGCGTCATTCGCCAGCTTACCACTCTTTGAGCTATCGCAGTCACGCGCCTTTTGCTATGCCTCTTCCTCTCGATATCTACTCGAACGTGAACCCCGATGCCTTTGGCGAAATTGAGAACGTGGATCCTCACAACATTTACAACATGCTGATGGGTGAGAAATCCAATTCATGGAAATCATCCAGATCAGTAGCTAACTCCTCCAAGAACCACCGCATCTTTCCAGAAGTGTCGAATCGAATAGTGAAGACGAAACCCCCGGTATTCAATTGAACGATGGTCCTAGCCAGACACGGCCTCTCGTTCGAACAGAGAATTCCACTAGCTATGGGAACGAGGATTTCTTCCACTCCAGTCAAGAGACAACCACACCTCACATGCCCCCGAAGAAGATGCCTGCCACGGCGCTTGAATCCCTGTCGAATAACCATCCTACATCTGTCACTCCTGTTTCCTCTCCAGAACAGGAGAACTCCCCAGACGCTCCGCATCCCGGGAACAAATCCCACAACCCTACCGACGGCAGCTTCTCTTCCTCGCAAGCCTCAGCTTCTCGCGCTGCGTCAGAAACCCCTAAGGACGCAGATTCCAAGGAAGAAGGCAGCTACCCGAGAAGCTGTCTTTCATCCAAAGCCGATTGGACCTTTAACGGCCCGTTGAAAACCTCCTCTTATGCTGATCGAGTATTGAAAAACTTGATCAACAGCGATGCGTTTGAGGACACGTCCCCTGACGGCTCGGACACTGACTATGTCGACGAGAGCGCCATTGACGACGAGGACGACTCTTCCGACTGGGAAGACGCGATCGAAGACAGCAACAAGTCTAGCATTGACGAGAAGACGTTCTTCCAGCGCGTCGACTCCAAACCTAACCTGAACTCGAGTCGCTCTCTCATTACCCTCATGATCAATCAGCAGAGAGACCGCGACCGGGCTGGCAATCACCGCTCTCAGTCTACGCCTTGGACTCGCACCAGTCACCCAGCCACGCCTACCTTGGCTGTCTCTCCCAACGACTCCGACGATGCTCCTTTGATGATGAAGCGTGGCAACCGATCCTCACATTCAGAGCTCACCACCGAGGCGCCTCGATCCGCCCCTCAGCCTATCCCTGTGACCGCCAGTCACAGCCAACTACAGACCGTCCTCACCCCACGAACCACACGACGCAACATGCTCGCGACTGAGCTTACCGAGTCTATCCGACGGGACCTGCTCTTGGAGCGTCAACAAAAGTCCTCTACCGCCAATGCAGTTCTCAAGCGCCGCCATACCTCCCACGACGTCGCGAACCTGACGCAGTATCCCGAAAAGGTGTACTTCAACAAGAACGAGGACTTTATAGAAGCTCACCAGTACTCCTACGAGTACAATCCCAACGGTTACCATTCGAAGGGCTGGTGAAACATGTGGCCATGATATGCTCGCATCATTGCTTGACTCACGCAGAGTCGCCTAGGGTTATGAATGTCGTACGCAGGCGCGCGATGAGCCACGGATCAGTCTGAGGCAGTGATGGATTCATGATGATACGATAAGAAAATATGGTAATGTTTGTACATACACGAAGTAATAGTCGCACCTGTGCTGTGAAGCATGTGGCGCTGTGTTCGCAACCGCCACACCCGAGAATCTTATGCAGTCTACGACGTGCCTGCTCCTTCATGTCTTCCGCTAGACCGCAGACTTTTCAGGTCCCGCAACATCATCAGAACATCCGTATCCAGCTTCCCTGCTAAGCTGTGTATTGAAAACTGCACCATGCTCTCCCATATAGACACGACCCCTGTTGCTATGCCAGAACACACCATAGACTCGGCAGCACGCGAGGAAGGCGTTTGCCGGCAGGGTGAGCCAAAAGACAGCCTTCACAGCACAAACTCAGCAAAGGCTTCTCTTGTTAGGGGAGACGTACCAGATACGAGGATATGACGTCCTCGAAAAGAGCAGCGAGGGGCGCCAGGACAAAGAGTCCGTGGCATGCCAGCAGCGCGTAGCTGATGACGAGGAACTGAGCGCCATTGTCCCGAGGCGACATCAACGCCGCGCGGAGAGGGCTTCTGAAAGACCATGCCGACCAGATGCCATTACCAGAAAGAACAAGTGTCAAGGGCTGCAGAAGGAACGATGACCTGTAGCTTCTGGCGATTGCGGACGTCACAACAAAAGTGACCCCGCAAGTGAGATTGGCGGCGAAAAAGAGTCTCGTCTCAGGCGTACGCCGTCTGTGGCCCCGAAGAACCAACTGCATATTCTCGTCAGACTCCATGCGCTTGAATGTGAAGAGATTCTACCTGTGTTGTGTTTAGGCATGCGGCTTGGGCGAGGAGGGGGATGGTCCACTGACTCCCGTGCGTAAACCACCGAATGAAGAGCACGCAGAAGACCGCAGTACCGATGGCATGAACCAGAAGAAATGAGCTGCACGCAAGAGGACAGGAACATCGACAGAGGCGATGACATGCGACACTGGCTGTTATGAGGGCGACGAGTGACGTGACAGAGACAACAGCCACAGCGGGCGCGGCATGAGTGCTATCCATGGCGAAGAGAAAGGAGAGATGACGAGGAAGGATTTAACTGAGCTTCGGGCGCTTGGTGTCTCCAATTAGATGCTATAGCATGGCAGAGAAGTATTCCCGGCCGTAGTCGTAGACTTGAAGAGTCAAGATAAAGAAAGTGGCCATTGACAGTTCACCTTTTCCGCTTGCGGAAGGTAGATTGGCTTGTCTGAAGAACATGGGTTTTCAACGAATCACCAACTAGGAACTGCATAATTACTGGGTCGTGCTACTCAATGGCTGTTGCTTTTCTATGAAAGTTGTGCACACCGGACTTCTTCAGTCCATGAACTCTTCCAGATCCCCTACCGGAGTTTGAGTCATGGGATGGAGACCATTCCGAAAGTCATGGACATTTGTGATGGGAACTGCCTTGCTGCTGGCTTCCGGAATCTCAGCCGTCTCGGCATGTCTGATGGAATCGTCCGTTTGAGCATGAAGGTGGACCGAGAGCTTTGCTCGTTCTTGAGAGCCTGGATTCATATGGCGGTCGTAAAACTCAATCATGTCCTCTTTGGTGATTGTTTCGACGATTGCGGCATCTTTAGCAGCTATAGACAGATTAGCACTTCGTTCAATTTTGGACACATACGTCAACTTACACCGGTCAAAGTCGTACGATTCACTGCAGATTTTGTCCCAGTGCCAGCAACTCTCCCATTCTAGGTTCAAAGGCTTTTCTAGACGCTCCGAAATCAAACTTTGCTTTTGGTCCTTGAACGTGGCCTCGGACATGGATTCCAGGGTTTTTGAGAATGATTTCAAGAATTCTTCGATTCTCCACTCAAGATACCCGGGGTTCTTTTCACTCTGGATCGTGAAACAAAAGCCACAGGTGGTTGAGAAGCTTAAATATCCACTGAAGACGATATATCCTAGTTGCTCCTTGGTTCGGAGTTGATCGAACGCCGGCTCCGGGATCATCTGGCCGAGAAGCAGTGTTCTTGCCCGCTTCATGCGGTCGCTCTCGTCCCCAATGTACAGCCACATCTCAATGCAGTGGTTGATGTTTGCTGTGTCCTTCAGCGTCTTCTTGTAGATGTAGTTTGATCCAGCGGGGAGAACAAGAGATCGAATGACGGGCCACTGATGGTTTGGCAGTTCACGAGGCTCTAGGATTTTCTCGATCATGTTAGTCAATTTGAGGGCGTCGTCTTTGTACAGGTTGCCAAGCACATAGCTCTCGATGTGCACTTGTGAAAGTATATGCTTCTTAAACTGGCAGACATCCTCAGCAGTTATGTTAGACAGTCCAGCTAGATACTCCTCAACAACGTAGTTGCGCTCTGAGTTGAGCGAAGCTGTGTAGGCCGAAACCTGGTGGAAGGGCTCTTCAAGTTCCCGGTTGCTGTAGTCTCGGTTCAGGCGCTCACTGATGACAATAAACCTCTCATACTTCATCTCGAGGTTGCGCATTGTGGCGAGAACCTTCTCCAAGAGAACGTCCAACTTGTGATTGTACCCACCGAGGCTGAGAAACAAGCCGCGAGCATCAATAGTGACACTATACTGCAAACCTGCAAGCTCCGCAGCATATGAGTAACACTCCAACGCATCCATGACGAGTTGGGTAAATAACGTAGCCTTGACAGCATTCTCAGCAGTCGAGTAGATGTTGGGGTTTCGGCAGCCGATGAAAAGTTCCGCCTTGGGCACCCAGAATGTGTCATCCTTTTTGAACCACGCCCGAGCGATTTTGTCATTTCGGACGACGCGAGGCGCCACCGCTGGCTTCTCGACCTCCATCTTTTCGACTTCGAGCTTGGTGGGAATAAAGATGTTCTTGTGGGGGAGGTGAAGCTCTACAAGTCTGTCGGGCGCGGAACTCGAAGCAGCCTTCTCGATGTCCGCCATGAAGTCGTCAGGAATCCTCTCTTTGCGGTATCTAGTGCCGTATATCCTCTCCGTCTGATTCCAGTCACCAGGGTATTTCGGGGACACGATGGTCAAGCGAAAGCTATCAGGTCTCAGGCAAGCTAAGCCCTTTTTAATTAGCTCAGAATCGAACTTGCGAAGTCGCCCGTCACCGAGAAGCCATTTGCGCGGCACAGGCTTCTGCATGGTGGCACTAGTCTCCTCGGTGAAGTGAATTGGCTCTGTCTTTTGCTGGTGCTTGAAGTTCGTGTCGTCCATGACCTTGATCTCATCAAAGATCCATTTTTGAGGCTTTGACTCCCGAAGAAGAGAGACGTATTGGAAGAAGATTTGGACGATCTGCTTGTAGTTCTTCAAACCCTGGGGGACGCGTAAGCATGTGAGACCATCGTAAAGTTGACAACATCCAAGCTTACCTCGTCGGTCAGGTCCATAGTACATTCAAAGATACCGGGAGTGCCCGGACAGACTGGGTAAGCTCTGGCACTTATACCGTTGGCCCAGCCCTTCTCCTTGACGCAGGTCATGATGCTTCCAGGTCCCTTGTGGCCGATCAGGTGACTGGCGTATCGGCCAGGCTGCGACTCGAACATGTTCTCCAGGTCGAGGAACGGGAAAACGAGGTTCAATTTGCGCGATTCCAGGACCGACTTGGCGAACACCTGCACACCGAGCTCGCTTTCGCGGAAGGGTACCTCGGCCTCCCAGCGGTTCGGCACCAAATTCTTGTTGGGGACTCCAGTAAACAACTTTCCGACCCAGTCCTCCAAAACATGCAGAGGCTCCCGTCCCAGAACGACTAACTTCATCCTGTTTGCCGAATAATGCTTCTCGTGGAATTCCATGACCTTGTCTCGAACATCGATGCCCTTGGCCTCTGGGTGGGCTTTGAGAACCTCGAGGTTACCGGTGTCAAAGTAGGAGAAAGGATGCTTGGGGTTGGACAGGCTCTTGTTGAGCTGTTCCAATCGCCATTCATCACTCCGGATGTTCTTTTTGTGCTCTGAGTCAATGACGCACAACTCTCGGTCCAGGGTTGATTTGAGGAACAGAGGCTCGATGAAGAATTGGGCGAAGCGGTCGAGCGCACCCTCAAATGGGGAGGGGTTCGAGGCCGAGGCCTCCATGTTGTTGGCAGGCTTTGCAGAAACATCGAAGTGGTAATTGGTAGAGGTTTCTCCCGTGCACGCGTTATGGCTGCCGAAGTTGATGGCGAGGTAGCGAGAGAATTCGTTTTCTATGGGGAACTTCCTGGTGCCCATGAAAAGAAGCTGCGCAGACAATTATTAGTCAAGGGAAACGATTTTTGTGTGTATGGAAAGACTTACATGCTCCACGGCATGGGCCACCCCGGGCATATCCTCTTCGTCGCTGAAGTTTCCGACATTGACGTCGAGGGCGGCGCTGGCCTTGTCCGTCTCTGGATCGTGAACCAACAGAGCCTCGAGCTTGTTGGACAAACGAATGACACGGTAGGTTCTTTTGTCGGCCAGAGGCTTTTCGAGATATTTCGTTACTAGCTCGATAGGTTTCGGCTTGGGAGCTGTCATGGTGGACCTGAAGAGTCACGATGGGAGAAGTGTTGGTAAACCTTGGTGTGTCAAGTTAGGATTGAGAATCAGTGGCTGCTCGTGGTCTCTGCAACTTACTTCCTATCAAGAGGGAGTGGTCGTTGTACAGTGTTTATCGTTTTCGCTATGTTCATTCTATTGAGCCCTCTCAGGTGGTGTGTGGTGCGGGGCCGAGAAGATAGTCACTGCCAACGAAGCTCCTTGGGCTGCAGCTTCGCTCATGAGAATGGTGCCCAACCACGGTCGCTCGCAGGCGCACCACAAATCCTCGGCTACCGACTTGAGACGGAGCTTGCTCTTGGCGAAAGCATCAAGCGATGCACCGCTGTCGCTCGACGCACTATGCCTGCTATCTGAACCGCAGCACATATGGACGCTGGATTCGTCACAGTGGGCCGTCGCATCTCACCAGCATATTGGTTCGAATGGTTTATCGCCGCGTTTGGAAGCGTGAGGTTCTAGACGAGGCGGCCGCTCAGACACGGTTCGTCCATGAGTGCCACCGGTTCAGGGCCTGCGCGTGGGTCCGTTAAGAGCGTGGAGGGGTCCTGAGCATGGCCAGGCCCTACGAGGAGCGATTTCCAAGTACCTGAATGATCTCGTGGCGAGGTACAATGTAATGCTGGCCCTCGCAGCTCCTCGTCAGGGTACCGGGGTGGACGGCGCTCGTATCCAGCATAGCCGGAAGGGGGTGTGTTTGGAGTTGCCCATGGATTGTCAACGCCCTGCCCCCTTTCGGTTTGGGTGGTGTCCAGCTCGCGCCACGCCTGTCCATCTGCTCCACAGATCAGACGTCTCCGGCTGCCACTAGCTTGGTTCGTTTTTTGACTGACAAAAGACGATTGACATTTTTCGTCTGGTCGCGGCATGCCTGGTTCCTGGTTTGAATAGACGACATCGCTTAGAAAGAAAGTCGTTGCGGAGTCGACTGGGATGGCGGGTTGTCAGAGCTGGAGTCGCTGGCAAATACGACTTCATCGTGTGCTACAGAACGGGGCCTGTGTCGTCCCAGGAATGCTGCGCGGGTTTCCTCTTCCTAGCTTCCGCCCCCAAGGGAGCACGCTCATCAAACCGACGCAAGAGCCGCGCACAATACTCTAAGGCAGTCGGCAAGACTTGCTAATGCCTCTGTCATCGCTGACTCGTCCAAGCTCTTCGGGAATGGTCAAGCTGCCATAAATCTGTCGTTATCCCCACTCGCAATAACCAGCCTTCACCTTTGAAGTCTTCTGGGCACCATCTTCAATGGTAAGTTCTGTACCTCTGCCACCACTCCTGCAAGCGCATTCGACCGAATCGCCACCATCCCTCAGCAGCCCATGACTAATTTTACAGAAGGACCGAAGGAGCGTTTTCAAAATTCTTGCTGCATATCTGGCGGCCGAAATAGAGAAAACAAGCAAATCCATACAATGGAACATTCTTCTCGACAAAAACGAAGATGGGTTCGGTGTTAAGCCGGCCTCTGATACATGCAAGAAGTCTCTTTCGGACCGCGATACGAACATTGCAGACGTTTCCGAAGCCTTCCTTGGAGAATTCCGGCGGCTCTATCTGTACTCAGAGAAAGCAAGAGTGGTAGTACTCTCAAAGGACACTTTCAAGCTTCCTTGGAAGTATGTTTCAACTTTCAAACAAAATCCAGACATGGGGCACTGGTATGCATCTAAACCGGACAAGAGCGAGCGTCTCGCCTGGAGGGAAACTTTGACGGACCATATGTTACGCGCAACGCCTCAGGGTAGCACCGCTCTCGAGTGTCTCCAAATTGTCAACATCCACTCTCTGACGGCCATCATTCTGCGCGATGTAGGGCGTTTGCTGCAAAATTTGCCTTCTTTGCACCTTGTCACCGTCGACTCTGGCGTTTGCCCTCGAAATGAGACGAACAGCACGAACAACAACAACCGAACATTGGCGATGGAAACAACGGAGGCTCGGCCCATTACCGAATCGCTCCCCGAACTTGACAGTTGGTTCAATCGTCATGAGTCAAAATTTGTAGAAGTTTGGAGACCTCTAAGAGAGAAGGGTGTTCGCTTGTGCCTCAGACATGCTGAGACGAAGGAAATTGTGTTGGAGATTCTGTTGGAAGGCCAGCGCTTGATGACCCGCGGCGTACCGTCTGGGATTGGCTTTCGCGACGATCTGACTGCCTCCAAGAGAATATGGTCGGGATAAAGATGTTTACCAATCAAGCTGCTGTACTATAGTGTAGCAGGTATTGGAAAGATTTGATTTACTATTGTTCTGATGCCTACTTTCAGCAGTGCTGTTCATATCCAAGTCCCAACTGGGAATTGTCTCCATGGTAGTCAGATTGCCTATGACCTACAATCAGTCATCAAAGTCAGGACGCCGCGCATGCCGGTAGAATACGTTACCTTCAGACTTGGACGGCTGTAGTGTCGAGCTCATCTTGTCAGAGAACATCTGGCGACAACTCCCTTGACCCCTGTGCCATGGTGCAAATTTCCAGAACCCAAATGCAAATCTTCAGATACTGAATGTAAGTTTCCACATGTTTTATGCGATTTTCCAAGGCGCAAATCCTTTCATAAAGACTGGAGCATTTGGCGCACGAAGGTCTGGTCTTAGTTCTTTTTGCTGCATTTTCTTGTCCCTTCTGTGGGTTAGCCAGCCGTAACTGCATCCCAAAAAGGCGACTGGGGGTATGTTACCTTTTCTGCCTCGTCCATCGCAAAGAGGCGCTTCCCCATCTTCCTAGGCAGCCTTTTATTGATGATTCACTGTCGATAACTGTAGGTCGAGGTGAGGTCAAGGGCGAGCATTTGGTCTTTTGGAACCCACGTGGAAACTTATATTGGTGTCCTCTTGGCTCTGTCAGGATTCGGTGTGGGTCTCTGTCCCACTTGGCTGAAACGTCTCAGCAGTCTTCGCAGGGAGCACTTCACAGGCAGCGCGTCCAGCTTGAAGATTCATGCCCCCGATGCTTACTGCGCCAGACGAGTAGGTTGGGAGAGGGGGGGGTGGGCTGGCAGTGTGGATCATCTACTTTGTGTGCCTTGCCAATGTCACATCAATTGCCTACCCTGTAAAGAGAGCCTTGCTACATGGCTCAAAAGGTTTTCGCATCTTGCGCTGCCCGGTCGGTCCACCTCGTAGCAGTGAAGCCCCCAGAAGTGCCTTCTTTCCCCTAGTCAACTTGCCCCCTTGCGAACACCATCTGCGCCCCCCCAGCTGTAAGGTCGAGGCAGGCTTCCACGTCACCGACTTGTCACCTTATAAAGCCTCGAGTACCGGTCATGATTCATCCCAACAGGCTTCCCGACCACCACTGCATCACATCGACAACATGAAGTTCGCACGAGAACTGTTGAATAAATTCAAAAACCCTTCAGGAAGCGGCAACAACGGGAAACGCGGCAACCGCAAAATTGACCACCTCGACAATGTTGCAAACGATGGCGAAGGTGAGTTTTGGTGAAACCTTCAAATATAACCGTAAATACTCAT
The DNA here is from genome assembly GCA_032988895.1 of Colletotrichum kahawae. Classification (NCBI taxonomy): domain Eukaryota; kingdom Fungi; phylum Ascomycota; class Sordariomycetes; order Glomerellales; family Glomerellaceae; genus Colletotrichum; species Colletotrichum kahawae. Next base: position 9,075 of record VYYT01000107.1, on the reverse strand, counting down.
GGTACAACAGCCGTTGCAGACCCTCCACCTGCCTATGAGTCTCATGGCACTCGCGCCGAGTCTACCCCACACTCTAAGGACCAAGGCTTGGTAGCCTCGACCGCCGAGGATCCCTATGCGTTCCTGTCATCCTTCGAAACTGTCTTTCTTATTGACGACTCGAGCTCGATGCTCGGTGATTCGTGGCGTGAGGTGCAGCTCGCCCTCCGAGATATCACCCCGATATGCGTTGCTCATGACGCCGACGGCATTGACCTCTACTTTCTGAACCACCAAACGGGAGAGGAAGGAGACGCCAACCAAGGGAAAGCCTCGAGCGGCTTCTATAAGATCAGAAAGAGCAAAACCGTTGAGGAGATTTTTGACGAAGTTCATCCCAAAGGCGCCACATTTACCGGCCGACGCTTGCATCACATCCTTCAGCCTTATCTGAGGTTGCTCGAGCGAAACAAGCGGGACTTCAAAAGTGTCAACCCGTTGAACATCATCGTCATCACTGACGGGGCTCCTTCCGATGATGTAGAGGCCCCTATTATCACTGCGGCCAAGAAGCTTGACAAGCTCGATGCCCCTTCCCACCAGCTTGGCATACAGTTCTTCCAGGTGGGCAGTGACGCCGGAGCCAAAGAGGCCCTCCGCGAGCTTGATGATGGACGTAAAGACGTTCGCGACATTGTTGACACCGTCACTTGGAAGGACGGGGAACCTGGCAAGCTTGATTCAGACCAAATTCTCAAAGCCCTTCTTGGAGCGGTGATTAAGCGACTTGATCGCATACCAGCTCGTGGCGAAGGCAATCACTGAGGGCCAGTGCATCGCCCTCTTCATGTCCAACATCTGAGCTTGGAAGTGCGGCGAGGATCACAGACGTGTTTATCACAGTTGAACAGCCAAACATACGAGAATTTATTTATCAATTGATGCCATGATGGAGCCCTCACTATGTGAACGGAGGCAACAGTGACGCTTTCGGAACTTCAAAACATAAACTCAAGTTGTATAATCCTCGGCGAGGGGCAATACCGAAAAGTACCATTTGTCTTACCATAAAACAGATCGTTCAAGTGAGCAATCGGCGCAGACATTACTGAGGATTTTGCGGTGGGCAGGCACGTCGATCGGGACTTCCGCGATTGGCCATCCGCGGTCCTATGTTAAAGCATCTCATTTGGAGTAGACACCAGGCGTAGCTTTCCTAGGCTTAAACAGCCCGCCTCGCCACGAATCAACAGCTGATGAGCAACCTAAAAGCCTGTTCATCTCTGCCTGTAGCGCCAAGAGTGGCGTTCCATGAGACGCGCGCCGAGCAACATCGGGCTCTCGATCACCAATCTTTCGCGACATAAGGTTTGGTTGTGGTGAACGATGACGAAGACTTGTCGTTGACAACCCCTGACCTGGCAAGATGAGCTCGCCCCACGGACATATTGCAAAGACCGAGGGGATGGCCGGTGTTCCCTGCTGGCCCGCAGTTCATCTCAATCCAGTGGGACCTCCGTCGGTGGTTAAGCGCTGGTCAGAGCTTCGGGGGTGCACGCAGCAACAAATGGCTCCACACGGTGGTGCTGGGTAGGTCTGTTCGGACCCTTGTCCGGAGCCTGCATTGACGCTCGCCTGGAGTACCAACAGCAGGAAACAGATCTCACACCCCCCTGTCATCCATAAGCGGGGGCACCTTGCAGGGCGACTCGTACCTTACTTCCTGGAAGAACACTTTCGTGCGTACCCAGCCCCGTCGTCGAGGTCCCTGACGGAGAGAGCCAGGGTGCGCGAGACTCTCGCGACGGGGGACAGGTCACTCTGTTGATCTCGAGGTGGGTGGGCCCCGGCCGAGTAATCATCCCTGCACACCGGTGCTCTTCCAGAGGATCGCGAACTGGCTCCGTGGCTACCGCAACCAAGGCCGCCGTGCCGCGGAGCGCAGCCAGCAGCCGTTCTGGCGTGCGAGACGCTTTAGGACGTTCGAACTGCTCGGCGCAGTGGCCCAATCGAGGGCCGGGCTCGTACAAGCTCCCCAGCGCCCCGCAGCCAACCGAGTGGTCGTTGCCAACGCCAGTCCCGGCGTTCGTCTGGTTTTGCGTCGCCCTCGCATGGGACACTTACGTGAATCTGCACCCGTTGGCTATCCCCCGCATGACATGTTGTATGGATGACGAGAATCCCTCGGCGTGGTGCTGTACGTCGTCTCCGTCGGGCTCCTCTGACGGCCACGGATGAGGCTCGCAGTGGCAGTTAACAGCGCTGGTCATGACTCAGGGCAGCCCTTCACTGGCTTCCGCGCCAGTACCTATCCTTGAAGCAGGCATTTCTCGAATCACTTTGCTGCTTGGCACTAGGCTCGACTCGCTTTTGCACTCATGGCCGAGGAGAAATGGTGTATTCAGTCACGCCGGACAAGGATTCAGCCCGCCTTCAAGCGGCAATGAACAACACAAGCCCAACCATAAAACACACCAGGAACACAGGCCAACGCCGCCGGATTATCATGTACATCTCGAAGTAGATACAATTGGCAAAGGTGGCCATCACGAACCAATCTCTGTCGCTTCGGGACCAGATAAGGTCGTGCCTGAAACATAGTTAGCCGCGGCAGTCATCTTTCGTCCCTCAATCCTCACCATTTCCATATACAACGAAGAATTCGGATCGCTCGTGGCAGCAGCCGACTACATTCGGTGTACACACCATTGTGAAAGGCGTAGAGGGCCACCAGGAAATATATTTGAGCATCTTCAAGGGTATTTCCACGCTCCCGATCGACCATGATGTCAATGGCCAGCCTCATATAGCTGATTTCGGGTTTGGCTGCAAATTTTGGCGCCGGACCGGTCCCTGTCCAGGTCACTTGCTCCTGTTGGCAAGGTTGGCCAAGGCCCATGATAACCAGCGCAAAGGCGTCTCTCCTGGTGGGGCAAGACGTCTTGGGATCGGTCCATCTCCGATGGAACGCAGATACGAGGTTTTCCGGCCGTGAACAAGGCAGGCATCTGTATTTTCGGAGTATCTGTGTCGGACTGGTGGCCTCCGAGCGGTTCGCAGTCCCTTCGATGTCTTTCGCTGCCAATCTGAGTTTGCTACCAAGGTCGTTCGAGTTGAGATGGGTGAAATTAGGAAAGAGAGCTGAACCAGTGTTCAACCAAGACGAATCGGGCTCTTGGTGTCTCGACGGCCTGCATCCGTCAGCACACAAGTCAGACTTGCTGGAACTCATGATTGTCGTTGTGCACTCGACCCCGCGTCCTCCCGGTCCAGTAGTGTCTACACGCGCTACGTCAGCAACACGTCCGATTGTGATGGCTCTTTCTTGGGCATCGCTCACAAATTGAAACTCAAAACGCCAGCCGATGAAATGACTCACTGCAAAGACAGCTGAGATGCGTCAACTGCGTATGGCGGGAGACGCAACAATAGAGAGGGTGCGTTGGGGGCCTAAGGTCATCTGTGGACTGCTACGATTTGATAGGGGACTTTATAAGCGGGGTCTCCTTCGCCCCACCTGAAGATATTACACGTGACTCTTCATCACATGAGCAGGCTTCCTTCTCCCACCTTGGCCAATTCTTGCAGTTGTTTACCGCATACCGTTTCCCTGCTGTGGCGGTTTCGCGGATCAGAAGTATTCCACAGCACGCCACATAGGCCTGGACTGCAGCGAACTTACGATGACAGTTTTATTTGACTGCGTTTCTCACCAACTGCCAATCCGAATTCTGTGCGGAAGCTGGGAGCCCATGCCCCGGGGGGTGCCAACGCGACATCCGTCGGCTCAAGGTACGATTGTCGTGTTGGGCTATCCAGGGACTTTCACAAAATACGTAGTTCCCGCGCAAAAAAGTGATTTCCGTCGCTCCCCCGGATCCAAAGCGCTGATTTGTGCATAAGAAGCATGGTTTGAAAGAAGGTTCCATCCACGAGAACCCAATGCTTCGGCGGGGGACGAAACCAAGATGTGCTTGGTCCGCAGGCTATTTCTAGCAGCCCGCTTTATTAGCATCGCTCCAGAAAAGAAGGCAATGGTTGTTACGTCTACCTGCGCAAAAGTCCCCGCGGAGTCTTCCCGAATCCCGCCATCAACGAGAGACAGGACACCTCGCCACGCCCCGATGTGGGTTTAGGTAGCGCAAACCGACGTGGAAATACCCTGCCATTCTCCTCTAACCATACCGACAGGCAGTTCATCCTGGGCCGGAGAACTTTGAGCGAGCCGGGATAGGGGACATCTGGACTTCTGCTGGCCCTGATACGGTTTTCGCTGATGGTAAGAGCCCCTGGGCGGTCTCGGGGACGTTCAGGATCGCGCGAGGTCGAACACCAAAATGAACGGTGTGAATCGGACCCAGCTCTCGTGCTGTTGAATCGTAGCTGCGCGATGCACCTGACTGTATTCGGTTTTGCTCCGATCAACGGGTAAGTTGGCCCAGAGGAACTAACCAGAGGAGGTTTTACCTCACGAATTTCCATTGGATGGTGCGTGCAACATCGCCAACTAACGGGATCTGTTGTTCATGCTTCGGCTACAGCCAGAGCAGGAATATTGCGGCCGAGTCGTCGTCGGTAGCTCACTGCAGAACTTGCACATCGTTTTCTTTCAGCTGCTCCCTCGTACAAGCAGGATCGAGAGCCCCGGTCAGGCATTTGATTAACGTCTCAAACCCCGACTGCAACGTGAGATGGGCGAGGAGTAGCGCCAATCTGCGTTGCCTTCAGGGATTGAAAGTCCAACGCATTATAAGAGGGGGACAATTCCTCAGCGTTCTTTTCTGGGGCCCAGATCGATATCGCAAACCATCACCTTAGTAGTCTGTTGTTCCCCGACCATCATGAACCACCTCAACATACATCCAACGATCACGGCGACACCACCGCCAGGCAACTTGGTCGACCTACACTATTACGTTTTTGGTATTGGTTCTGGCGTTGCAACACTGCTTTGCTTCTTGCGGCTGTGCAGCAGGCACCATCTCCGCACGCTGGGGAGAGATGACTGTGAGTTAACTATCACGTTTCACGAGGACATTGGGCGACAACTGCATCCACGGCTGGGCTAATACATTACCAGTGTGGCTGGTCTTTTCCTGGGTAAGTTTGGGATCAAGAATCACTTGAACTTCGCCCGAAACTGACGTCAAGTCTCAGGTTTTTTCAACGGCGATGCAGCTTCTGATGATAGGTAGAAATCTCCCATGGTATGACACCAAACATGCTTACGAGGTCGGCATAGTCGCCATACAGATGAAAACAATGTGCTACCACAGCAAAGATATACCCGACGACCGCTTTCAAGTTTATGCCGAGGTGCGCACCTCGTCATTTGAATGATGAAGAGCAATGACTGACAGTCGCTTTAGCTTAGTTATAACGCGGCGCCGGCATTTATGATGTCCATTGGTTGTGCGAAAATGTCTATCCTCTGCTTTTATTTGCGCAACTTCACCATCCCGTACTTCAAGACCATGGCCAGGGTTACTCAGGGCCTTGTGGCGATGGCCACATTCCCCATCACCTTGTTGTTATACCTCTCTCGCTTTGGACACCTGGGTCTCGACGACGTGGCTCTCTTCCTGGCAACAGCTGGATCAAACGTCGCCATGGATGCTTTATTGCTCGCTCTGCCAATACCGACGGTTTTCGCCCTCCAAATGAGTTGGAAGAAGAAGTTTGTCGTCACATGCTTCTTCAGCCTGGGATTGATGTACGTTAGCCATCCAGAGTGTTCGTAGCAGGAGCTAATACGGCCTTCAGAACAATGGGCACATCCATCGTTAGACTGTATCTCCTCAAAGGGATACTGGGTAGCTCTGATCTCACATGGGACGCCGCGCCCGCGAACATTACCTCGTAAGCCACCCCAGATCACGGGAATAACATACATTGACGAACGATAGATTTCTCGAGGTGAATTTTCATCTGATTTGTGCCTGCATGCCTGCGGTATACAAGTTTTTCAAGGAACTCAAATGCTTCAAGGCCGTTTCCCCCAACCCGACCTACCAAAGTCACGTCTCGGGCACCCGGCAGCAGCCCTTGGAAAGCTCCAGTCAAATCCGACTGCGCGAGCTCCCGGGTGGCTCCGACGTGGAATCAGGAAGGGCTCTGTCGCGAGGCAAATCGAGCGGTACGGCTAGTGATTGGGGTTCAGGAGGTGTGGATGATCTGGGGCGAGCTCCTAACCAGGACTGGCATTCAGGATAGCGGCTCGATCCTTGCCTGCTCGCAGACGGGCCCCTTGCTGTCTTCGGCCGATGTATAACGGCTGATTGCCAGCCTGCCGTTCATTTCCTTACGCCCACCGAGGTGGTGGAGTAGCATAGCAACGTGAATAAGGGCTGGCTGCCTGGCACATAGGTAGACAGGGCCGGCTGGGATCGGGTGGACGGCAACAACCACAACTCAGTCTTGGCAATCGTGAATATACTGAGCTGCCCTTTTGGGTGATTTGTCCGTCAATGTTTTGCTTAAACCAGTGCGTAAACCAGTCTCAATCCTGGCCGATTTGACAAGCCTCAACAACGCGTCGAACATGCGAAGCTGAAGCCATGCAGGCATGGCAAAAAAAGCCAGGGGCCGGGACCCCCAGAGGCGACGGCATCAAGGCCTGTAGTGACCTCGCTGACCCCGATGAGGGTTGCTCTGCGTCTCCACTTTCCCTCCACTTTACTACCAGCACGCTTGCTGTTGGCACTGACATGTATTCTACAACTTTCGGGGGGTTGTCTCCTGGGACCCTCGGAGGGGCTTCGTGTCCATAGATGGGCATATTTTCTGGCCCATTCGTGGCTATAAAGGCCCGTCAATGTTCCCTTTTTGTTCATCCTTCCCACCGCGAACAATCACACCCTTCATCTTGATATCTTTGTCGCAAATATGAACGCCTTGTTTCTCGCGCTCACATCTAGTTTGGTGTTTGGATTTGTCGGTGCAACTACTACAGGAAGCGCCCCGCGCCAGTGTGTACGTCGTCACCCCCCAGGGGCATCCCTCTCATACTGACATCGCGTTGGAAGTGTGCTGCCCTTTTGAGTCAGAACAGCCTTGCGGGGAGAGTTCTCACCTCGTGTGATGATGGATTTGAGGCTCGACTGGATTCCTACTACTCCGCCAATGCCGCTAATCCACCTCAATGCATGGTGTTGCCTCAGAGCAAAAAGGACGTTGCCACAACCATCCAGATTTTATCTGAACTTGGGTGTGCATTCGGCATGAGAAGTGGAGCTCATTCTGCCTTCGCTGGGTCCAACGGTCTTGAGGGCGGCGTTACAATTGATTTCGGTAAGTCAACTGCTTTCAATGCTCTAGCATTTCTAATGCCAGCCAGGATACATGAATTCAACCGTGTATGACCCCTCCACTGGGATTGCTTCCATTGAGCCCGGGTCCACTTGGGGAGATGTCTACTCTGCTCTGGATCGGTTCGGCGTTACTGCTGTGGGGGGCCGGGCGTCTGTCGTCGGTGTTGGGGGGTTTACTACGGGCGGTGGTGTAAGTCGGTCACGATCGTCCTCCCAACTTCTCTAAAGACTAACTCTCGGCAGTACTCTTTTCATACCGGTAACAGAGGGTTTGCCTGTGACAATGTCGTCAACATCGAAGTCGTGCTTGCCAATGGTACCATTGTGAACGCGAACAGGCACGAAAATGCGAATCTCTTGAGGGCTCTAAAAGGGGGCTCTGGAAACTTCGGTTTAGTGACAAACATCTCCATTAGTGAGTGCCCTATTACCTCGCTCGCCAACAATTGCGTCATACCCAACCGTCTGACCTCTTTTCTCAGGGGCCGTTCCATCAAACAAGATTTGGGGCGGTATCACGACGTATGCCTTGAACAATACAGATAAGGTAGTCGATGCGTATACGAAGTTTGTCAACAAAATGGATGACGATCCGGCCAGTCAAGCCATAGTAACCCTTCTCTATGGAAAGGAAGGGTTCAGCCTTGTCTCGGTGCTGACCAACAGCAACGCCAAAAGCACCGCCCCGGCTTTCAACGAATTTGTCAAAATTACAAACATTTCGAGCACAGCTCGCGTTGGATCCGTAGCCGAAATGGTTCCGGAGTTCACCGGTCCGACTCCCCTCGGTCTATAGTACGTCTCTTGTGAAGCGTTGAGGAAGGTTCATGACTGACCACAACACAGTGCGAACTGGATGACCGGCACCGCCTTGCATGATCAACAACTGATGTATTTCATTCTCCGCACAGTCAAGAAATACATCAATCTGATGCGACTCGCCGCGCCATCTTCGAACTTCGAGCTGCTCACTCAGTTCCAGCCGGTAACACGGTCAATGGTGGCTCGTGGCGCCGAACAAGGTGGCAACGTACTTGGCCTGGAGCGGGTGGTCGCGGACGGTCCGGCTCTCATGTGGCTGCTTGCTCTGACAGTGGACACCGCAGAGAACCAGGGGCGAATTTTACCTTTGTTACTCCAATTGGAACGTGATATCAACCGGTACGCTAATGACAAAGGGACTTCAAGGCACTGGGAGTTTTTGAACTACAGCGGCCTGGGACAGAATCCCATCTTGGATTATGGGAAAGTTGAGGTCGATTTTATGAGAAGTGTTTCACGGGAATACGACCCACAAGGTGTTTTCCAGCGTTTGCGAAAGACTGGTTTCCATATTCCCGTGTAGAACACACTCATAGCCAAGAGGCCTGAAGGTGGAACAGGGTATTAATTCGCCGGTTCTGTTCGCGGTAGGAGACCATTACGAGGCGGTAGGCGGATCTCTTTTCACCTAGCTCTGGATAGCAGCGAAATGACGTTCCGAGTCATGTCTCTCAATTCATATATTTCGGGCAGTCATATGAATAGCATCCGTAGAACTGAAGAGATTTGCCTCCTGTCGTATAGACTCGGCTTCGAATGCCCAATGTGGCCTGTGCAGCGCTCTAGGGGGTTTGCGCTCCAGGGTCTAGGCCCACCATGCTCTTTATATGGTCTCATAAGCCGACATATCTATATCTCATCAGAGTTGCTGATAGAGCTTTCAGGTGTGAGGACCTCTGATTGAATTGCTTTGAGAGAAGGATTATTTGTTACTTTGTTGCTTGGAGGATTCTTCGACGGTGTC
>VYYT01000106.1:68105-88168 GCA_032988895.1 Colletotrichum kahawae | reverse complement strand
ATAACTATATATTCTATTTATAGTAAAAAAGTTACTATAAATAGTATATTTTATACTAATTAGTATACTAGTAGTATACCAATACTAGACTAGTATTTAACTAGTAATACTAATACTAGACTAGTATAAACTCCACCCTACTAATACCAGACTTACTAATACTAGACTAGACTAATACTAAATACTAGTAGTATTTTTTCCAACCCTGCCTGCGCGTAATTGAACCCCTGGGCTTCCGTCTCTACCGCGAAAGTCGGCAACCAAGCTCGAGAACGACGGAGGATGTCTCTGTCTACACCACCAGCTCTAGCTCCGAGCTACCCGTTGAACGAGTGTTCGGACGGCCGCTCAGTGATGGGCGACAGGGGTGACTGCGGGCGACAGCAGGCCAACTGACCTTGCCTACCTACCTTAGTACCTACTGACAGGTCGCGACTTGTCGGGCCCAGGCCACCAAACGAAACCACGCTGCAGGCAGGAAGATCGTGAAACCCTGTTCAAACTGGGCGCTTTGGGGGGAAACGCGCAGGATGCACGTGGGACGGCAAGATGAAGGGAGGCGCGATGGCTTTCTCGAGGGGCTTCATGGGATGGCGCTTGGATGACGGATGACAGATGGCGGATGGCTGCGGCCCACGAGAGGTTGAGTATAAGGTGTGCCATGCAGCCGACCCAACCACGAGTTCTCGTTTGGAAGCATCGCTATCGCTACATCGACTGTGGTTCTTCCTCGTGGTCTTCATTCCTTTCTTTCCTCGTTTCCCTTCTCCAATCCATTCGCTTCTTGCCTCTAACCCTGCTGAGCAGGCTATTATTCACTTTCGCTAACACTCATTCATTCAACTTTACTTTACCTACCTTCATTCTTTCTTCCGTCACCATGGTTTCCAAATCGTCACTTCTTTTGGCTTACGCCGTGGCGATTGTATCCGCCACTCCCGTCCAGCGTCGAGTTGTCACGGAGCTGAACGAGGACGCTTTCAAGGAGGCCCAGCAGCGCGACGCTACCGCTACCCGGGCCTTCTCCAACGTTCAAATCAAGACGGCCGACGGGAAGTGTCTCTTCGTCGACAAACTGTCGGGCGACTTCCGCGCGAACTTGACGCCCATACAGGTTGCGCAGTGCGGGACCAAGGACGGCGAGGGCTGGGATGTCATTACAGCTGGAAAGCATAATGACCAGGCGGGCTCGGCGCTCATTGTCAGCACTTTGGTGAGTCGGAATCTGACAGCGAATTCCAGAGATGGTCACTAATGTCGAACAGACGCAAGCTTGCGCCAACTTCGATCCTCGCCGCGCGGCAGGAAACCAGGTCCTGCTCTTCTCTTGCGGTGGACGAGCGGATGGTGGAGGCCAAGTAACCAACTCGCAACTGTTCACCTTCAGCGGCGGTGCTGGCCCCTTGGCATTGCAGCCTGAGAGCGACAAGGGCAAGTGCTTTACCGTCAAGGGTGCAGTCGTGGATATTGCGGACTGTAACGCCAGTGACCAGAACCAGGCCTTCATCTTTGGAAGAGCGGCCGGCAGTGCTGGGGGTGCCACTGAAGGCAACGGAAACACCAACAATGACGGGCAGAATGGCGCCCAGAAGCCGGCATCCTCGAATGCTGCTCCAGCTGCAACTGAGGCCCCTGATGCGGGTGGATGCGGCGGCGAGGATGCAACCATCACCATGACCGCGACGGCGACCGTCAAGCCTGGCCAAGGAAACGCCGAGGCACCTGCCGCGACCGCGAAGCCCGAGACGACCGCCCCTGCTGCCGCTGCACCAGCATCATCCGCCGCCCCGGCAGCCGGAACCGGCGGTGACAACGGCGCCAAGAACGGCAACATCCCCGCCTCGAACCCCACGACCCCCGTCCCCGTCTCCCGCGCCGGCGGCCCTCTCAATCCGTCCGCCGCGGCCGAGTCCAACGAATTCGACAACACCGCTACTCGCTCGTTCACCAAAGCCTTCATACGCGCGCCCAACGGCCAGTGCCTCTTTATCGACCCCACGGCCGGCGACTTCCGCCAGAACCTCATCCCGGTCTCGCTGGTGGAGTGCAGCGGGGCGCCCAACGAGCAGTTCGACATCGTGACCAAGGGCAAGCACAACGACGGCAAGGACGGCGCGGCGCTGGTTGTCAGCAGCCTGACGAACGGGTGCGTCAGCACCGACGGGCGCCGGGCCGATGGCGACACCGTCACCATGTTCTCGTGCGGTGGACGCGCCGCCGGCGAGGGGCTCACGAACACCGGACAGCTGGTCAAGATCACGGGCAACACCTTCGTCTGGACACCCGTCAACGACAAGGCTACCTGTGTCGTTCCCGGAAACAACGGGCGGTTGGTCACGGCGGCGTGCAAGGGAGACAATAGCGAGACTTACACCATCGTCGCCGGCAACGGCGTCTAATGGCTTCCATTTTCATCTTCATTTCTATCCTTGGGGGGCTCGGTTACTTGGTGTTTGGAAGTCTTATTATTTTTCGGAAGACGTTTTACTCGGGATTAGATGGGATTGGGGAAATCTGTAGAATTCAGGATTAGGAGGCCACAAGCAATGATGAACAGCCACTTCCTCCATCACTTGGTCTTGCCGAGAGCGCCGCCTTGGTCCACACTGCCAACCTCTATCGGCACACAAACCCGACAGAGATCTGGAGAAACGGCTAGGCAAAAGCTTGAAGTTGCTCCAGAGTCTAGACTAACGGCTTTTTCACCATCATTGGCCGCACTTCGAAGAAACACCCACATGTGAGAAGCCTCGACCGGCTATGTGGCACCAACCTAGAGCTTAATTTCAGCAGTTCAGTCTGCACCCAATAGGCGTGTCGATGATATCCAGTGGAGGTGCGGCAGCGAGTTTTTAGCGAGGTTTCGCTACCAAGCGACGTCATTTAGGGGCAGAATTCCAGCGCGGACAAAAATAACCCGCCTGGACCTGGAAGATTCCTCCTGCCACAGGTTTCCCCTCGGCAACGAAAAAACTTGGTAGGATCTTCCCTCCTGAAAGATCGCACGACGTCCCTTCTTCCCGTCCGGTTTTCATCCATTCAACCCACGTTCATCCAAAAATCCTGCATCAGCTCATCGCAACACCAGCACTGGAGAGAGAGCACCGCTACATTGCGATGCACAAACTACCGCTCACCTTGGACCCTTTCAGCTTCTAGACGGCAGCTGAAAGACTGTCCCTGAGATTAGTGCTGATCCAAACGCCACCAAGCGCACCCGAAACCCTGGTCGACTCACAACCAAGACACTGTTTCGGCGCCCGTTGCGAGTCCCTGGATATCACCACCGGGGAGCGCAGGTCGCGCCACGCGATATCTCGATTTTCAATAATACTTAGATGGTTTAATTCGCCCTAATCAAGTCCTCCTTGGCGCTTCTCCCCTCCCTCGCCAGTCGCCATGTCGTCCTCAACCAACATCGATTCCTACGGCGAGCCGCTGTCCAAGACAATGACCGACCCCGACGATCCCTCCTCCCGCCACGTCAAGTTTCCGAGTCTCGATATCGAAGCCCACGACTATGCCGACGTCGTTGCCCAGCCCCCGCCCTCCAGAGGCGTGCGCATCTCGGTGCCCAACGAGAACATCGGCGTGCCCTTGACGCGCGCATCGACCGACCAAGCAATCTCTCCCCTGCGACGTCGCGCGGGCACGTTCAAGCCCGTCGAGGACTTTGACGACTTTGAGCTGTCGCGTCCGGGATGGCAGCCGGGCTCCGAGCCCGGTTTCGACCCGAACAAGTCCGATGGAGGCCACGCCTCGATGCCGACGCTCCACGCAGACTGCGACATCTCTGTGATTGACTTCAGCCAGGAGAATATGGTGAAGCACAACTTCAGCAACGAGGGGTTCATCGACTTTGTCAAGAAGCCGCAAGAGGCGTGGGTGAAGTGCCGCTGGATCAACATCAACGGGCTCAGTTGGGACGTCATCTCGGCATGCGGACAGTACAAGGGCCTGCACAAGCTCGCCATTGAGGATATCATGAACACGCGCAACAGGACCAAGGCGGATTGGTATTGGAACCACGCCTTCATTGTCCTCACGCTGCAGAAGCTTGTGCTGTTGGTTAATGACGACAGCAGTAGCAGCAGCAGCAGTAGCGATGACGACTCGGATGACGCGAGTATTCGAACTATCAAGTCCAGGAAGAAGAAGCTGAAGCGCGCGTTCACCAGGGCTGGAAATAAGCGCGAGGACCCCGAGAAGGGCAACGCGACGGGCGTGTCCACTGGCAACACTCCGTATGGGCACACTCTGAACAATCACCCGAGCAATCTGTCCCAGTTGACAGAGACGGCTTTCGTGCGGACCCTCCAGCGCTACCACGCGTCAGCGAACGAGACGCGCACCGAGTACATGGAGCGACACTCCTCGCTGATCTCGCGTGGTCTTGCCGTTTCCGCCGAGCAGGTCGCCATCTTCCTGACGTCGGACAACACCGTCATCTCCTTTTTCGAGATGTCAGCCGAAGACATCGAGCGTCCCATCACCATCCGTCTGGGCGACCCTGCCACCATTCTCCGCCAATCCTGCGACGCTTCACTGGTTGTGCAGGCTGTTATTGACGCCATCATCGATCTAGCCATTCCTTTGACGGCGGTCTACAGCGATGTCATTGGCGACCTCGAGCTCGACGTCCTGACGAGTCCGAATATGAAGCAGACGCGTAGCCTCTACATCTGCGTCTCGGAAATCAACAAGATGCTCACCTTCCTGAATCCGATCGATAACCTCGTCAACGTCCTCCGCGATCACCGCACACCGCTGAGCCAGGAAGCTGCCGCACGGGAGCTGCAGAACCCCGCCAGCGGCGTCATCGTCACGCCGATGACACACACTTACCTCGGCGACGTGCTTGATCACTGCGTAATCACGACGGAAGCTATGCAGCAGATCAAGCGGTCCGCGGACAACCTGATCGATCTCATCTTCAACACCATTTCCGCCAACCAGAACGAGAGCATGAAGCAGTTGACCATCATCACCATCATCTTCCTGCCCCTGACCTTCTTGACCGGCTACTTTGGGCAGAATTTTGAGAATTTCAAGGACATCCAAAAGCCGCAGGGCATCCTCTTCTTGTAAGTTGCCTCACTCATCATCCCGCTGCCACATATAAGTGACAAATGCTAACGTTGAGCCCCCTTCACAGCTGGCAAATTGCCGTCCCCGTCGTCGTCTGCACTATCATCATCATGATGCGGACCTGGATCTTTGCCTGGTTCGAGATGTTCTGGCAGCGGAGGAAGATCAGCGCCGACAGGAAGAAGAGGAAGAGGAGAAGGGACAAGAGGAGGAAGGCGCGGGGCAAGTCGGATTAAGAGCTTCCGTCCCTGGGCATACGGACTGTGACGTCGAGTATATTGTTGTAGTCGCGTCTTTCTGTGCAGCGTTTCGAGATACCCATCTGATCGTAGATCGTGTTAGATTTGACATTTGGACTCGTTTGTCCATTCATATAAACTACCTTATAATCAACTTGAACAATCTGCAGACGATGACGCAGGAGGTCGTGAACTCTGTTCCTTGCTGCCGGACGATGGTGCAGTGATGACAACTGCATTTGACTCATTACAGGGTTGAATGCGTAACATCTGGTCGCCCAACGTGGCTTCTCTTTGAACTTGAAGACACGAGCCATGCTGCAAGGGAGACCTCATTAAGTGCCTCGAGAGTCTACATGTGCAATTTCGCAAAGTCTCCGGGAGCGTATAAAACGGTCACCGACCTTGGATTCGGAGATTTTGGAACGAGCAAATGTACGGGAATCACGACATTAGGATGAAACACCTCTGAGATCTCGTCTGCGGGTTCAAGGAAGGTATGTCTGTTCATGTCAATTGGATCACTAGGTCTAGGTCTGCGTGCGTGATGTCGTGGTTTCTGTTCCCCTTTGATTATGCAGTTCTGAATACGATTGGGACGGCACCTACTGCAGTGGAGCTGAATTGTGATGAATGACGGCGCACCGCCCTTTCTCCCACCCCAACACTAATGAGAAAGGGAAACCCTTCACGATGTGCATTGCTAAGTTCGCTCTGAAGACGTTCGATTGCGGCAAACACAATTGTCCATGCTGTTTCAATCTTGTCTAAACCGGTCTTAAATACCTAGAGTCTAGAGTCTCAAAGTCCTCTCAAATGGAGCTGCTTTCTCATCGTTCAGACGAAGAAGGAGCGTGAAACCGAGCATGAGGAGATACACGAATATTGGGGTTGGACACACGCACTGAAGGGACAGAATGAGCTTGATGATGCCGCAATCACATGACTACCACATCTCGCGTGCAGTATGGCTAGGGGTATGGGCATTGACTGCCCTTGAGACTGCCAGACAACCACAAAGCCACCCACCACGTAATTTAAGTAAGGTACTTGGAGATAGTAGAGGTATAGTGAGCCAAAATAGTACTGTATTGGATCAGGCTGAACATCATTCCCAAAAGAGCCTATCGGACGGTGGCAAAGCGCTACCACGTCTGTGTATCCCTGCCGCGTTTGTTGTTCTTCTTGCAAGTGCTTGTTTTCTGTCATTTTGAGATTATTCATCTCTTCATATGTTGGCGAGGACTTAAGTGATGCTACCCAGGCATTAAGACGTTAGATGAGAATTCGAGTCTCCCAGGCGTGACCACATGGCAAAATGACACTGTTGAATGAGTTCTACCTGGCTTGACATGCCCCCAGCGAAAGAAGGAAAAATCTACGATTTCCCTTTCCATGCATGTAGATTTCCACCAATTATTTATTTAATTGGAAGAATTAAGTCGTCTGCACGACTCTCTTCCTGATGAGCAAATGAAGAAGGTCGTCAACACAAATGGTTCCTACTGCTGAACATAGACCATACCTGGATGTATATACGGACCATTCGTTTGCCAACACAAGCGATTATGTGATGATGTGTTGTCGTGTAGGTATTCATGCAGACAGGTCAAAGGATTACAGGGAAGAACAGCAGAGCAGATCCAGAGCTCGCCTTACATCATCATGCTGGTACCAATAAGTGTAGTCGCTTTCAATACGGTGCAGATTCGATGTTGTTTGAAGTGAACAACGGGCGCAGTGATGACAATATTGGGCTGGGAAGTTGGGTATGCTTGGGAACTATGCCTTTATATGAAGTGGCTCGGCAGCTTATTCGACAACCATGATACTGGAGAAACCTGGTGTGCCATAATTCGGACGAACTGTTTGAATGTGATAAAGATCACATGCCTCAACCCGAAGACGACCTGTGAGAAGGATTCCACAAAATTTGGCTAGGGTTGAAGCGTCTCAGATAAGGAGTGCTCTAGTACACCACAAGCTAGATTTGTCGATTTCTGTCAAATCGAGTTTTAGTATTCGCGCATCAGTTCCCAAGCGTTTCTGTTTTTATGTGTTTGGTTGCGAATACATCAAAAGCGACGAGATTGACGTCCATGGAGTTGTGCCTATGAGGGGCGAAGGGTGTGTTCGAATGAACATTTGCCAAGCAAGCTTCCGCTGTTCAGTGCCAACAACCAGAGAAAAGTCCCCATAGCAAGAAAGTACAAAAGCGAAAGATCAATTCGTTGCGGTTGTTTCTGTACTAGGATCCGTCAAAGAGATGGAATGCACTTTCATAGCGTGGTATCTGAGAACGAAACCACCTACTTGTGTTTCTTGTAACATAGAGACTAAAAACATAGGTATCGGCACAGTATGGCCATGAGACAGGAGGGAAGTCTTGATCAGTAGCAAAAAGAATCAACGAGTTGATCGAAAAGGGCATAATGGTCAATGGAGCTGTACGCATCCTGGAGCTGATCCGGGAGTTCCTGGCCTTTCGATACTTGAGCCTTAGGCTGCATATGACGTCGTCACACGCTTATTTACTTTCCCTGTGCCGATTTTGGCGTTCGTAGAGACATTAAATCTGTGAGTTGGTGAGTATTCTATCCCTACTTATTCAGGAAAGGTGAAGGATATTACGAAGTGATGTGACTTGATCTAGCAAAAGCCCTTCACGCGGAACACATTGAGGACGTGGCGAGAGAGATCTTGAGGACGAAGATCGCATATCTGATCCTACTCCAATCACGCAAAGCTCTTGGAGACAGTTATTGGCTTGCGAGAGTCAGCAAACAACAGCTGTGTTCCTCTATTTTATACATTGCGTGAAAGGGAAGACGTAACCAAGAAGAGAGATGATAAGTCACTAATTTGAGGACGTCAATTGAGATAGCTCCTAAATTAAACTTCTCCACCTGCCATCAGATGCATCATGCAACGTTAATCAAATGAATCGCATCTTGTTCCAAACCAAATACACCAAATGAATGTGCAGTCGTCATATCTGCCATACACGGCCTTCCCGGCATGCGCTTTTTACAGAAGCTGCGAGTACGCGGTCAAAGATATTACGGTGAGAACAAAGTTCCCCATATCTCTTGGCGACTGCTACAGTCGTGGCCTCTTACAGCAATACTAGTGGTGCCCCGTACGCCTGATTACATGGATCATGGTACAAACTGGTCCGGATCTGCCGGAGCGAAGATTCTTGTACAGCCGCAAAGATGGATACGATAGTCCGTATCGGTATCACGGAGACCCGCTCCTGTTGGTCCCGCGCGGTAAGGGAGCCAAGCCGGTGGGAGCTTACATAAAGACGATCGCGAGTCGCGCGAACCCATGAAAGATTTTGATCGACATCCAACGCCCGGGTGGGCCCCAACAAGTTCGAGTTCGCGTTCACCGCCTGAGAGGCTGAGCCTTCAAGTCATGAAAGATCAGTCAAGAAAGACCAATATGACGCTGTGCTCGTATGAATAGAGTCATGAGTGCTGTTCCTCGCATTGTGTGGATAGACTAGGTGAGGGATAACGGCCATGTCGAATGCCAAGACTCAACATGCCCTGGCCTGGCGATGCTGCTCACGATGTCCGGTTTGTCATTCATTTGTCAATTCTCTCAATTTGTCATATTTCTTCAAGGTGACATGCTCAAATGCAGGTTCACGGAAGCAAATAGGCCGGGGAAGAAAATCAACGGGCCCGGGGTTTCGCTATTCGTTGATGTTGGGGGTCCCGTGGGGGTGAAAAGAAGCTCCGCCATCCCTGCCCTGCATTTATTAGGTTATCAATCAGCTCCAACCAACAATCACACCTTTTTACTCGCCGACTTCGGCTACCGCGGCCCCGTTCTTTTACTCGTTATCTAAGCTTCTGTATCCGTGGATAAAAGTGAGTGCATGGTTGGTTCCTGCAGCTTACATGCAGGAGTACGGAGCACGGTGTTACCGCCCTGGTTCCGGCTGACAGGCGAACCAATTGCCATCTTCAGCAGTTGGTTCCGTAGACATGTTGTTGGTAGTAACTAGACAGACAGGATGCAGAATACGCCCTCATAATTTCGCTTGGATCTGTTGTGAATCCCCATTTTTTGTCTTGGTAGTCCACTCAACCGGCTGGGCGCAGTTCCAACTTTCACCTCTCGTCGGTACGAGATACGGATTGGTTCCCTAAACCAGAAGGTCAATCAAGCATGAGCGCGCGATATCAAGGAGTCATGGCAGGTGACATAGAAGACGCTCGAAAAAGGTAATCGCGGGTCAACGCCAAGAAAATGCTCTGCCTTGTCGGAAAACATGCGAAAACGAGTAACACCCGCGTATAAGTATGGCTATTCCTCGCGTAACCGAGCTGGCTTCTAAGGGCTTTTTCGAGCACCTCGGTCCTTCCACTCTCTTCTTCTCAGCTGCTCACGCGACGAAGATCCGTTCATCGCCATGCCGTTCCTTCGCCAGTCCAAGTCCCAGCCCCTGTGGCCCCGGACTGCGTTCACAGCTCTTCTCGCAGTGAGCTCCGTCGCCAACGCCTTGGCCGTCCCTCGCCAGATCAAGCCATCTCAGCTGCTGCAAAGCTACGACTATGTCGTTGTCGGAGGTGGAACGGCAGGTCTGACCCTGGCAGACCGTTTGACTGAGGACCCCGAAACGAGTGTCTTGGTCCTCGAGGCCGGCAACTGGGGCGACATGGGCGAGAATCTTGCGGCCTACTTCACTGAGTCCCGATATGCCAACCTCATGAACTCCCTCTGGCCCGGCGTGGAGTCTGTGCCGCAGCCCAACTTGAACGGCAGAGTTGGCACCGTCTGGATTGCCAAGCAAGTCGGAGGCGGCTCTTCCGTGAACGCCATGATGAACATGCGAGGTTCCGCCGAGGACTACGACCGCTGGGCAACCCTGTTCGGATCCGAAGCTCAGCAGGGAGTCGCTGACTGGAGCTGGGATGGCATGTTGAAGTCCTTCAAGAAGGTGAGAGATCCGCCCTGAACTGGATACTTGACACCGAGCTGACCGCCATATGAAAGGGCCTCCACTTTACCGAGCCCACTCCCGAGCTGACCGACAACTTCGACAGCTTCAAGTATGATGCCTCCTACTGGGGCGATTCCTCGGAGATCTATGCTGGCTGGCCTCGCTTCTACTACCCCGGCGTGAAGCCTTTGGTGGAAGCGTTCAAGGAGATCGAGGGCGTTGAGTTCCCTCCCGACAGTGGTGCCGGACAGCCCGGTGTCTTCTGGTTCCCCACGCTGATGGACCCCCGGACTGTCACTCGCTCCTACGCTGGTACCGGTCACTACCTCAGCGTCAACGCTACCCGCCCCAACTACCACCTTTTGCTTGACACCCAGGCTCGCAAGCTGGTAGTTGACGATGATCTCACTGCCACTGGCGTCGTGTTCCCTTCGGGAAACAACACTCTGATCACCGTCAATGCGAAGAAGGAGGTCATTCTCTCTGCTGGTACCGTCCACACCCCTCACCTCTTGCAGCTGAGCGGTATCGGCCCCAAGAATGTTCTCGAGGCTGGAGGCATTGATGTCCGCGTCGATCTTCCCGGCGTTGGCCAGAACTTCCAGGACCACAGCAGCTTGTCCGCTATGAACATCACCCGTAAGTGACAAGAGCTAAAGGAAGCAACTTGATGAGTCTAATGTGGATGCAGTGTCTAAGCTCGCATCGATTCACCCCAACCCGAGTGACCTGGTGGATGGCAACGAATTCAAGGACTGGGCTGAAGAAGTATGGGCTGCCAACAAGACCGGTCAGTAATTTCCAACCCAACATACCAAGCATATGTGTGTTCAGTCAAGACTGACATCCAACGACTTGCATTGCACAGGCCCTTACTCTCTCACATTCACCAACCTGGCCGGCTGGCTCCCCTTCACTGTCGTGTCTGGAAAGGCCGACGAGCTCGCCACCAAGTTGGAGCAGCAAGATTTCGCCAGCCTGCTCCCTGCCGACGCCGACTCCACCGTCGTCGCTGGTTTCGCGGCGCAGATGAAGATCCTGGCTGCCCAGATGCGCTCCAAGGACACCGCCTTCACCCGTATGCAGCTCGTCCCCGACCACGGCTCCCAGGGCCCCGTGGCGATGCAGTCCTTCAGTCGCGGCACCATCAACATCAACACGACCGACCCGTGGAACACCGAGCCCGTCATCGACTACCGCGCCCTCAGCAACCCCGTTGAGGCCGACTTCTTCGTCGAGGCGATCAAGTTCCTCCGCCGCTACAACTTCGAGACCTCGCTGGCCACCGAGTATGAGCCTGTCGAGTACGCTCCTGGCCCGGACGTCACTTCCGATGAGGACCTCAAGGCCTACATCGCCGGTGCTCTGTCGCCGACCGACTACCACCCCGTTGGCACTTCGTCCATGCTGCCGCTGGAGTTGGGCGGTGTCGTCGACCAGACCCTTCGCGTTTACGGAGTCAAGAACCTCAGAGTTGTTGACGCCAGTGTCATGCCCATGGTTCCCAGTGCCAACACTTGCCAGCCCACTTATGCCCTGGCCGAGAAGGTTAGTTGATGCCTGGATTGCCCTTTCTTCGATGCGTTTTGTGTGCTAACATTTTCCCCCCTATCACAGGCCGCGGAAATCATTAAGCAAGGTATCTAAGCCAAACAGAATCTGGGTCGTAGCCAAAACTGTCGATTCATGTTGTCTTCATACTTTTGGCGTGGATTGGCGCAGGATAATGCGAATGAATGAGCCCTCTGGACTGCTCGAAGTGCATAGATATCAGACGTGTCAGTTTTCATGTTACTCTTCCTAGTGAGACATGGTTCTTATTCAAACATTTGGCATTATGTTGGTAGATCAAAACACTGTTAGAAAAAAAATAAAAACAGACGGTGCACTAAATCATTGAATCAAATTGCCAGTATTGATATTCACTGTTATATGAGAACAGGTCATCGATGATGGCCACACGCCGAGCTCGAGTTGCAATACCTGCGCCTAAGCGAAAGCGCGAGACAGACCGTTGGAAGATCTGATCAATACAGCAGCCAAGCGGCGGACTTCCCGTCCGAGCTCTCTGCGAAGCTGTCGTTTTCTTCTGACCTCTTCATAGCATTCATGTTTTCCTTTCCGCAGGTAAGGGTCGCACGTTAGAGATAAAGCCAACACGGATGTTCAAGCCTCTGTCAAAAATATGCATTTAGGAAATAGGCCAGAATAAACCGTATGGGGTATGCCACCTAGGTAAACAATGCACGAAAAAGGTGTGAGACAAATAAAGGCTGGTATTTTGGTCCTTTTTTCGTAGTTAGACTCCGTGGCCAAATCTATCAGCTGAATGGATGGATGTGATTGAGCCTCCTAACACCGAACTCTGGAGCCAAGCGACCGGAACTCCGGCCAGAGTATTTAATATTCAAAGCACTAGGAACGGAAAGAAAGACATATGTCAGTCGATTGAGTATGGGAGGGATTTGCTCGTATAACAGCTGGGTGAGGTTCACAGTAGCTTGCCAAGAAGTGATGATAAAACGGAAACTGGTTTGCAAGGCCACACTAGTCGTGTGATTATGTGTAGTGAAGGAAATCCGAACCCCTTCTACTTCCTCCTAATGAGTGCCCGTGAGGTAAAGAACAAGACACCATGCTATGGACAAGATGTGGAGCAATATCAGTGTCATTTGTACGTCAGATAACTGCGGTTGAACCTCTTCAGGTATTTGTGATGTAACTCGAAGAGCAGTGTTCGGGTCTCATATTGGAAGGAAAAGGACGACTATAAAAGGAAACACCTCGTGATTAGGTCTGCAACCAGGAGTCAAGTATCTCCAGCTCCACTCATTGAAAGGGAACGGTCCGTTGACAGAGTCGAAAGGAAGCCATGCAAGAAGTCAATATGTCCATGAAGTCTTGATTTTACCGGTGTATTTTGCAACGCAAAGATGAAACGTTCCAATTTCAAATGGGCCCCATTGTGTCAACAACTCGACGAAAGCCGATTCATTCGGGCCGCATCTCGTCCTGACCAACGTAGGACCTTCCATACACTTGAGAAGTTTTACGTACGAGACCTTACTCAGTTCATGACATAGAGTGACGTAAAGGGAACGTTTCCTCAACCTTGGAACTCTCATAGGGCAGGCGTTTCTCCCACTCACATAGCACTGGAATACTGACGTCTTTGGGTAGGTATTTGCGAAACTCTTTTAGTCCTCTGCTGTGCGTAATTTACGGTAAGAAAATACTCGCGACTTTACTTCTGGCATGAGAACGCTCACCGGGCCGCTTCAGCCGATGGGCTGGTTGATCAATCAAGCCTGTACGACCTATCGGCCGAGAAGGGTACCTCGGTTTCGCTTTCACCTGAATAGTAACAATCAAAGCCGCCCTGCATACAGTCGGTCAGTAGCACTAGCGGTTATGCAGCACTGTAAAGCAACATCACATTGGTCGTCAATGACAATCATGTTTTCCCTCCAATCATCAATTTGAGTCACCTAAGAGCTTACCAGATCTCGGGCCTTGCCTGGTACTAGAGTTGCGCCGCACCGTTGCAGTACCTTGCAGCAGCGTTGGCCTTCCGGGGGACGGGTGGCGGGCCATCACGCCATCGGGTGCATCCTAGCCCCCGCAGAGGTAAAAATGGTCGGCTATCCTTCGTATTCCGGAACGCTCGCGCTGTACCGATGCCTGTAAGTGCAGCAGTAAGGCGATGTAGCGCTGCGTTGGCCCTCTGTTAGTGTGGCGGCACCTGCCCACAGGTGCCGCAGGTGGCCTGTGCGGCCCAGGGCCTTCTTCCAGCCTCCAGCCAGGCAGCCCACTTAGCTAGATTCACACATCATCAGATCACTCACTACCACTCGTTTCGCCTGTGCCTCCATAGTTAGTGAGAAATTAGCGCGATGCGGTGATGGTGATCATTGCATGGCCTCCGCGTCTTTGTTTGTGAAAGTGGGGGAAATACGACTTCCATTCAACGTCACAACAATACAACGAACGATTTTATTATTTAAATTCCAATCTATCCATGGGTTGAACGGAATAAATCAGAGCAGCCTCAGATTGAACTACTTCTTTACAACAGTCAACATGCGCTTCACAATCACCTCTGTCCTCGTCCTCGCGGCCACCTCTCCTGCTGCAGTTCTCCCCCGCGCCGACTACGGCTACTGGGACTTCACAGGCTCGGCATCGTACCCAGTCAGCGGCTACACCTCATACAGGGTCGATACGACGTGCCACAACAGCGAGCTCGAGGCACCGATCGAGGTGACCTGCAGCTACCTCTACAACCCGCAGACCAAGAACGCGACTGCCTCATGCTCGGACCCGAGCTTCACGTACGACTTTGGCGGTGTCCGTAAGTCTTGCCTCTGTGAATAGAGTGTTCATGGAAAGGACCATGACTAATGATGATACTCTAGGTCAAGCCAACACTGTTGCGACTGTTACGTTGACACAGACTGTTGAGCTTGGGGGAAGTGATGTCACCGTCAAGGGAGCAAAAGAGTTCGATTTCGATTTCAGTGGTGGAGCTGGATTCACTGGCACTGCATCTGGTGAGATCGATGCCCAAACCGCTGCTCCTTAAAAGTGGTAAGCAGTATGATCTAAAAAATAAGAAGGGAAGGTCACTACAATGATGGTACCTCGTAATTGGTAGCAATATGAAAAGTGTGTACATATACCGCAATAAGAATTCTCCTTGCTTCCCCATAAGAGTTTCAAATTGATTTATATTGTGCCCGTTTCTGAGCCTGACAAAGAAAGTCTACAGAAAATGTATGTCCAATAAGTGTCAAAATTTGTAAGCCTTGGAGGACAACTTCTCATCATACGTATGCTTAATGTGTCATTTCCATCACTCAAAAATGCATGAAACGTGATAATACTAGCTTGTCGTTTGAACGACATTTGGGATGATCGCAGGCCCACAGAAAGATCGAGTAACCGGGGAAGACACGAAACTAAGGCCCTGAGGCTCAATATCTTCGGGACTCGAGGTTCATGAAACAACACAAACCAGGCGGAGACAACGAAAAGTAATTATCGGGACTGAATTCAATCGCAAAAAGAGGAGGAATCTCCAAGCAACAGAAGAAAACCATTTCGTTACGGCAAATGTGAGCTACATGTAGTCACTCACACAATTGATAACTCGGTTAAACCTGCTCGAAATCCCAAGTTCCTACCCCAATCAGCTGAGGCAACTTCTGAAACCCCCAAAAGCTCTTTCGTCATGTTCAATATTAGAAAGAGACTGCAATACTCTGGGCTATAGGTCAATTTAATGGGTCAAATGTTTGCTTCATATTCCTGAAAGATGACATGTGAGTCCACTGACGTAGACCTTGAAAGTTGCTGACACCCATTGAACTCCGGGGTGCGCCCACATCTTCCGAAATTTCTGGGAGGAGCAGACCACATTCCCGTCATTTCCATATTTATGATTTGCGAGCCTTGCTGATGGTTGCATGAAATCTCCATCGAATGCTTACGGAATTTCAGGGGTTTTGTTGATAAGCCTGCCCATTCCCACATATAGACGAATCAGACAGGATCTGGACCGGAGAATTGGACCAATTCAGGGCAACTGACTAGGTTGAGGATGGGGAAGATAATGTCAGAGTGGTAACCAATTGAGCACTATTTTGGCAAATTGCGGGACAAAGTCCCTGATTTAAGACGGGGTCTTATAATCTTGCGTGACCACAGCGACTGCTCAATTCGTTCCAGGCCCCAAGTCTGAGTAGCGACCCCGCGCATCGATGTCAGTACACGAAGACATCGACCGGACAACATCGCGAATATCGCAGATGTAGGAAAGAAGAAAAACGATTCAGCGTCAGCAAGCTACAACATTGAAATGTCAAAGCTGTCGGCCCTTTGGTGCGAGGAGCGCCCAGACGATCTGCGATGCATCAAATGCCAGCTCCCACTCGGGTCCGATGCACTGGTTCGAACTCTCCGTGTACTCGACTCCAACACGGCAGCAACAACTCCGAACTTCAGCAGGGCCTACGAAGCAATCGACAAGAAGATTCTGCTTTTCGATAGACACCTAGGCTGCATGGAGGACGTCAATTTCGCAACGATTTCCCATGTCTGGGATCCCGAAGTCTCCGACGTGCAAAACCATGGACACTTGACGAACGCGGTGACCGACGAGAAGATAGCCCTCCAAGTGCTTTCATCTGCAAAATCTATATACGAGAGCTTGGAAAAAGAGACGGGTTCCAGCATCGAGATGTGGTACGACTATCTCAGTGTCCCTCAGTGGCATGATCCATTGAAAAAAAAAATTCTGTCCCTAATTCCGAAGATCTTTCAACATGCCCGATTTACGTTAGTGTTGATGGAAGATGTTACGGTTGATATACTTAACAGACTTCGTGGTGGGAAGTCACTTGAGGAGCGAGTCTCGGGCATTACGGGTGTTTGCAACGCCAAGTTGTTACGACCTGTAAACAAGGATAACAGCTGAACGACCCACTTGGGCGTCGGGCGGCTGTGACAGGACATTTGTACTGCAGGATCACGGGAATAACAAGGACTCGCTCGGGAACGGAAGAACTATAGTATAAGTTATGTAGTGATAAGATAAGAGATTAGATCTATACGCTAAGAATATAGAGGCTATCCTTAGTATATATAGGTCCTATATAATTAAGGAACAGACCCTATTAGGATTAGGAATAGTAATAAGATAAAAGGTACTGTTCAGGACTTATATATAGTATAACCTTGAGCCTAGCTTATAGTCAGACTTCTATAGCTCTTTAGCAATCAACTTTGTATTTATCCTTGGATACTTTTAGCTTACCTTCACTATAAATACTTGTTGAGTCTAAGACTGATCACCTTAGCCTCTGACTACTGATCTACGACACAGCCTACGACCTACGACCCAGACCACGACCCCAGTGTACTGTTACTACGTATCAATCCCCAGCTTCTGTTAGCAGACCCTACTGTCGGATAGCTGACCGTAACATCTGACTACCGATCTATGATATGAGCTTACGACCTACGACCCAGACCACGACCCCAGTATACTGTTCCTACGTATCAATCCCCAGCTTCTGTTAGCAGACCCTACTGTCGGATAGCTGACCGTAACACAAGTGGTTCAGCCGAGTATGGACGATGATGGAGTTCGTCCGAGCAAATCATCTGAGGGTTATGATACATGGTTATCATATTCAGCCCGAAGTAAAGGATGCGTTCATTCAGGAAATACGCCAAGCTTGGACAAAGGCCGTCCATGAAGTCGGTGACGTTCATACCCTCGAGAAGGATTATGCCAAGCTGGGAGAAAACATGGTTCCTTGGAATCTTGGAAACCCTGAGGAAGCGCGAAAGATCATCAAGGAAGGAAAACGACTGGATTTCGGTATGGCATTCTCACTATTATGCCGCAGGGGCTGTCGTTCCCAGAGAGATTTTCTTTACGCCCTGCTTGGCCTCATCGGTCCGGAATTTCCTGAATTACCTTCCGACGACCTGGAAGAGGCGTCTCGCATTATTCAGAGAGCATGTTTAGAGAATGGCGACATGAGCCCGCTTCTCATGACTCCCAGTGACGGTCCTGGGGCAGACTCTTCCATGGTGAAGCGGCAGGGGTACTTCGATGCTGCCACGTTCAACCTCGGCCCAAGGACGAAAGACCCTTCACACCTAGTCCAATATGAGAGCGTTTCTGAAAGACCACGACTGACGCTTTCCAAAATTGGAGAGATTTTCTGGACTGAGCGAGCGCCTCGTAAAGGACCTAATCTAGAAGGCCTTTGGATGCATATCTACCACGCCCTTAATCTCATCGGACCGAACGTCGAGGAATTCGTCAGGGCTCTTGGTGGACGTTGGTTTCAACTACCAGAGACACTTCTCGAGGCTATACTCAATGACGAAGAGCGCCGAAACAGACTGGAAAAGCTACTGACGGCATGCTACGACTTGGGCCTCAAGGGCCATGAACGACCGCCCCTGGACCTAACGACAGAGATCGGCAATCTCATGTATATACTTCAAACTCCATCTTGGGTTGAAGCCCATATTCTGCCCCAAATACACCATGTGTACGCGCTCGGGGGTACTGTGCATGGCGACATGCGCCATCAAGGATGGCTGATAGCAGCGCAGTGCCCAACATGCAGCAGAAACTTTGTGTACCGCGCGGCTATCTACAACCGGCGATCTGAAGCATTTGGTGCCATTGCTTATAGAATACTTGGACTCCGCTACTCTAAATCCACTACCTCCCCCGAGGGTGTCGGAATCCTGGTCAAGGAGGGCAGGATAGTCGGACGGCTGTTGTGGGCTACTCCAGCATGTGCTTGTCCGCCAGTCATTGAGAAGGTTTCGGTTTCACTGAATCAGTTTGCTATGTCGTCATGATTTATTTTGAATATGATAATGAAGCATTTCTCACTGGTGTTCAAGGGCAGTCATGATTCGTCTCAAGCCTTCGGCGAGAGTTTTCAGGTCGATCGAGAACACAAGCCTGAACCAACCGTTCTCGTCCGCCCCGAAACCCTGTCCAGGTGCAACAAAGACTTTGTGTTTAGGCATGATTGCCATGATCTCCTTCTCTGGGTCTTCAATGGCCTTTTCGGGGTGTCGGTCGCGGTATGCCTTGCCAA
The DNA here is from genome assembly GCA_032988895.1 of Colletotrichum kahawae. Lineage (NCBI taxonomy): Eukaryota > Fungi > Ascomycota > Sordariomycetes > Glomerellales > Glomerellaceae > Colletotrichum > Colletotrichum kahawae. Next base: position 69,251 of record VYYT01000106.1, on the reverse strand, counting down.
GGTCAGCCCATAGGAAAAAGGCTGCATTTGCACCTGGAGCGTATGGGATGTTGTGACCCCGGGCCCAGTTTACTATGAACTCGTGATGGCGAGCAAGTAGCCTTCGGTTTTCTACCAAGTAATCATCTACCCAGGTCTCATCTTCTAGAATATTAGAGAAGGTGTGGTCTGCCAAAGACGAGCTCATGCTGTAGAGTGCACCGGGGATCAAGGCCCTATGAAGTGCCGGGTTCTCCTGAGAAACAACAGCAGCGAGACGGATTCCATTGGAACCAAAATCTTTTGAAACCCCCCAAACGACGTGGACGAGAGCCGGATCAACGATATTCGTGGTGTCGACGGAGAGGCAAGATGTGAACGGTGTCGGCGGTGGAATAGAGTCAATATTATTTGTGAATGTTGAGAGACCGTAGACTTCATCGCTGATGAGATGAAGTTTATACTTCTGGCATAGTCTCATAAGACTGATAATTGCATCCCTTGTGTAGCATCGGCCGAGCGGATTGTGGGGGTTGCAGAGAATGATGCCCGCCACTTTCTGGCCACGCCGGTGTGCCTGGACTATTTCTCTCTCGTATTTCTGGATGACGTCGGTGCCGAAAGGATCAAGATCCTCGAATGGGACTGATATGAGATTTGTGGCCACTCGGAGTCCGGTCGTGGGCACGAAAGCGCGAAAGAATGGCTTGCCCACCAGGAAGAACTCATCTTGGTTGCCGAAAGCCCACGCGAGGTGCTCGATGGCTGCGCTACAGCCGTTCGTGATTGTGATGTGTGAAGCTTCCAACTTCCGATGGGCGTGGAAGTGCTTGGTCAAGAACGCTCCGAGGGCGTTCTTGAGGCGCTTCGACCCAGTTGTGCCGTCGCCATAAGTAAAGGCCGTAGCGGGGATGAGAGGAACTTTCCCAACGCGCTTGAGGAGGGCTTTTTGCATCAAGACGTTCTCTGCCATGCCCAAACTCACGTAGCCCTTAGGGTTGCTGTCTGGGTTCCAGAGATTGGCTTGGACATCCCATAGCAGTTGTCACGGGCTAGAGCCCGGCCGAGATCTCCGGCTTTGCCGGAGCAGTTACCGAGATCCGGCTCCGCCGGATCCACTATTCTACCGTGGCACACCGCCTAGCCCGACCACGTGTCTCCGTAGCT
>VYYT01000106.1:11499-67657 GCA_032988895.1 Colletotrichum kahawae | reverse complement strand
CGCTAGAGGGTAGCGCAACGAGAAAACGCTATACGAAACCTCACGAGTGCGACACGATGGATTCGCCAGAGGGTAGCGCAAACGACGCGATGACTGCAGAGATTGACCGCAGGGTTAACGAAGCAGTCAACGTAAGTATACGTCCTCTTCAGGACCAGATAACGCAGCTCTTAACAGCTCTGAACGGGCTTATGTCAATAGATAGAGCGACCCCTACGCCGCTTACGAGCAGCGTACCGATACCATCTATAGCCGATACGATTATATAAGCAACGAGCGATGGTATAACGATGGCAGCAGAGGGGCGGAAGAAGCCCCTACTAAACCCTCCGAAGTTTATAAGAAGGCGTAAGGACTACGTAGCATAGTCCTAGCAGATACGCGATAAGATAGAGCTAGACGTAAGATATATTAGCAGTAATGCTGATATCTGGTACTTTATCAACTCCTGCCTTAATAGCGGGCTACAGCAGGTGGTAGCCACCTTCTATGCAGCAGGAGGTCCAGGTGGGCAGAAAGACTCTGTGGAATTCCTGAAGTACCTCGACCGGACGTATAAGGGCACCCCATCCTATTCAAAAGCGCTACAGGCCGGCCAACGAGACGCAGAAGGAGATGTGATGATATCTAGCATTAACCGCGCTAAGGGCAAGGAGAAAGCAAGGGCACGACACCGACGAAACAGCTCCTTATCTAAAGACCTGCCGCAGCTCGGGAGAGATATCCGTAAGTGCTTCAACTGTAACCAGATCGGCCATATTACTATATGGTGTCCTAAGCCGAAGCGTGCCTATCCTGCGAAGGTCAAGAAAGCTAAGAAGCGGGAAGAGAGCAGCGATGAGAGCCCTATAGAGGAGCTAGGAAGCTCTAAGGCTGAAGAGAGCTCGGGAAAAGAGTAACTCCACCGCAAAGTCGGGTATTAGAGGCTAAACTTAGTGATATCATAAAATAGAAGCAGTTTAAGCATCGCATGAGCAGCAAGTCAGCAGTGATCACTACCCGCATACATAAAGGCACTCAAGCAGACGCCCTGATAGACACGGGGTGCGACTTATACGCCCTTATCGACCACGACCTGGCCTATAAGCTCCGCCTGCTAGTAGTGGACCGCTCCGAGCGGGTACTAGGTAGCTTCAGCGACGCTATAGGCGCTACAAAAGCAACAGGTGTGGTTGTCTTTAACCTCAAGCTATACGGTTATAATGAGAAGATCTTCGCATATACCGTACGTGGCCTTAGCGACGATCTGTTCCTAGGGAAGCCCTAGATAGAGAAGAACCGCATCCTATATAATGCTACTACGTAACGGATACGACATAGGAGGGGCGGCGTAGACCTACGTCTAAAAGGCGAGGAAGAGCCAGGACGAGTACACCAGATCAGAGCTACCCGCCTCCTCCCGGGAGCCCCTTTCGTAACGCTTTATAAGAGGGCACGACAACACACTAAAGGAACTGCAGGATATGAAGTTCGAGCGATCAGCCTAGTAGATATATAGAAGGCTCTTACGAAGAAGATAGAGAAGGCAGACCTAAAGGCCCTCCTCCCACCAGCTATACTAGCTAAGTTCTAAGAGCTATTCCAACCTAATAACGCCGCCAACCTTCCGCCACATCGCCCCAGGGTCGACCACAGGATCCCTATCAAACAGGATGGTAGTAGTAACGAAGCCGTACTACCATAGGGTCCGCTCTATAGCATGTCACGAGAAGAACTCCTCGTCCTCCGTAAGACCCTACGAGACCTACTCGATAAGGGCTTCATCCGCGCTAGCAGCTCAGAAGCATCAGCCCCAGTACTATTCGTACGTAAACCAAACGGAGGAATACGTTTCTGTGTCGACTACCGCGCTCTTAACGAGCTTACTAAGCGCGACCGATACCCTCTTCCCTTGATTCGAGAGACGCTACGGACTGTCAGCGCTGCTAAGTGGTTCACTAAGCTAGACGTAGTAGCAGCGTTCCATAAGATCCGGATCGCGTAGGGAGAGGAGTATAAGACAGCCTTCCGGACGAGATATAGGCTATTTAAATAGCTAGTTGTCCCCTTTAGGCTCACAGGAGCCCCCGCCACATTCCAACGATATATCAATAGCGTACTTCGAGAGTATCTAGACGATTTTGCAACAGCGTATATAGATGACGTCCTGATCTACTCAAATAGCTTATAATAAGACCACGAAGCAAAGGTCGAGCTAGTACTGCATAAGCTTGCTGCGGCAGGGCTACGTTTAGACCCTCATAAGTGTGCGTTCTCTGTGAAGACAGTTAAGTACCTAGGGTTTATCATTACAGCTGGAGTTAGTATCTCTTGCGACCCTGAGAAACTGAAGGCGATTAAGGAATAGGCAGCTCCAAAGACAGTTAAAGGAGTCCGAAGCTTCCTCGGGTTTGCAAACTACTACCGGATCTTCATCCTAGCATACTCAGATATTGCCAGACCCCTGATAGCTCTTATAAAGAAGGGTATCCCCTTTTACTAGGGTAAGGAATAAGAAGCAGTATTCCAGGAGCTCAAGAGGATCTTTACTACTAAGCCTGTTCTACATCAACTAGACCCTGAGCGCATAACCTATATTAAGGCCGATTGCTCAGGCTTTGCCCTTAGAGGAGTACTATCATAAGAAGATAAGCATAGGAGACGTCACGTAGTAGCATACCACTCGTAGCAGCTGAATGCCGCCCAGTTCAACTACCTAATCCACGATAAGGAGATGCTAGCTATTATTAGCTACCTACGAGCATGGAGAGCAGAACTGCAGAGCGTCAATAAGTTTAAGGTTCTATCTGATCATAAGAACCTGAAGTACTTCATGACAAAGCAGAGGCTCACAGAACGACAAAGCCGATAGGCAGAGGAACTATCTCAGTACAACTTCGAGATATAGTACCGCCCAGGAAGTGAAGTAGTAGTACTAGACGTACTCTCTAGGCGTGAACAAGACGTACCTACGTCTCTAGAGGACGAATACGAACAAGGCTGGATTCTTCAGCTTCTCCCTGAAGTAGCCCTCCCCTCAGCGCATATACGGTGCATAGAGGTAGCACTATCGATGCTTATATTCACTAACGATATAGAACTATAGTAACTCTAGGATCAGACCTAAGGAGAAGACGAGGTCTACTAGCAGGCCTATACTGCTATAAAACAACGAGAAAGAAGCTTCCCCCTAAGCCTTAAGCTAAAAGTTCAGATCGCTAAGTATAAGATTAATAATAGCAACCGACTACTGTTCAGAGATCAGATTTAGGTACTAGGTAACGAAGATCTAGATAACAACGTAAACACGCTACGCACCCATATCGTTCAAAGCACCCACAACTCAGTGCTCAGTGGCTATCCAGGAAGAGATAACACCCTCGCGCTGGTTAGTAGACGGTTCTACTGGCCTGGTCAGTCACACCTAGTACGGCGTTTCTGCTGTAACTGCGATGGTTGTGGGCGTAGTCATATCTGGAGGGAACGTCGTAAAGGACTTCTGAAACTACTACTGATACTACAGCGTATATGAAGCGACCTCGCTATGGATTTTATTACCGACCTTCCCCTTACAGATAAGGGCGAGAGATTTCTTTGGGTAATTATCGACTAGCTAGGTAAAGGCGTAACCCTTGAAGCGATGGAAAGCATAGAAGCTGAAGCCTACGCTGAACGATTCCTGAACTGCCACTTCAGGTTTCACGGTATCCCTACGTCAATTATGAGTGATAGAGGGAGCAACTGGATAAGCCGCTTCTGGCGGCAGTTCTATAAGCTGCTGGGAGTAGAGCAGCGGCTTAGCACTGCCTACTACCTATAGACTGATGGAGGCCTAGAGAGGATGAACCAAGAGATCCAGGCCTACCTATGCAACTATGTCACCTACTCGCAGAAGGACTGGGCATATAACCTCCTAGCGGCCTAACTAGCGCTTTGTAGCTGCGATAATAGCGTTATTAGGATAAGTAGCTTCTTCCTTAAGCATAGGTACCATCTAGAACCTATTACGGTTAAGGAAGCAGATCCGAAGGACCCTGAAGACCCTCGCGAGGACCTAGCACGTAAGCTAGTAACGAGGCTTCAGGATGTGACGGATATGGCCTAATCGACCCTTACCTTAACGCAGCAACGCTATGAGGAGCTGGCTAATAGGAAGCGCCAGCCTACAGAGAGACTAAAAGTAGGCGACAAAGTCTGGCTTCATATAGGCCACTATAGATCCCCTAGGCCTTGCAAGAAACTGGATTAGTTACACCATAAGTATGCTGTTACGAAGGTTATCTCACCATACGTGGTGGAGCTTAACGTGCCGATAGCTATATACCCACGCTTCCATATGGATACCCTGAAGCGTGCGGGTAACGACCCCTTACCTAGGCAGGCGTTAGATGACGAACAGCCGCCCCCGATCATAGACGACGAAGGCGAGGAGACTTAGAATGTAGAGAGTATCGATGCCGCTACCTGGAAGCGTCGAGGGCGTGGGAAACGCCGCGAGGTTCTGGTTAAGTAGGAAGGATACGCAGAAAGGACCTAGGAGCCTATTAAAACGCTTCAAGGGACAGAAGTAATAGAGGCTTACGAGCGCTATTACAGCCCTACGATAAACCATAATAAGGACCTAGCCTTAGCGCCGCGGGCGCGCCGCCGGAAGGGAGCGGGGAGGTAATGTCACGGGCTAGAGCCCGGCCGAGATCTCCGGCTTTGCCGGAGCAGTTACCGAGATCCGGCTCCGCCGGATCCACTATTCTACCGTGGCACACCGCCTAGCCCGACCACGTGTCTCCGTAGCTAGGCGCCCACTCCTGTAAAGTCCTTCTCCTCTTCAGCTTAGAATAGTCAATCGACGGCACCTCTACGTTGAACAAGCCTAGGGGCCAGCCCCTTACAGCAGTGAGCCGTTGGCGGGCGCTGAGGCCACCGTCGCACGCGTTGAGAGACTCATAATGACAAAGCAACGATACGTTGGACTTCAGATCGATTTGAGCGGCAAAAGAGTTGAAGTAAGAAAGCCTTGTTTGAATCGGAAGTCCGGCATTTGAAAATAAGTTCGGGGACCGCGTTCGGGGCAGTGACTCATTATTTGGCGGTGCAAAGCCCGGCTCGGCCCCACAAACTCACTGGAACAGTTCAAATCCAGGTGACAAGTGCGCCCTATCGCAGTCGGGAGCAGGGACACACATACACCTACTATTAATCTTGCTAGGCGCCCAGTGTGGTAAATAGAATAAGGGTGAACTTTTGAATGATTGGATGGCAAAAGACATGTTTATGTTCGAGGGATTTGACAAGTCTACAGAACAGCATGCATTTGATCTGATGTTCCTGCGGCTTCTTGGTGTCCACATGCCTCCCGCAATCAATGCATGGCTTCATCATCCGAATGGATGCTTTCCGTGGTCCTGTCTTCACCCTGCACTTCAGTGAACTGTTCCTCTCTCCTTCTCCCAATCTCCTAATAAGCTCTTCCGGTCCATGTTCGATGCCAATGGGGTTCTCAATGAAGAGAGCAGATTCCAAGAAGTTCTTTGCCTCCCGAATCGTATCAAAATTGCCGACAAGAGGTTCAACTCCGTTGCCGTCTGGGATTGTGTAATAGAGACTGGTGGTTGAGCCGTGATAAGCACATCAATAAGGAGTGTGTCACGGGCTAGAGCTCGGCCGAGATCTCCGGCTTTGCCGGAGCAGTTACCGAGATCCGGCTCCGCCGGATCCACTATTCTACCGTGGCACACCGCCTAGCCCGACCACGTATCTCCGTAGCTAGGTGCCCACTCTTGTAAAGTCCTTCTCCTCTTCAGCTTAGAATAGTCAATCGACGGCACCTCTACGTTGAACAAGCCTAGGGGCCAGCCCCTTACAGAGTGATGCCGTTGGTCCTGTGCGTTTGCTAAGCGGCAAAAGATCAGCCAGCGTGGACTAACAAAAGGCGACGTGTTCAAGCCTGTTGCTTGCAGCTCTGCGGTCTTCAAGCCGGGAAGCTCATCAATCGCAACTCGATGATGATCGTCCTCGCCGTCGAAACGTAGTATAGAGAGAGCCTCATTTTTGAAAGCCACAACACAACCCAGGAACTTGACGTAGAAGTTTTTCATCTGACGGAATTGGTTAGGTTTGAAGACAACATGCCCAACTCTTGTTGGGATGAGCCCCGGGCACTGGCCTGAGTTCAAGGCCATGTCTTGATCCCATGTGAAGACTAAGTTCTTGTGGTAGTTAAACTCAGCTGAGAAAGGAAATACCGTTATTAATTGAAGAGGCTTAACGTGTCAAAATTTATTGTGCTCTGGGTGAATCGGTAGTCTACCTGAGTGTCAAGTATCGGAAACATACAGCACGGATGGTCTATTGGCGGGAGTCCATGGCGACTCTTTGGGATAGATACTGGCTTTCAATCATGACCATTAAAGACATCAGAGGAATAAACTGGTTTTGCACAAGTGGTAGTCGTCAATCTTATGTTCTATTTACCTTAGAATTTAAATAAACCGGCGTGAAGTTAGCAAAACCTCACCAAACTCCAGGTAGGATTCGCCACGGAACTGTTCTGCAGTGCTCCTCCCACACCGGTCCGTACTTCTCCGAGCACCTTGCCTCATCGCGTATGCACCGGTGTACCAGCAAAATCGTCATGAACATTGCATAGAACCACACCAAGCATTTGTCAGATCCCACCAAAGCACACATCGCGCTACTCAAAAGCAAGTCTCCAAAGTAGTTGGCATGACGCGACCAGCCCCACCAACCACTGCATATGAGAAGGCTCTGATGACTCTGACCGTCCGAGGTCCTGTAAGAGGCAACAAGGACCTTTGCCGGCTGTCCCCAGATGGAGCAGCGGCCATTGGAGCGACGAACCTGGTCCTTTTGGCTGTTGACGGACCTAAAGATGATGTACCCAGAAATTCCGATAGAGAAGATCGCGACCTGGTAAGTGGTTGACGTGGCTGTTGGGTAGAGTCCAAGATACTGGGTTTGGATGGTGTACATGCTAGGGAGCCAGACAAAGGATCCCCAAGCTAGGTAGAAGCCGAAGTGGTCATGCGCTATGTCAATGGTGCTCAGGTACCAGGACTCATTGACGAAGAAGTTAAGGACATATACTGCGTGCAGTATGGTAACGAGAACAATATTAGGGTCAATCCGTCCATGGATCTCATACTGATATGCGACGTTGGACAAATCGCTGAGAGTGAGTCAGCATACTTGTGTGAATCTGAGTCAATCTTCGTAGAAACTTACATGAGCGTCCATGCAATGATGCCGGGTCTACCGTTGGTAAACAGCTTCAGATCAAAATCACCCCAAATTCTTGGATTTAGTTCTATCCCCATGTATAAGTCGTATAATACCGATCCTGGTAAATTTTAATCATTAAAGGACCCTTAAACATATTTTCACTGATGGCTCACCACTAAACTTCCGATCATTCGCATGCGTTGGTCTGAGTCGCGCCTTGATGAAAGCCAGGACTGAGAGCACTAGGCCGGCAGCGTTCATTGCGAGGACCAGACCGCCCCAATTCTTCGGGATAAACGCAGGATCCAAAACGCCGAAGTAGTAAAGCGTAGCGGCAAATGCATGAGTAACAAACCAAGCATTTAGTACATTGGTCCGATAGGTCAACAGGTGTCCGGCGGGGCTCCTCTGGCCGTCGTGTGTTGGCCCTGGTAGATATCGAAAGAGGATGCCCTGGAACATAATCAGAGCGCAAATACGCCAGTGACCTTGAGGCTGAACTGTGGCCAGTTTGACCATACAACAGAGATCAATCCGTCCTGTAAAAAAGCCTTCAGAAACTCGGAGAGAGAGCCTTGGAACGCAGAAAGAGTGACAGTCGTGGATATTACCAATGTTGGCGCAAAAATCATTAGAAAGAGTGAGCCGACTGAGCGCATCCAGGATCCGCGGCTTGCTCTGCCCCAGGTAGGCTGTTGCGAAGGCTCAAATTGAATAAAAGACCGGGAGTAGTCCTTCCTCATCTTCGCGAACGTCGCCTCTGGCGCCAAGGGAACCTCGAGAGACTCCATCTTGATTGTCAACCATGGAGGGAAAAAGAAGAAAGGTGAGCATAAACGTGTTAGACTCGAAATGAGCGCCTCCGTGAACCTGGTGATGATGCTGATGCCAAAACCTTAGAGTTAAATCGGCAGCCTAACGTTGGTTTTGAAATACTGAGTACTGGCATATATGAAATTGCAGAGAACCACAGCAATGGATTTTGACACGGCACTTCCCTCTTATAAGTATGAGGCGCACAGAAAGTTCGGGGCCATATACCAAGCCTGCGCAGGGGACGTTTTATGCAATATATTGCCCGACTGACCTAAGCGACGCCATTTTAAGCCCGATACCCAGCTTCACGCGAAAGCACTTTTGACTACTGTCCGCTGAAAACGAAGGTCACATCTCAGCGCGTAGCCGTTATAACTAGCGTCTGAGTCGCTTTCTTTATTCAAGAAACAAAACGTAAGTCGAAAGTTCACATTTGCATTATGCCGTGGGCTGGTGTACCGATGTTCACAATCAGGAAAATTCAAACTCAGTTTTCCATTTATTGGTTCCTTCGCATGACAGGCAAGCGCGTACAGACACACGTCGTTGACCGCCAGATGAATCTGGCGAAAACAATTTTGAGGGTGAGGGTGGATTGTAGAAAAGTCTCTCAATCATTCACGTTGATATACATGTCATCATTACTTGCCCTCAAGTCCCGTATCGTCATGGCGTCTCGGCATTGGAGGCCACCAAACTGGGGCTTTTCGACCGCAGAATCTCCCGTCTCGCTATGAGACTCGAGAATTTTGATGCTAATGACCTAGCCTCGCACGATTAGAAGCTCAGCAGGAGATTAATGCAGCATGGGGCCAGGGTAGTGCGGGAAAACGGGATCAGGTGTGTGGCCTAGCGCCTCCCCCTAGTCCTGTAAGCACATGGATGGGTGGTCTCAAAGACAGCACATGGAGAACCTGTAACATCTCCGTTTCTTCCGCTGACTTGGTCTCGGAATGGTTCACCCGGGGATCGACACGTACTTACGAGTTCTGGATGTGGCAGAAGATAAGGTTTCCTCCTAGGCTGCTAGCGGGGCGCCGATCAGAGAAGACCATCCCAGGCGGCTTTCTCACGAATGAAGCCGAAAGCCGCCATGCAATTCAGCGACAACAATCGAGCCGACGTACCAATTCCGGGGGTGTGAGTTTCATCACAACATGAGCTCGCACTCAGCACGAATTATGTTAACAACGATAGTAGAATAGCAGAGGACACGTTATTCACATCAATCCAAGGTGACCAGTTGGTAATGGCAACTACCACATTTCCTAGTCCTCTGAGAAGTGCGAAACAGAAGATGACCTCAATACCACACACAGATAGCACCCAACACAAGCACCCCTCAATACCTCATATGAGGCCGTCATACTTTTATCATTTATTCAAAGGCACGAATGTTCCTGACTTCAGTCTTGAGCTGGCCTGAACAAACTTTCTGCAGGGGCAACAGCACAAAACGTCAGCTTGGCAGTGACTTCGTGACCCAAGTTACGTCTCGTATAATTTGTCTGTAAATATGTCCATGAAAGAAAAGTATAGCAAATGACAGTAGGTCACAAATAAGCAACTAAAATGCCCCGGAAAAGGTACCAGGGTGGCGCCCACGAGATAGAACAACGAACGAGTGTTCGTGAAGAGAAAAATGATCAAGCACCGATCCCATGGATCCCAACCCCCTTCCCCCCAAAAGGCTTCCACTCTCAAACCATGAGACTCACCGTCGGAACTGCGCTGGCCGTCGCAGGAGAAGTAGCAGTCGGCGCGTCGCAAGTCTGCGGAATATCCTCGAAGTTGAAAGTTACCTGGCGACAGCCACTACGGACTTCCGGGCCACTGCGGATGTGAACGTAAGCCTCGTTGTCTTCGGGATCTTGACAGTCGTAGAAAGAGGACTTCGCGTTGGCCGTGCACAGCAGCTCAGTTCCCTGTCGCTTGCAAGTGAGATACGAGAACGCTCCCGATATCTGACCAGGCGTGTACATGTAGATCAAGCTGTTGTTGTTGGAATGGACAGCTGCGTAGATGTCGCTTGGTGTACTGCGCGAAATGTCGCGGGTCTTGAGGTAGCCTTCGTTGGTCAGGGCCCACTCGAAATGGGTACCGTCACCGCGGCGGTCGTAGACCAGAAAGTCGGAGCTCATCATGAGACCATATCTGCTGGTATCTGTCGTGATGCGAGCCGTGAGGTTAATGGGAACGGACTCGCCACAGACAGCGATAGGCGGGAGCGGCGCAGCGGATGTGGGTGCAGTGGTTGAAGTAGAAGTGGCCGTCTGAGATGCGGCGGTGGTGGTGGAGTTTGAGGGGGGCAGCGCCTTGAGGGTGAACCAATTGGATGTGGCTGTCTGCCAATCATTCAAGTTGTAGCGATCGCCGTATATCCGCAGACTTCTGGCCAGGAGACGGTATTCACCGGGTACCAGAGTAGTGCCCTGGCTGATGTTCATGGAGCCATAAGCAAACATCATCCCAGTGGGAATTCGTGGCTGGAACAGAGCGGGAAAAACACGTTCGGAACTGGTCATGGATCCAAACCACTTGTTTTTGCCCGGAACAGGAGGGTAAGCCCAGTCTTCAGGTGTCCAGTCCTTGGCCACATACTAGATAATCAAACCGCAGTCAGCCAAATGCGTCCATTTTCAGAGTTCTCCATGTTGGGAGGCTCCTTACTTACATCGAAGCTCTGCTCTTCACTGGCCCAGCTGTTGGTATAAAGAGCTGCCGGCTGTTTCTCCCACTGGCCGATGAAATACTCTTCTCCGTCAGGGAAACCGATCAGACTGTCCGAATTCTTGTTCTGGATGAATGACGGTGTGTAGAGCCACGACTTTTGCGAGTAAAGAGAACCCTTGACGCCTGCTCAGATAGGGAGAGATTAGCAACACGACCAGAGTCAGTGACAAGACTGCAGCTCGTACCCATATATGTGACCCGGACGTCTTCTCCATTGGAGCCCCAGAAATGAATGTTTCCACCGTACACAGGCATGAGCCCGTAGACGCCGTTGTCCGGTTCCGTGAACGAGGCAGTTATCTCAACCGTCTCACCTGGCCCGACTGTGACACTCTCGGCCGACAGGGTGACCGACGCGAAGTACCCAGCGATGTCGGGGTCTGTGTCCACGTACTTGGTGCTGATCGAAACTGCTTGGAAGCCATTCAGATTCTGGTGGGTAGCATTGTACGTCACTGCTTCTTGGCCTCTGTTCGTGAGCTTGATTGTGTGCACGCCGTTGAAGTGCACGGTGTCGTTGAGGTTGAGGTTGGCAGGCGACACGAACGTGTCGTACTCGACCGCCCTGACGGCATCAACGATATCAGCGCCAATCTTGGCCACGGGACTGTATTCATGTAAGCATACGAACTTGCATGGGAGGCGAAATGTGGCCATGTCGGCCGAGAAATTACGTGTAAGCAGAGTTATCGTTTCTCATGGAGACGGGTTGACCGCTGGCAATGAGCCTTTCGTGCACCAATCGTGCGGCATCAGGGCCCCAGCCGGCACGGCCTCCCTTAGACCCTAGTATAAGAGCCGCAACGCCAGCAATCTTCATCCTCGTCAGCACATGGAATCATTTTGGTGTGGAGTTTGGATTCTTACATAAGGAGTTGCCATGCTAGTTCCCGAAAGTGTGGCCCACTTTCCAAGCGCGAGCGGATAAGTCGACAGGATGGTTGCGCCTATGGGACTGTGTTAGAAGGCATCTGAATGAGAAGAGGTCTTCTGCAAAGGCTTGTACTTACCGGGCGCAGCAATCTCTGGCTTCATCCTACAGTCCAATGTTGGGCCCCAGGAGCTGAAAGCACTTGTCCTGACTCCATTGGCATCAGTCCAACGATGAGAGACTGGCCTAGGGTTCTCTTCAAACTCAAACGTGACAGTGATGTTGTTGTCCGAATGTTGGAGTAGCCATTGCCCGTCCTTGTAGGTGATTCCGGCCACTATGAGTTACAATAAGCTTTTGCAGTCATGACAGTCTCAACATGATATCCACTTACATCCTTTGGCTTGAGCTCCAGCATCTTGGATAAAGCGATTTGGAACTGGTAATCCCTCGCCCTGCTTGCCGTAGTAAAACACCCATTCGACCCTACCCCAAGTGATCAAATCCATTCTTGACCAGTCACAGTCACCTTGTCTGCAAAGAAAATGTCAGCGAAGCTCTGAGCAGGATCTTCGTGATAGAAAACACCTTTGCACCAAAACATTGCCCTTGGGAACTCTTGGTTGGGTGGTCAAGAAGTCGCAAACGTCACGGGTTCGGACATCCGGATAAAAGAATGCACCATGATCGCCGACGAGATCGAAGGGACGCCCGGTAGGTTCCATGTAGACCTAGATTGCAGAGGCTGGTCAGCAGGTAGTAACTTGCACTGTCATTTAGAAAACTGTACAATGTCACGAGTTGTGCCATTGGCCGACCGCGCCTTCACGGTGTACACAACACGGTCGCTTTGCTCAACACTTCCGACCGTTGTGGTACCGAAGCCATTACCCAGGTTTGTGGTCCAGAAGGGTCCTGGACGCGGTCAGTAAAGGCTGCGGTGAGATTCCTCGGGCGTGCCACAAGTCGGAGTTGATAGACATACCGGCGCTGCCACTGTTTCCGGCGGCAGCAGTGACAACCACACCAGCGGCCTGGGTCTTTGATACCACAATGGATGCAGCAATGTAGGGAAAACCAAGCGCCGAGCCTAAAGAGGCAGTAATCGCATCAGCTCCTTCTTCAAAGGCTCTCAAGAAGCCGGCAATGACAACGTCCTCGGTGGTGCCATCGTCACAACCGAAGACCTTGTACATGCGAAGGCGCGCGGTCGGCGCCACACCCGGGTTGTACTCGTTGTTGCTTGCGATGATGCCGGCAACGTGAGTACCATGGCCCGCACAGTCCATTGGATCCGAGTCCGGGTTGGTCGGTCCCCCGGGAACGTAATTGTCGCCGGCCAGATCGTAACCGCCTTCGACCTTGAAACCGGGGCCGAATCCTGCGCCGAGTGCGGGGTGGTTGTAGTCAACACCACTGTCAATCATGGCGACGACGACGCCGTCACCTTTGTGCCCTCTCTGATGGACTTCATTCACCCTGGTGGTGTTGTGCGGCGACCAAGTGGGCCGCTCGGAGTCAGAGATCACAGCTTCTGAAGTGGGCGGGATGGTGAACAGTCCCGCCGGCCAGACCTGAGAAACGCCCTCGATAGCCTTGATCTGGTCAACTGAAGTCGAGTTCGCATCATGCACGTCGACTGAGACGCCACGAAAAAGGCTGGAATCGAAGGTCAGGGCCGGCTTCGTGTTCTTCTGGATTTGCGACGAGACCGTCGATGCGAAGGCACTGACATCCTAAAAGACGTTAGCGTTTACATACAACGACTCATCTGTTCGAGTGTCGTACTATTGTGCCATCTCTCTTTTGAAAGTTGGCGATCGCCCCTTCTTCAAACAGCACGATATACCGGCTTGGAGCGGCCACTGCTGCAGCGAGAGCAGCATCATTGCCAGGCACAGTGGCGCTCTGGCCTATACCGGCCAAGGCCAGCGATGCCGCAAATGTCAAAAGAAGCTTCGCCGCCATGTAGCTCTGCCGGAAGGCTACCTACTGTCGTGGTGAAGGGCAGACGAGAGAGTGTCGCAGAAAACGACGAAGACGATGAGGCACAGCTGCTGCTATGGCTCGAATCTTTGAGTGTCTCCCAAAGCATATTTGAACTCTTGAACTCTTCCATTCTGAACCATGAGTCTTTCTCGGAGCTGTCCATGCAGTATTGTTCCTCTCGGCGATGTCGGACTTAGGCGCAGTCATGCAACGAAATCACAACTTCATCCTACTTAGATCTCGCATGATCCTAACAATTGGACATGCAGACGGAGAGGGGCGTCAAGGTTCCATGGTATTGCCTACCCGCACGGCTGCATATGCGTGAAGCCAGCTGTAGGACTTAGGCACACTAACTTCTTGGCCCGAATGCAAGGTAACTATGCCGGCGAGCCTCCTCTTCTGGAAGGTCAGGCCTGCTCTCATTACGGAACAGAAAGATCTGATGAGTATTCTTTGTTCGTCACCCATGGTTGAATGGTCTTGGCTTAGGTAGAAGAGTCGTAAAATGGTGCCATTTTATGGTTATTTGCACGCCAATTTCCTGATTTCTATCTTACTGATTTCGATACAGGGGATTGTGGGATGCCCCAGATAATGAGCCAGAACGGCAGAAGTCAGGATTCGGCTCAAGTTGTGGCAAGAGGCGCCTATGATAATTTGGGGCCGAGGAATAGGCTCTCATGTAGGCTGGTTTGGAAAATGGTCGTCTCAATCATGCATTCGTAAGTACCCGACGTGGCCGAGAATCAGTCGTTATTAACAACAAGCTGTCCGAGAGTGAGTGCGCGCTAGATGAGGGCCTAGTTTCTCGCGCCAAATGCTTTTAATTGCTGTTTCGAAGGACAAAGACTGTAAAGAAGAAAGGAAAAAAGAAAAAAGATTGGGCGTAAAATTTGAAGCTTGACCGGGGAGCATGTTAAGTGGCAGCATGCAACTTGGAATTGAGGGCATTTCGGACCCCCTCAGCTGTGATGGATTGCTGCTGCAAGCACTGGCTGGCCTCAGCTAAGTCGCCATTCTTTGTGGGCATCAGCTTAACCGATAATCAAATGCCAGGATGGTTGTTCCGGTATGGTCGATGGATGTGGTGATGTTGAAGTCGCTTGTTGAATGCTGTACGGGGATGCTGAGTTTGATGTGACTTCTGAGGACCCCGGGGACATATCCGAGTGTGATCCCGAGCCTCAACTTCTCCACATAGATTGATTAGATGTGATGATAAAGCACCCCCCCTGGAATTAAGGTTGAGCTATTTCTTACCCACGAGCTGCTTGTTTTGGACCAACAAGTATGCGTATTGGAACCCTTGATTGCTACCCTCACATTCTGCTTGTCGGCAGAGTTGTCCATAAACCTGCATTCGACATACTTGCATTCAATACACGACAATAACTCCGAGGTATTTGAGTTCTCAACCCTGCAACGCAAGAATCCATCCTCCTGGCTGCAAATGCTCCCTGTGAAAAGCGTTGTATCACATGTACGCTTGTTGCATCCGAAGCCTATGTTAATTTGTACGATGGCCCACCTCCGGTGATATTTCCCTGGTTCTACCACCTCGCGCCTATTCAGCCTAATTTCGGACCTTGCGCCGCTCGCAAAAGGGACTTCGTACCTAGCCAGAGGATGTGACATCTAGAACCGAGTCCTAAGCACGCATCCCGCGCATTCCGTTGTGTGATGGAGCAGAACAGTCTTAACGGGAACCAGTATCTTGACTGTTAGCAGCGACCAAAGGATCTTGCGATGGCAACCCCACCTACAATGCATTGCCTTCTTGCAGAATCATGTCATTACGGGAGTCAACATCACTCGACCTGGGTCAGGGGCAGGGATCCTCTGCGTCTGCCTTGTCTTGGGCAGTCCGGCTTGGTCAAATGATGATGTCGTACTTGGGCACCCTATCTTTCGAAACGGTGCGAAATTGAGAAGTACTGATCACGGGGCACCTCTTCGCTCTTCTCGCTACCAGCTGCATCATGCTGCATGTCTTGGGGGCTCAGGCGAGGTTTTCCAGGCTCTGAATGAACTGCCTTGGGTACTAGGGATGTACACCATCCCACCGGGGGCGAGTGGAACACAATCCATAGCCTGCGGGGCTGCAACCACTTGAGGAAGACAACGTGCTTTGGGTTTTATGAATGGTCTGTGCTTTCGTGAGCTGGTAGAATCTGACGACCACTGGAGGTACAACTTGCAGTGGTCTGCTGCAATTCCGCTGCGTTCGTGTACGAAGTTAGAAATCGACCAGTGACTCGTGTTACACCATTATGACTGTGATCGCGGAAGAATAATCGCCGTGATTGAATGGCTTTTTCTATGTATAAAGATTTATGTCAAGAAACTTTGCAGTGGCAGGTCGCTGGCTACCTTTCATCTGGAGACTTACATTGGTTGACGTTGGACCCGGCCTCGGCAACTAGGTATATAAGCTTCAGATGAGACCATATTGAGGCTCATCACGAATGGGTCAGTCTACTCACCCGGGCTGTTGGGTTTGTTGGGTTCGTCGGTTAAGCAAGATCGGAGAACAATCTTGTCGGATCGGGGGTTTGTGTTACTGAACATAACTTTAATGCCACATGCAGTGGTTCGGACAATGATGCAAAGTAAACCCCAACACATAACCGTCTCCGTATCTATCCTAAGGCCTTGAAGACACAATACTGAAGCGTCTTGCAGCCAAACTAATAATTCTGCATCAAGGAAGTTTTCCAGCCTTTCCTCTACGGACCCAGAAATTGTCCATATAAGAAGGTAGACGAACACACGGCAATTCTGACTTCTTCTTGTCACTACCTTAATCTGATGTTGACTTTATTATAGTCTTGCCTACTATGAATTTCGCTTGATCATTGTATCTCTGCTACGGAACTTTGACGTAGAGCTGGTAGAGGCTGAGACCGATCGGCTTGAACAGTGTGATGGCAGAGTTTCGTTGAGAACCCCACTTGACTGGTGCATCCGGCCATGACTGATTACAAGCGAACTGGAGCTTCTTCACCGGCGACGCGAGTTAAATGAGTACATCATGGCATTGAGAGTTGGATCATATTTGATGAAATCATTGATGAAAGTCTCAATTCGTAGCAGAGATATCCCGTCTTGAGCTCTTGCCCTTCTGAAGCTTTTCCATCAGCTGCTGCATCTCATTCCTGATCAAAATTGCCGTTGGTTGGTGATCCTTGATTTCTGCCAGGCCAAGAGCGTCGTGACCGTCTCGATCCTCTAACAGGAAATCTGCCCCATGGCTCAAAAGAAGTTTGACACACTCGGTTTCGCCTTTGCCAGCCGCAATATGAAGTGGTGTCTTGCGGTCACGATCGTAGATATTGACGGCTACATTTCTCTCAAGAAGACATTTGACCACATTTGAGAAGCCTTTTTCCACCGCATAATGTAGGGCTGTCCTTGCCTTATCTAGATATCGTCCTTCGATATCATATTTGGCATCGATGAGATTGATTGCTGTCTGTGGTGCTCCGAGTATAAGCGCTCGTATGACAGCTGCATTCTCATCACTCTTCGCCCCGTGCTGCAGCAGTATGTCTCTAGTTTCGATGCCTTCCTTTAAGGTGGCTAGATAAAGAGCTTTCGAGAGTCCTTTCAAACCAACCTTGCGATCGAGAAGTAGCTTGACCAAGTGTGGTGACTGGTTGATTACCGCTCCCAAAAGTAAAGATTCCTGTGTTGCTGCTGTTGAATTCATGGAAGAGTCCAAATGATCGATGATGATTGTTAAAATTCTCTGACCCGCGGAGTATCTTACTCTTTTGCTGGTTATGAACAAAGAAGCCTTTCGAGTAAACGCATAGCTTTCGGGATTGAAGTCGCTGTCCCATTGGCGGGCGTAAGCCTGTAGAGTCATGCACCATATGTTGAACATCTTGGTGAAGTGGTCGTTTTCGAATAGGAACAACTGCAAGATTCGCCTCGAACCAGGAGTATTCCGGTGGTCTTTGCTGAGGAGAACATGATGATGCCAGTTGTGACTCGGATAATCGATGTCATCCCGTTCAATAAGGATTGTATTGGTGAATTCTGCCACATTACTGGCTGTGAAGTGTTTCTCAAGCTCTGGGGTAGATCGTATCAAATGGTAGACACAAGCGTCTGCGAGGCAAGCGTGACTGATCTCCGGAGCAAAGTCCTTGACTCCCCGCTTCGAAATGCCCTCGAAAAACTCACGCACCGACAAATGTGCCATGGCGACCATGTTTCCTCGTTCAGTGACGAGATTTGCGCAGACGTCGAGGATATTGACAGCGTCATAGACATGGTTCGAGCGGCCTTCGGAAAAGTACGATGTGGCAATCGCAGCTAATCCGTCTGGTCTTATGGATTTCTGAGCAAACAAGAGCCATCGAAACGTGAATGATGCCAGCCTTGCTGCGTGGTCTCCGCAGCTTTGAATCTGCTGATAAATCTCCCAGTAAGACTCCTCCAGTGTGGCCGGGAGATCGCCGAGTCTTGCTTCAATATCAGCGGCCACTTTCAAAGGGCGCAGGACCTGCATCTGGAGAGCAACCCATCGGAACCTGACAGTGTTAGTGCCATTGATTCTATTTATGGGGTCAAGATGGATTTTGTAACGTAGGAAATAGCTTGAGGGGCAACGCACATTCCATGAGCACCTTCTGAAAGTTTCTTCCTGATCAATGCTCGCAAGTCGTCGGACAAGCGTCCGTTGAGCAGTCGTGCCGATTGGAGCTCACTCTGGCTTTTGCAGGACCACGTCAGCATCTGATGAACTAGTCAAACACAGCAGCCATATGATCCTTACATAAAGCCTTCGATGTCCCCGGCATTGTCACTGGCTTCGATGTATACATTAGGGGAGCCTGACAGGTGATGAGAAATGTCATAGTTGTCTCGACTAGAGATGTCCCCGGCATTGTCACTGGCTTCGATGTATACATTAGGGGAGCCTGACAGGTGATGAGAAATGTCATAGTTGTCTCGACTAGAGATGTCCCCGGCATTGTCACTGGCTTCGATGTATACATTAGGGGAGCCTGACAGGTGATGAGAAATGTCATAGTTGTCTCGACTAGAGATGTCCCCGGCATTGTCACTGGCTTCGATGTATACATTAGGGGAGCCTGACAGGTGATGAGAAATGTCATAGTTGTCTCGACTAGAGATGTCCCCGGCATTGTCACTGGCTTCGATGTATACATTAGGGGAGCCTGACAGGTGATGAGAAATGTCATAGTTGTCTCGACTAGAGATAAAGATCTTCAAAAGACCTGACGACTCTTGTAGTAGCTTGCTCAGTATGTCCAGTAGCTCTTGACGATCTTCTTGGTTGACTTCGTCAAGAGCATCGAGAACAATAGTGATCGAAGGGTAGATCTCCATCAATTTAAGGAGCACTGAAAAGGACTCATCCGAAGTCCATTCTTGGTCCTCGAAATCAGCGAATCCTGAAAGAGCTTCCTTGTACTGCTCCACAACTGGAGGTAGAATCGTCGAGTTCGAACGTGTCGCAGCAAGTTGCCGGACCAGGTTGGCCAGGATTTAATCCGCCTGCCCACGCTGTGGCTCAGCGGGATTTCTCATGCAATAAAAAATGCCATATTCTCACTGCTTTCCAACTCGTCGACAACGAGAGATGTGAGTTTGGTCTTTCCTGATCCCGGAATTCCATGAAGCCAGATGACGGACGAAACGCTTTGTTGTCTCCAGTCAACGAAGGCGGGCTTCTTTAAAAGCCATTTCCCAGACCCTTGCAGCCGGCCCTTTCGGGCTGCTTTGTGGTGTGACCGGCTAGGAATGCTCGAGATAGCCATTAAAACCTTGGATCTTTTCTCCGTGTTCAAGTCGTCTCGAATCGCTTCGACTTCATCCGAGATACGGTTAACTGGCTGTGCCAATTCCTCAATGAGACTTTGAAGTTTCGTGAACTCTTGACTCAGAAGACTTTCCCTCGACTTGAGCATCTAAACTCCGGTCAGGATTGAAGCACCTTTCTCTGCTTCAGCAAGGCTCATCAAGCTCCAGACGTCAGCTTTGGCCCTTTCAATTGTAGCGTAATTGTCTTCCATATCACTCTTTGAAAAGACGGTGCTTTTCACAAAGCGTACAAAGCAGTTCTGATCAAAATATCCAATAATCTTGGCTAGATAATGTAGAATTGAGACATAAAGCGTGGTCAATGATCTTTTGAAGTGCGCAGACACCTCTAATCTGAATTGGAAATAATGGTATCCGTTAGCTAGTCCATATGGGTGTATTTGCATTTGATCCTCGAAACCGTACCTTGGTTGACTGGGTTGGCAATACAACAATTCCAGGATAGCACAGCTCGCCATGATGTGTGTGATGAGTTCAATGGAATGCAGTACGTATCCGAAAACCTCAACGTCGTTGACGCTAGCCTGCATGAGAAGCCGGACAGCCGCCCAGGGCAGGGCTGCACTAACTGGATCATACTGGACGGCTATATCTCCGATGCGCTAGGAGGAAGTCGATCAAGATTAGAATATGTCAAAATATTGGACTAGTCAACATACAATGACTTTGCTGATCCACATCGTCGTCTTCTCAAGTACATCCCGCAAAACTATGGTGCGGTCCTTGATCTTGACTTTCCATCGCTTCTTTGAGCAGTCTCGCTTCTTCTCGGTTGCGGTTTCGAGAATGTCACTGACAATCTGCCGGTGACTCAAATGCTCTGTATTCGCTCGAGAGAGACATTCTAAGTCTTTGGATGAGATAGCCTCGATGGCGGCAGCCCAAACGTCGTTTGATTCTTGGCTAGCCTTGTGGCCTTCCTTTGGTGTGCTGTCGGGTGGGCTGTCAATAGAACTGAATCCTGGAACTTTCCCTGGGTCAGATTCATTCTGAGAAACGTCACGTCCTAGGGATGTGGATGTCAAACTCGACTTTGGACTGTCAGACTTGGCCGCTTCAGTATCGGTCGGCTCAGCATCGCGCGCCTCAATAGACTGCATGTTGGACGTGAGGGGTAATGTAAGCATCGATGCATGACGTGAAAACACGAAACGCTGTCGTAAATCACTCTAGGCTGAAATGTCTTATCTCATTCAGAAGTATCATTGGCTGGCATATTCCGACATATGCCGCTATTCGACCAATCATGGGTTGCGTTCTATATTCAGGTTTGTGGCCTGCAGCAGAAGCCTCTGAATGGCGTGGTATCCGGGACGCTTGTATTACGGTACGCCGTCCATAGAACGGATGCGTCTGGACCTTGTTATGAGATCTAAGACTAGAAGTTGAAGTCGAAATTTGTACCACCTAGTACTCCTTGAACCAGCTCCTTGAAAGTCCAAGACAACCACAGTCATCACTCCACGCACCCGTGGCAGTCCTTTGGAGATATTCTTAGCATACTCGTACAGTTTAATTTGTTACTGTAGCGAACTTGAAGCGGGAAAGGTCACGTCGTTGGAAGATGAGTGAGACAAAAAAGGGTTCGCTCTCTGCACGCCTGCCAGTACTCCATCCGTCTCTCTGTCAACCAGAATACTGAATCACCTGCTCCTCACGAACTTCGTGTGCCTTCCATTCGCCACAGTCGCACCCCTCGATCCATCCGGAGCAACCTTGTAGATGTTGACATGCGTAAACGCCAAGCTGCCTCCGACCTTCTCAACCTTGCCCTCAATCTCAATCTCGTCACCCAGCTTCGCACCAGAAAGGTAGCTGATGTTGATGTCAACGCTGACTCCGGTTGCCTCGCGCAGATCCCACGCCGCAATGGCCAGACCGCCGGCCCAGTCGACGATGGTGGCCGAGACGCTGCCGTGGATGCTGCCGGAAGTGTTGAGGTGGTTGGCGGTGACGGGCAGACGCGCGACGACGAGGCCCTTGGAGACGTGGGTGAGCTTCAGGCCGGGGTTGAAGAGGAAGTTGTAGATCGGGGAGGCGTTGCAGCGGGTCTCGATGTAGTTCTCGATGTGGGCGAAGGCCGCAGGGTCGGATTGCGCCGGGACGGCGGAGGTGGCTGGGGGTTGCGATGGTGTTGTCGACATTGTGAATGCTGAAAGGACAACGTCGAACTATTCTGATGTTTTCGGGGTTTTAGTTTTTGAAATTGGCCGTTTGGAAGATGCACAGTTGTGAGTGAGGTTCAAGAGGTGCAGGTTGTTGAGTGAGACAAGATGGGTCACGTGTGCCGATTGAGGTTTTTCTCCGGCGGGCGGAGTCCGTCCGAAATCGGCGTTTGCGGCCCCACAATCACCGCCAGATCGCGGTCCGACTTGCGAGACTGGCCGGCGATTTGGATTGCGGTGGCCGATGCTCTCGGGGACAAGGACGCGGAGAAACCTGATGTCGCGCTCAAAGAGGCGGTGTTTTTATTGGTTGCAAGTTCGAGGTTTACTTCAAGACACATGTGTAGTTCTTCGAATCATGCATACAGCCACAGCAGCCAGCTGCCTCGTCAAAGTTCTCCAAGGACAATCATAAAATTCCTCAAGTTGTGTCGTTCGGAAAACGGGTATGCCAGTGGAGAAGTTCAGAAGCTGATAAGCCTTGCTGACTGTGCTGCGGCTTTGATCTTCTTGACGTCAGATGCGAGAAGTTCTCAGATCGCGGGGCTCTCATAGCGTTCGGGGGATGCCCCGATACCTTTAGTGTCCGAGTCAAAAAAGACGACGGATATATGCTCAACCGCCATGACTAGCAAAGACGGTTACACCACAACCCCGACTTATCGCCCGCCACAAAAGCCCAGGCAACATTTCCGCCGCGGATCTGCAAGATGCCATCGTAGGGACGGACCAACAAATAGCATGCCAAGTATCATCCGGGAGCACCCTGCCATGCCACGTTCAAGACAGCGGGTTTCTGTCGGGAACTGTCCCGATTAGGCAAGGTTTCGAATCGACGGCCCGGGGATAGCCTTTCGGGCAAAGTGTTCGCGCAAAATATTCGGCTGAATGACAAGCGCCCCGGGTAGTGTGCGGGGGCCAGTTGGCGGTTTCAGCCCTTTGCCATCATCCAAGTATGGGAATTGCAAGCACTCGCCAATACGAAAAAAAACAGAACAGCTCTCCATTTTTTACCGAACATTTTACCCACTGCCGAATAATTTACCCTTGAAAGCCAAATAGAATCCCAGTCCCGTGGGCGCCCTGACGTATCATTGGTGCAAGTGCTATCTACATAACAAGCGGCATATGCACGCCGTCATCCCATGGCGGGTCGCCCGTCGCCATCTGGGGAAAGTCCAGGCCTGCCATGAGCTGCACGAATGGCTTGAGAAACGGATGCTTTCCTTTTCGGAACAGTGCGAATAATGCGAGAAACCTGTTGAGGATTTCCATCACTTGGGCTGTTTTCGAGGCTGCCCAGTCCATCTCGATAGTAGGCATTTGGGTCACCCATCCGGATGGGTCGCTTGCTGACGAGCTTGAGTCTAGAGTTCCACTGATGGACGTAGCGCAGGAATCATGGTCCGAGGTGGGGATTCCAAAGTCACCGTGTGCGCCGGCAAAGGCGCCACCATTCACCGGGAATGTCTGCGCAATTCGTACGCAGTTGCTCGCGATGTCATACAGCTTTTCTGCCAGCCCGACTCCGTGCGTTTCTAAGCAACGGATGTCGAAAAAGTCGCAGGCATCAATTGTTTCGGCGGCGATGTCGATGGCATAATCCGGCCGTAGCTCCACGTTAGGGTCAGAGAGACTGGTGAAGCCGTGACGGAAGGCGAGATTCCAAAGCATATTGCGGATCCAGTGTCGGGTGAGCAGAATGTCCGCGTGTTGAGCCCCTCCCTTTTCCATGGACGGACTCGCTTCTAACGGCCTACTGTATCTTCTAAGGAGCTGCACCAGCTTCTCTGCCGAGATGTGGTTTGCATTTGGGTCCAGGTTGCAGTCGGACTTCCAACACCGTACGACCGTCTCGTCGACAAAGTCAACCTGGTCAATCATGCGACCCAAGCCTTCAACAGCCAAGTCTTCTACAGCTTCTTCGGCTGAGGAGACACGCTTGATGAGCTTGTGGAAAGCCATAATATCCAACCCCATTAGGCGCGGCATCTGCAGCGTAGAGCCATGTTGTAGCGCATGTATTCTACATGCAACTGTCAGCGCCCTCTGTCTGCTGTGAGAAAAGCGACTTGAGAAGACTCACCTTTCTACAAACGCCAGCGCTGTTATGGTTCGTACTCTGCGATCCATCTCATCGGGGCTAATATTGCCATAGCTGGCGGGGTCGTGTAGCCTCATGATCTCTGCCAAAGTAAGTGCCTCATGGAACCGTACCGTTGCGGCGTTATGATTACCGCGGCAGAATTGACATCCAAATAGGAAAAAACTGGTCATAACGGCTTCCACTGACGGGTCTTGCCCAAAGTCCGCTCCTCCATGCTGTTCTGCCACGTATGATAGTACCGATTCGGCTAGCTTCAGGCGATCCGGCAGGAGAGGCTTGTCTTGAGCGTGTATTGCCTGGAATAGCGTATAGGCGCAGATACTATGCACCAAGGCGTTAAACTGGCGGTCATACTCATGCCGGCGGCTTCTCAGATTTACGAGCAAGAATGACCTCCTGAAGAACGGCATTGATAGATGGAGTCGAGCCAGGAATATGTAGATGAGTTGGGATATCCTGGCTGGCCCTAGGGGCGATAGGTAGGCGGTGCTGAGAGCTGGTGATGAATGCTTTGGTGAAGGCGGTCGCCATCTGAGTTGAGCATGGGCTAGTTTTGGTGATGAGTGCATCCGCACCATGGAAAGTGGATCAGATGTGTGAGGCCGTATTGAGTCTGGAAGATTGGCTATGCCAGCCAGTGAGAAGTCTGGGAATGCTGCTGGTGTAAAACCGGGAACTCTCTCCATCGGGACTAGGCTTGTCGATGGGCGGTGATGTGTCTCATTATCGTTGTCCAACTGCACGATACCGGATTGACCAAACCAGTCCCCACCGTCTGCAGCAAGAGCGCCATCGTTGAAATATTGACTGATGAGCGGCGCAGTCCGGTGTTCGCGTCCTGAATCAACAGAAGTAGCCTTACTGTCAAAAGTCACCTCAATCGCGGCCTGTCCATCTTGCGACTCCTGCAGTCTCCGAGCCGCCTTTTTCTTTTCGCGCGGCAAAGGCTCTTTTGTGCTGGCTTTCGCTTTCGTGCTCCCCTCAGCGGAGGCCTTGAACTTGTATTGCGGCCTTCGCTGGTACGAGCAGGAGAGCCCCGTGTCGACGCATGTCTTGCACGGGACAGTCCTTTCGCACTGTACCGTAGCGGCATGTCAGTATTAGTGCTGCGTCGGCGGGATAAACATTGCCGGGCCGGCCGGGGTTGTGGGCGAGGGGCCCCGTAGGTATCTCACCTTGACTTTGCGCACGAAGCAATGGTCGCACGCGCGTGGCTGGAGGACGCGCGAGAGGGTCTGGTCCAAGACGATCTGATATTGATCGCCCATGGCGAGCCAGAAAAAAACCAAACTCGCGACGAACGTCACTCGGGGCGCCGTCTTATGGTGCTGACTGGTCGCGACGTTGGGCAGACATACCGCGTCCGCTGGGCTGCATGAGGTCGGAGAGTAGTGCGGGATGAGGAAAGTTTCGCCGCCTCCGCACTAAGAACATGGGGTGCCAGTGCGGGCATCCCGCTCCGTGCTGAAACGCTTAACTATTTTCGATTATGCAATCAGGGAGGCCCCTTCTTTGTATTGAATGGCGAGGGGTGGAATCAATCAAGCACGCACCGTGAGTAGAAAACATCGCGATGTAGCGTCATCGTCGAGCAGAGAAACCCAGAGCCGGGCGAACAGCAGAAAGTTGCACGGCAAGATAAAAACAAGCTTGCGGAGCCTTCCCCGAACATGCAAACCCGCTCAGAGTCCGAACCCTCTGCAAGCCGGGCAGTGTGATTGTTAGCCGACGGAAACGTTAGCAGCCAACCAACCAACCCCTGGCACAGTAGGCCCGATAATTCTGCAGCGTGCCCCAGGTTACACAACATGGGAATTCAACGGCCACAACCAGTCGCGTTCCGCGGATGCACAGGGCACACCATCCCGGAGTGGTCACTTGCTCCTTGATTCTGGGCAGACGTTGTTTGTTGCCACAGGTTGAATTACTGATCGTTGTGAAGTGGCTCAGCTGTCTAGGTGGAACGTGGTCGGCGACTGTCCGAAAATGGCAAGTTCAATTTAGCGACGATTGCGGCGAGTCGCTCCCGCGCCGATGGGGCCTTTCAAAGCAACATGTCAACCTGCCGGACATATCAAGCGCATGTTCGCATCAAAAATGCCCCTACAGAACTGATGTTTCTGCTCTGATATTTCAGATCCGACAACTGGATTTTTGGCCATGTCATCAGAGCAGCCCAGCAGTCCCTCGTTTGCCCATGCCGAATCCTCAGGGAACTCGGCTTCAGAGGGGGGTTCATGTGTACACTCAAGATCCACCTCTGTTTCGGAACCCGATGACGGTGAAGTCTTTCTCAACAAAGAAGATGCATTCAACAAATGGAGGCCGAAATTCCACCTGATTGCACCAAAAGGATGGCTCAACGACCCGTGTGCACCTGGCTACGATCGAGCCAGCGACTGTTACCACATCGGCTTTCAATGGAACCCAGATACTCCTGAATGGGGCAACATCAAATGGGGAGCCGCAACCTCTCGCGACCTACTCTCGTGGGATGTCTCTGTCGAACCATCGATCGTCCCGACCGAAAATGAAGATCAAGGTGGTGTGTTCACAGGATGTCTCTCGCCTGCTGAGCTTCGTCCTGGGGAACTGACGACATTCTACACCTCTGCCAGGATACTCCGTATTCACCACACGTTGCCTTACAACTATGGATCAGAAGGATTGCATCTGGCAACATCAACAAATAGTGGGAGGACTTGGGACCGCCACGCAAACCCGATCTTGCCTGGTCCACCGACAGACCTCAAGGTGACTGGATGGAGAGATCCCTTTGTTTCGACATGGCCTTCCATGGCTAAAGCTTTGGGAGACCCAGAAACAACACTCTACGGCATCGTTTCCGGTGGACTTCTTAGCCAAGGACCGACACCATTTATATACCGACTTGACAATGAAGACATTACGAAGTGGTCTTTTCTTTCGTCCCTAGTATCCCTTCCTTGCAACTTCTCTCAGTCACCCAGATGGTCAGCCGACCACGGCGCCAACTGGGAAGTGACAAACTTCCTCAGCCTTCAGGATCCAGACGACTACAGGACGCATGACTTCCTGATCATGGGAGTTGAGGGGCTGTTGGATACGGAGAAGAACAGAGGTCGCTCAGATTTCGACAAAGACCACGGTCAACTCTGGATGTGCGGCACTATCGAAGCACACGCGGGGGAACCCAAGATGAAGCACTTGTATGGTGGACCTCTTGATCATGGAGCCTACTACGCCGGCAACTCTTTCTGGGATCCGAAGACAAATCAACGGATTATCGTGGGATGGATCGTTGAGGAAGACCTACCGATTGAATTGAAGAGGAGGCAAGGCTGGGCTGGATTCCTATCAGTCCTACGAGTTCTGAAGATGCAGAGACTGAGGAGAGTGACAAAGGCTCTTGTCTCGTCTCTTGAAGAGATATCATCCATCGGTCTCCGCCAGGACGGCGTTCAGGGAGGAAGCGACGAGCCCACCTTTGAAGTAACAACACTTTGCGCTGTTCCCGATGACAGACTGAGGGGTTTGAGGAGGTCGATGCAACCGGTCAGATCAGGAGATGGATTCATATTTCCCCAAGGATACTCAACCGTAGAAGTCGTCGCGTCGTTCGAGATTTCACCTCAAGTTCAGTCGGCTGGACTGAAGTTCACTTTTGCAGGCAGTAAGTTCTACCCTGCACTTCTGAGTAAGAAGCGTAGTCACTGACCAAAGTACACAGACAATAACCAAGAAGCAACGATAGAATTCGATCCTTCAACCGAGAGAATTACAATAAAGCGAGACCAGTCAACAAAGGAGTCAGGGGTTGTCGTCGTGGAAGAGACGGCGCCTCATACACTTTTCACATACGTCGACGAGTCCGGCAGTAACATGAAGCAAGAGCTTCTCTCTCTGGGAATTCTGTTCGACGTCAGCGTTTTGGAACTATTCGCAAACGATCGCACCGCCATCACAACACGCTTGTACGCTGATGTGCCGAGGATAGCGGCGATCGAGCCATTCGTGCACCAAAAACCCTGCGCACAAGCAGGTGGTGTTGAAAACACTACATCGACAGCACTACATGAGTTTTCATGTTGGGAACTGGGACTCTACTGATAGATAGTCACCGAAGTAGCAATGTTCATGATGATGACTATGATTTGATTCGCTGTTTGAGAAGATTCAACCTTCACAATCCATGTATGTGACTCTTGTCAAATGCTTGTTAAATTTCATCCTTTTATTTTGCAACACAGTCGATAAGGAAGATGATGGGGATAAGAACCGAGATAACCATATTGACCGTAGGAATCATGCTCTGGTCCACGTAGCTAGAAATATCCGCCTAAATACAAACAAGATTATTGCGACCAACACTCAAACATGATTAGACAGGCTTCTTCCTCTGTCGCGATCCGGACAGAGCGTCTTATCAATGCATGCTTGCTCCTTCTCTGGAGAGATTATGCTTACTGTTGATGGACTCTGGCCTCGCTACATTAAAATCATGAAGACTGCATAAAAGCCGCGACCAGGCTCCGACATATGTTATTAAGACGGGTGACAGCATTATCCCATTGAGAACGCCTTTCAATCCTGACAACGGCACATGACTGATTGGCCTTCAACTTATCTTTGCAATAAAGTCTCAAGCCAATGAGATCTTAAAGCTCCATCAGCTGGATGAATTATGTGCCAGCTTCAGGACTGCATGAGGCACGGTTCATGGAGATGCGTTGCCATTGGCCAGCCTTACGTATTCGGAGTACTCACTAGTGCGCACACTTTCGCATAGCCTCCACAAACATGTAATTGTCAGCGACTCGTAGGCAGACTGAGAAGGCTGAGCTGGTCTAAAAATAAATCTCTCCCGTGGTTAAATGGTGCATCTTCCTCCTAGTCCATCACTGCCGGTCTACTGTTTTGAGCGAACCCCGGATGTAAAAGCTTCCCGGTCGTTTGTATTCACCTATTAATCCCTCTCTCCAAATCGTTCAACTATGCCGGCTATCTCTCGTCGTGGGGAAGTGCCTCCTCATAGTCCTAGACCGACCAGCACATTTACTGCTGCCGTTCCACGACCACTCAACAGACGTGACGATCCACTTCTTGATGATTCTGGATCATCAACAAGTGACGAAGATGAGCCACCAATGCGATCATTAGAGGTCAGGCGACATCGTCTACCACTTTCGGTTTGCAGCTTGATCTACGAGAATTTGTCCCTCGTTCTTGCGGCAGCCGCACTCTTTGGAGTCATTATTATGCTCCGAACCTACGACTACAAGCCTAATTGGAGTCCTGGACTTCTGGAGTCTAAGTGTCATACTTCTGTTACGAGCGGGTCAGGGCAACCAACTGTGGCACAAAGCAAAAGCTTCGATAATGACAAATCCGTTGTCATTGTCCCCTGTTCTGCACTATATAGTTACGAGCCTACAGTGACCAACTGTAGCGGTCGTCACAACTTCATGCAATGATCTCCATCCTTTCGAGAGTGTTTCGCGCCAGTGTGCTACTCCCTGTTACTGGCCAAAAAGAACACCAGACTCTCGTGGATGGTGGTTTTGAATCCCTCAACTCCGCGGAGTTCATGAAAATCTTTTCTCAACGCCTGAGAGCTGAGATAGGTAGGGGTTCAGCGGAGAATATTGAATTAAGCATCAAAGAAGGAACAAGATGCTATGAAGAGGTTGAGATAGCGACATTGCGAGGCCCTTATGCGGCCGACGGTTCAGAGACAGACTGTCACGGGCTAGAGCCCGGCCGAGATCTCCGGCTTTGCCGGAGCAGTTACCGAGATCCGGCTCCCCCGGATCCACTATTCTACCGTGGCACACCGCCTAGCCCGACCACGTATCTCCGTAGCTAGGTACCCACTCTTGTAAAGTCCTTCTCCTCTTCAGCTTAGAATAGTCAATCGACGGCACCTCTACGTTGAACAAGCCTAGGGGCCAGCCCCTTACACAGACAACACGACTGAACCGACTGGCCGGCTAATTTTGACCGCAACGCCAGCGACATCTGAAAGATACCGCAGCTTCGGGGTTGATCACACAAGGAATGGCCCTGAAACTCATTTCATTAGGATTGGATGGGGGCGAGGACTCTGAGCTGTTTAAGATGCCTGTGCGCAACGGAAAAAACGCGTCAATACATTGTGAGAATTCATCTGCGAGTGGTATTCCGCATTTCATCCAACAGGGATAAATTCAGCTAGAGTGAACGTAACCTCAACATTCGCATGTGATTCTGCCAACTTTAGATTGATGTTGACTATTACGGATGATACAAACCCAGGAAACCATTATACATTACCTACTTTTCGACTTCGATGACCATATTCTGATGTTTGAGGTGATGGATGGGATTCTCCGCGATGCGGAGAAACAAAGTGCGAGACACGTGGCGAAAGGAATGCGGTCGGTACCAGCGGCAGGGATGTACACGCCGTTTCCTCCCGAGGAAGGGAGTCCTGAGGCCCACGTGCCACGCCAAAGACTCAGGTAGACAGGTACTCTACGCAGCCCGCGGGTTTGTTGTGGTCGAGCCTGAAGCAAATTATCCAATGAAGGCTTACTGCGAGACATTCCATATGTACGCGAAAGAGAACTACAACGATGCTTTGATGCAGGCCCGTGATAGTCTATATTTCAGAGGGGTTGAATTTGATGCTTACGGGTTGGATCGCTTGGCTGAGTCCAGTTGATAACAAAACCAGAGTTCTCTTGTACGGGCGCAATTGTTTAGGTTTCCTTATTATAGTTTGTAGTGGCATTCAACCCTCTAGGTAGAGTCTGTCGATGTTGAATGGAAATACATGCGAGATGTGACTACTATGCTATTGTCGGATTGGAAGTCCAATTCGACCTCGCGGCAGCGCAGGGGCCACCTATCGATCGTATAGTCGAGTATCGCGGCCTGCCCAACCTGCGGTTGGAATCTCCTTTTTACACCTACGCAGCAGATTAATATAGTCAATTGACCTACTTCGTCAACCCACGATTCGAACCAATCGACCAATATCCCTGTGATAGGGATACCAACAGCTATTGAGCAGCAGACAGCAGGGGGCGACTGTATGTAAGATGGATGACGCTCTGTTTCACGATACTTTCAACCAATGAGAATTTATTTCTATCCCGTGTTGTTTTCATTGGACCTTCACGGCTTCCTGCCCCTCATGCATTGCCAAAATTGGACGCCCCTGCAGTGGACCCCCTTCTGCTGACATTTCCAAGGCAAAATGCCAGAGCCTCGTCTGTCATCTCCTACGATCTCTACCCTTTCATCACACCCGAGATGTTACTTTGCAATAGCTAAATCATCCAAGCAGCATGGCCATTTGCAAGCTTTGCCGGATGCATGTCCTCGAGTCAAACAGAACTTGGGGCTTTCATCATATCAGCGCCGCCAACCTCCACACCGCCGCAGAAGTAGATTGTATTTTCTGTCGAAAGCTGGCCGGATTCGTCGCGACCGTCGATCATAGACATCACGTCGGGGCATTTTACCGGTGGAGCATACGGGACACGGCTCAAATAAGGGAGACTAACAGCTACATCTCAATCACTTTCCGTCCAGTCTCCAGTCGAGAACAAGAGGCACAGAGGGCTGAAGAGCTCCCGGAAGTACGATTTGATTTGTTTCCCAAAGAGGGTAAGTGTTGGATCCAGGCTTGATTATATTCTTTACCCGGATGTTCTGACATGTATGCCCGTGCAGACCTGGGTACCATTCCCAGTTCGCGGTCTTTTGGTTCAAGGACCGACTGCGAAGCTTCCCGAAAGCAGATGAAAAGCTGGCTCAAGAACTGCTTGGACAATCACCCAAAATGCAAAGCCCGTCATGCCGACCGCGACTTCATGCCAACCCGCGTCCTCGACATCGGCGCCTCCGATAGTGTTGAGCCGCCAACCCATGTTCGCGTTGTCGAGACTAAACAGGAGTTGATCAAAACAAAGGATAGGCGTTACATGACTTTGAGCCACTGTTGGGGCAGAATGGAATTTGTGCGGCTCACAGCCCAGGATCATGCGGAATTCACAACCCATGGAATCGCGTGGGAAAGCTCCTCTTCTGGAAAGAAGAGAAACGATATATGCAGCAACAAGAACTTCGCCGAGGCTATCCAAACCGCGCGTAAACTTGGAATACGCTACATCTGGATTGACTCCATTTGTATCATCCAAAACAGTGTGGAAGATTGGGAGTGTGAGGCAAAGCTCATGCACAAGGTGTATCGGAATTCCTATTGCAACCTCGCTGCTGTCGATTCGCAAGACGGTAGTGGCGGACTGTTCCGGCATCGATCGAACGACGTGTTGCCTGCCAAATTCGAATCTGAAGGCTTCTCTCACAGATTTCGTGGCCGCAGCTGGAGAATTGTCTCCTCCGATCTTTGGGACATGGTCCTGCTTCAAAGTCCTCTTTATACCCGTGGCTGGGTCTTTCAAGGTATTCCCACCCGCTATCTATTTCACCTGATACTGCTTCCAACATACAGAGAACGTATGCTTTCTCCCCGCCTCCTCCAATTTGGCCGAGACCAACTCTTCTGGGACTGTGCAACCGTCTCTGCATGCGAAGCTCTCCCCAACGGGTTTCCACGCTCACTCGACGGCAAAGCTGCCACTGACCGACACTGGAGACAACGCTTGCAAGAAGCCGACATCAGTCACCGGTCGATGGTCAAGGCAACTGAAGCTCTCTCGAGAAGCTATGGGAGAACGCGGTCCGCACTTACACTCCATGTAGTCTCACATATCATACCGATAAAGATGAGGCTTTGTGGGGAATTGCGAAGCTCATGCGTGACATGCTAGGCCAGGAGTATGCCCACGGGCTGTGGTCGGACAGTCTAGAAGAGCAGCTTGCATGGCGAGTGGCGAGTGGCCCAAAGGTGATGGACCTGAGCAGGGAATGCGAGTTGGAAAGTTCTTTCCCAAGTTGGTCATGGACCTACTTGGATGTTTCGATTCAACCTGTACCGAGGTTTCGAGGACGTCCCCGATTCTACAAGGTGACTGACCACAGCGGAGACAAACTTGGCTTTCAATTTGAGAATCCATTTCGTGGTTGGTTGAAGAGAAACGAATTGGCAAGGGAGAATGGGCATGGCCATATCGCCACGGAAGTCAAAAACGACGAGAAGAATGAAGTTGCCCAGGCAGATATCACGTGGAGACCAGACGAACGATCGAAGTTACGGTCTGCGGAAATCCCACTCCAGGGACATATTTGTCGAGGCGCTCTGATTTCAGTGCCTGGTAGCGATCGCTGGATGATTGTCATTGATGGGGTTCAAGGTGATGCAATTATTGAGGCATTCCCGGACATTGTACCTTCGGGAATTGAGGTTCCGTGCGAGTTCCTCGTGCTAGCGGCATCGAGGGTTATATATGACGAGTTGGGGAGCGAGGTTGAGGAAGCTGACTACACTGGAAATACTGAACGCACCGAAGATACCGACGACTCTGAAGACGCTGATGGAATCAGCGACGTGCAGTATTCAGGAGTCGGGATTCTGATGGAGCGAGCTGGCGATGACCGGCTAAGAAGGTACGGTGCAGTTGCTTTCCGGCAGATATGTTTGCGCGACTGGGAGAATTTCCAGCTGGCCTGCGGTGCTAGTTTGGATTGGGAGCTTGATGCCAAAGATGGCCAGAAAATGTGGCTTGTTTAAATCGACTTAAGTAGACGCCACATATTCTTCAGCGAGAGCCGCAAAGGACTTTCATAATGCTTGGGGTGCCGAAACTGATATTTTGCCAAATTTTCTGTGGACGCTCTAAGCGATCTTATTACAAAGTGGATGGCCTTCTACAGATTCGAATTGATTTTTGAGGATCCGAGCGATAGACATTTGTTGTCCGGTAGGTCGCGTTATATGAGGCAGGCCGGCGGAAGACAATACACCTAAGCGGCGAAGCGAGACCGAACCGGCACCGGGGTCGGACTCGGGCCCGACGGGACCCACTCGCGCAATACCCCACTTTGGTAGGCCCATTTCCCCAGCCACCCGTTGTGCAGTCTGAAACGATTGGCTTATCATCACTCCGGGCCTCCCTCCCGATGCATCCCGGCCTGCTCCCTTCATATCACTAACTTCCTCAGCCGAGAATAGCAAACATAAAAGCAACGTATTCTTCTTATATTCTCATCCTGAGTCTTTTCCGGCGTCGCAACCGACCCATCCGATCCCTCTTGGCAAGCAGCCCATGTGCACGCCGATCGACGCGTCCAAGTGGACATGGATGCTTTCCTGAAGCAGCAGGTGCCATCGCACAAGGACAGCGAGCAGGATAGAATCTCTTGGCACTCAACGCGCACCTCTCCGCTTGGTGAACCGCCATGTGCGACCAAGATGCAGGAACCAGGGTCATGGAAGGAGAAGGAGATAACGTTGGAGCGGGGAACGAACCATCATGAGGTCAGAGGAACAAGGTCCGCAGTATTGTCTTGGCGCCCATCCGCAGTAAAACATACTTATTCGTCGTCCAGTCTCCGTCGCCTTCGCGTCTTCATCCTCTCTCTGTTGACCTGCGCCAGTGTCTGGTGGTGGATCGTTCGCGCATCGCCCGTCAATTTCCGCCTCATCACCGACGAGATGAAGCTCAGCGACGGCCGCAACGGCCTCTCGGCCGTCCTCGCAGCCGCCGTCGGGGCCTTCTTCGCCGGCCCCGTGGCCTCGGCTTCATCCGCCTCATACACGCCGTTCGAGCCAATTGACCCTCAGAACTGGGTGAACCCGGACAACATGACGTGGGACGACTGGGTGAAGCCGCCCGGCACGGACTGGTCGGACCCGGCCCGCAAGGGCTCGAACCGCAACTTCAACATCGCGCTTGTCGTCGTGGACTATCCCGACCGCAACTTCACGATCAGCCAGCCGGCGCATTCGACCATCTTCAACAACCCGCAACCCGCTGCCGCCGACGTTGCCCGGCAGAAGGTGCCGACGTTCTACCGCGACCTTCTCAACACGCCGAATGATCTCAACCAAGGGCACACGCTCCACGAATACTGGATGGAGGACTCAGCTGGGCGCTTCGGTGTCGATCTCACTGCCTTTGGCGCATATCAGCTGCCTGCGAACGGGTATCAGTACGGTGTGTCTAATGACATGAATCCCGGCGCCTGTCCGACTGGACAGACGTGCAACCTCAACATCCGGACGGATGCGCTGTCAGCGTGGCGCAACGACGTCGGTGACGAGACTGCCGATGCCTTTGAGCTGGTCTTCATTCTATCTGCGGGCCAAGACGAGTCTTCGACATGGCAGGAGTTCGGCGAGATGAAGTTCGACGGGCCTGAGAATGTTCCTGACGAATTCGGTCCTCCCAAGACTGGCAACACATCTCTACCAAACTGGGCGCGTACTCGCTACGTTCCTTGGACATCCTGGGCCGCGGCTTCCACACTGTGGCCCAACGCCGGTGGTGGCTCGTCTACTCAAGGCGAGAGCTCCGGCATGGCTGTCTATGCTCACGAGCTGAGTCACTTGCTCGATATTGGCGACAACTACAACAATCCCTATGGCACCCCGCTGCGACGAGCCTACACTGGAATTTGGTCCATGATGTCTAGAGGCTCCTTCAATGGCCCCGGTGGACCTCATACCAGGTGGCAGATCCCCGCCCTGCAAGGCTCTTCGATGGGTTCGCTCCACACCCTCCGGGACAAGTTCCAACTAGGACTCATCGAGCGATCCGATATCCTTTGGCTGTCTCGCGAGGCACTGGCTACCTCAGGAATCGCTGTCGCGGATCTGACAGCGCGATCCGTGGACCCTGGTGACGGCCTGATGGGAATCCGTATCATCATGGATTCCGACCGGTCGCCCGCTTGCGATATCCAGACTGAGCCACTTTGCGACGGCGGAAGCTGGGACAACTACGACATCGAGGTTGTCGACCGCATGGGATCGGACAGCTTCACCCCCGACTCGGGCGTCTTGATCAGCAAGTCCAAGAACGTCGACAACCAGCCCTTCCAGTGGGTCATCGACGCCCACCCCGAAGACATTGAGCTAGTCGACTTCCACCGCCCCAACGGCTCCATTGCGATGATCACCATGGGCGACTACCGGCAGCTCGCGGACGCGCTTTTCCACGCGGGTACGAACTCCGGCAGCGAGTTCGAGTTCATTGACGAGGCCAACGATCTTCACTTTTACATCATTGACCGCCACCGGAACGACGACGGCGTTCTTTCCTACACTGTTGCAGTCCGGTCAATCGGCGGCGAGGGGGGTGCCAGCGTTCACGACATATCCCTTGAAGAGGGCCTGGTGACGGCTCTGGAACAAAACACGACCACGGCGCAAGGCGTCTCGTGTTCCTTCCAGCTCAGCAACAGCGGCGCATACGTGGCGGTGGACCCGAATGACGCACAGCATCCTGAGGATGTTTCGGCGTTCCTCGCATCGGACGTCTACAGGTTGAGCGCCGAGGTTGAGGGTGCCGGCTGGCGCGTCGAGGTTCCTAATGCCCTGGTCACGGCCAAGTTTGGCGAAGTGAAGACGGCGTTTGTATCGGTTGGCGCGAGTGCAGATGCTGCTGACGCAGCTGTGGTGACGCTGAAGGCGACCTCGGAGTCGGATCCTTCTGTTGCTGCAACGGCTCAGTGCAAGGTGTCGAAAGCTTAAAGGGGCGATGACTCCTTGTCGCAGTATTGTGACTGCGATCTACTAATATCTAAAGCTAGTATTAATAATACTAATCCTTCTACATCACTTGTTCCTATTCGTCGGTGACTAGTCGTGCAACCATGCATCGTCAATGTCCTCTGAGAGGTATTTCTCTTTCGTACATGTGGTACTAATATCTACATAGAATTATATCTCACAAGCCATTACTTCTGAAACAGCTCAGAGGCTGGGGATCGTGGCGTTCCCTTGGTAATCACCCTTCTGGGTAGTGAAGTTCTCAACGGTACCCAAAGACTTGATTTTGCCCAGCAACAACTCAACCACACGGTACCCAGACCCAGCCGTGTACCCAGGCAACTCGTGGCCGGCCAGCTGGACCTCGTAGTACGTCAACCCTCTCTCGTAGCCGAACGAGCCCACGACGCCGGCCTCGCTCAGGCGGCCGTCGTTGTACTCGGGGTGGAAGGGCACGTAGAACTCCTGGTCCTGCGGGTACTTCTGGAAGCCCTGGAGGCCGTTCCAGGTGGTGTTCTGGAGTGCGAAGAGCGTGCCGTTGGGCGGGAGGATGTAGTCGAGGCGGCCGACGCCGATGATGGTGTTGTTGGTGTGCTCGATGACGCGCTGCAGGACCTCGTTCTGCGCGGCGGCCGGGGAGGTGTCGCTCAGGTTGGAGTTGGGGTCGCCGCCGCCGAAGACGTTCTTGGGGGTGCACTGGTACCAGGCGACGTGGGGCGCGTTGATTGCGTCTTGCACGTCGGTGCGGTTGAAGTAGACCTGCGCGCCCTTGGGGCTGTAGTCACCCTGTAGAAACACAGTCAGTATCCTTGTTGGACAAGCCGGTGGGTGAGAGTGTGACGTACCTGGTTCACGATGCCCAGCTGGGAGTACGTGAAGGGGCACGTGTCGGTGATGTGGTAGATGTTGAAGCACGGGTTCGCGTCGAGGGCGCCCTCGTAAGCCCAGTCGAACATGTCACACGTGTAGTTTCCGGAGGGGTCGCTGTACGGGTCGGGCAGGACAGGCCACGGCCCCTTGGGCGGGAAGGTGGCGTACTCGTCGAGGTAGCTCGAGTAGTTGCAGTACTCATGGGTCCAGCGCAGGGCGTTCATGTACGTCTGGTTGAGGTTGAAGATGTTCTGCCAGGACTCGATGAAGGGGTAGATGACGGCCTGCTGCTGCAGGGTGCCGTCGCCGATGATGGGGTCGTTGATGGCGACGCCGCCGAGCTTGTAGTACTTGTCGTCCTCGGCGGTGATGAAGGCGTCGGCGATGTAGGGCACGTAGTAGCCGGCGTAGGACTCGCCGGTGATGTAGGTCGTGGCGCCCTCGAGGCTGAAGGTGTCGATGAAGTTGCGCCAGAAACCGATGAACTGGAGGCCGAGCTCGACTTCGTTGGTGATGTTGGGCGTGCCCTGGCTGTAGCCGACGCCGACGGGCTGTTCGACCCAGATGACGTTGGTCCTAAGGTTGCGGGTCAGCTCAAAGAGCAAATGCGACGCATCGTGTGTTTGTCTTACAAGTTGGTCCAGCTGTAGGAGTTGGGCGTGGGCGCAAGGGTGCCATCCTGCCACAGGAACGGGCCGTTCTCGGTAATCAGACCGCTGAGGGAGCTACATCCCGGTCCACCGTTCAACCTGTAGGATCCGTGTCAGAAGCTTCTTTTCGCATCCCACGCGGCACGACTCACCAGATGAGAACTTCCTTGCCGGCATCGGGGTTCGTGCTCGGGAAGAACCAAAAGTACAGCTGCCTCTCCTCGTTGGGGTCTTGGGAGATGGGCAGCAGGCCGGCATAGGACTCGCCAACATCGAAGTTGACGTCCGGGATCGCGGTTCCGTTCACGACGAACTTCTTGGACTTCTCGGTCAAGAACTTGGACGTGTCGCGCTTCTCGACGGGCTGCTGCGCGGGCGAGGGGATGCGCGTGTGGCCCTGTCGTCGCGGGTGCTCGCGGTTGAAGGCATTGAGGGCGCCCTGGTTGAAGGTCGCCTGGGACAGGGTCCCAAACGCCAACAGAGCGCTGACGAACTTGAGATGCATGGTGAAGATAGCTTCAATTGATCCCGTTGTTGTTCGCGATGGATGCGCCAAGAACCAACAGGCTTGGCGCTAGGTCTTTATATAGCGGGCTCCTGCAAGGTCGCAATCAAGAGGCAGCATTATCGTCGCCGCCATCATCATCATCATCCACTTTCTTGATAAGACTCGCACCATCTTTCGCGTTGATGTCACAACAGTAGGTGACCGGATCACGGCACACGTTGTGGACGTGGAGATCTCGACGATGAACCGCTGTTTATTCGCTTGTTTACCGGGCACTTCCCCGCATCGGCAATGTCGGCATTGGGGGCCATGGTCCCTTTGCTTATTGCGTGAGGTTGGCCCAGGGCAGTTGGGGCAGGTGAATTTGTGTCCGGATAGCGTCGGGCGCAAGAGCTCATGCAAACTGCCGATCGAAGACACGGTGGGAACAAAAGTCCCCCGTATTCCAGGGTTTCGCGAGGGACGGGCTCTGCGCGCGAAATTGTGAACCGCCATTGCATGTTCGTGCAGCGCTACCCCGACCTGCCTGTTCAGAAAATAAGGTTCTGGCACGTCAGCTAGGTCAGAACCTAGCTCGTGGTGTTATCTTATCGAGGGAGGGTTCTTTTGTAGAACGGTCCAGGGTGGTGACATCATGAAGCTCATGTCCCTTGATATTAAGTCGCAATCTTGGGAGTGAGGCATAAATGATTATGCAGGTTCTGATTGGACGCGGACTCGACGGAGCACTTTCCATGGCACATGGTGGTTGAATCAAGCTCGCGGATCGGCTTGGCCGATTCGAAACCTCCGAGGAGCCGCCTTGGAGGATGAGCGTGGCGCCGGTAGGCTTGCCGCCAGCTCACTCCGCCTGGAAGGACATCTTGGATAAGATGAACACATGTTGTCGAAACGTGGGAACCGGTCCTTTCACGTCATCTCAATACCTAGCCAACGGTTCAAACCTTCATGTTGCATCACACCACACGATACCTAGTGAAAGAGCTTCCCATCCCCCATTCTTCGACGCCCCAACAGTTGGCGGGATTAATTCAATTCAGTTCTGCTGCCGACCACATAACGGAACATGCGGAGTGCTTGCGGTCCATGGACAAAACGAATG
Organism: Colletotrichum kahawae; assembly: GCA_032988895.1. Classification (NCBI taxonomy): domain Eukaryota; kingdom Fungi; phylum Ascomycota; class Sordariomycetes; order Glomerellales; family Glomerellaceae; genus Colletotrichum; species Colletotrichum kahawae. The sequence goes on along the minus strand of VYYT01000106.1, from coordinate 28,129 downwards.
CGCAATTCGGTCTCTCGATCGGGATCATAGAACCCGCTGCTGGGCGATCGTGCTAGACCTGAGGCAACTCTTTTCAGCAACGAAGTTCGGCACACATCTCTTACACCCTTGGGAAATACTTCACAACGTATCATGAACTTGCCGTCGGGACTGCTCAACTGTCGAATTCAGACTTGGGCAAGCTCACGCTGAGTGAGACGGGGCCTCGGCTCCAGGGGATTGATCCCGCTGTGGGTCCCGCTAGGGCTCACAAACTCGGAATCCGGCCGCCCTGTCAGGTTCCTCACAGAGAGATCCAGTCGCTCAGATCGTCTAGTTGGTTAGGATGATACGTTGTGGTCTTCATCACACAGCGCTCCGTGTTGACGGCGGTTCGAATCCGCCTCTGAGCATCGCAGTCCTTTTTGGGGTACATTCCTTTTGGCATCATCTTGGGCGAACATTTTTATGCTCTTCTACTTACTGCTGCCGTCGTTATTCCGCTCTGGTGGCATGACTCGGCACTCGTCGCACCCGTCTGATCGCGGCGCATCTTTGCAAGAAGGGTGGAAGTGAACTCTTAAAAGTAAGATGACCGCGACTGTGGAACCAGCTAGCCTCAGATGAAGAGATTAGCTTCACGCCGCGCCCTGTAGCCGACGCCTTAGAGCAAGCACAGAGCCGGACGCGACCGGCCCTTGTGCGGTAACCCCTCACATGGGATGGTGTTCATCAGATGCCTTCTGATAAAGTGTGTGTTGTCAGATGAACTCTAGAATGCGCTGATTCGCGGGTTGTGTTTGGCTTCGCCGATGACGTGCGCTTCCTTCGAGGTCGCGCCATACCCCGCGCTGCCGGGGTTCGGCGCCGGCAACGGACCCTTCCACAGACGCGCCGCTCGGACGGGCGGGTGGCCGGCGGATATCTTGAGCATGCATCTCTTAGTCCCGGAAAAACAGATCTAACTTTATGACAACTAGTTGCTGCATTCAAATGAGATGATCATGTCGCAAGCACACACCTTCACCGAGATACCCCGCATAGACCTTTCCCTCGCGTCAGACCCCGCGACGGAGCCGATTCTCCTCGATCAACTCCGGGATGCGCTCATCAACGTCGGCTTCTTGTATGTGATCAACCATGGCGTTCCTGAAACAACCGTATCAAATATCGTCGAAGCTTTGCCAACATTATTCGCTCTGCCCGCCGAAGCGAAGGATGAAATTACGTTGAGGAATTCGCCGCACTTCTTGGGATATAGCGGGGATGGGTCAGAGACTACCGCCGGGAAAAGTGATCGCAGAGAGCAGGTCGAGTTTGCGACTGAGCTTGAAAATGTGTGGAAGGGGGGTGTGCCTCTGCGAGAACGATTGAGAGGGCCTAACCAGGTAGGTTGTCGTTGTGATGAGGATTGAGCTTGGCTAATAAGTGTAGTGGCCCTCTGGTTTTCCCAAACTGCGTCCAATAATCGAAGCCTACATTGCTGAGATGACGGGACTCGGCGAGAGATTTCTCTACCTGGTTGCAAAGGCACTCTCGCTACCACCAGACACCTTTCTGCCGTTCCTGTCGGATCAGCATCGGCTGAAGCTGCTTCACTACCCAGGGCTACCGGAGAGCGAGGCTGGAGGCCAGGGTGTTGGGCCTCACAAAGATTCTTCAGGATGGTGGACCTTCTTACTACAGGCTTCTCCGCCGCATATCAAGGGCCTGCAGGCACTCAACAAGAACGGTGACTGGATCGACGTGCCTGTTTTACCAGGGTCTTTCGTGGTGAACATCGGCCAGGCCTTTGAGGTTGTTACGAATGGAGTGTGCAAAGCGACGACACATCGCGTGCTCTCTGGCTCTCTGGGGAGGTACAGCGTGCCCTTCTTCCAGGGAGTCCGGAGAAACTTGACAAAAGAGGAGGCAGTAGGGACGTTGAGGGAGCACTTCGAGAAGCCCGAGATCAGAGGTCTATCACTAGAGTCCGAGGAAGGGAGGGAGATCGACTCGGCCTTTCTGAAGGGTAAGTATGACACTTGGGGTGAGAATCAATTGCGGACGAAGATTCGCAGTCATCGCGATGTAGGGCGAAAGTTTTACGCGGACGTGTTTGATAAATATGTCAACGATGACCAATAAAGATTCCATTCCACACCCCTTGCGAACATTAACTTCCTGCCTAGTCATAATATTTTGCCTTGACCCCTTTCACAATCTCCTGCTCAGAGATCTCGCTTCGTGCTTGCTTAGTCTTGTTGACTCCCGCCCGAACTCTAGCCTTGACCCACTCGCCTGCGGTGATACCAGCCAGCTCCGAGTTGGTATTTGAGTCGTACCCCAGTCGCTCAAGGACCTTACTTTGCACCGGCCTCAGCTCAAGACTGTCCTCGGGGCGAACGAAGTAGAGAACACCCAAGCGATCAATGCCAGCTTGGTCAGGAGGCGGTACCACGACCCGATGGATGCTGCTCTTTAAAAAGCCATTGGTCAAGAACTCCAGAGCGTCCGCAATGTTGACCGTGATACTTCCATCATACGGCTTGACCCTATAACCAAGTATTAGGTATGCCTTCATGCAGTGCATTGGCCGGGAGCTTACCACTTCCAGCTGCCATCGCTCCCGCGAACCTGCAATGCCGCAACAGGTTGTCGAAAAAGAAGGGTCAGGCTTCCAAAGTCTGTGTGGCCCTTCACCCAGACGTTTTCAAGCTTCTCATTGGTCTCAGCATCGCGCGCGTGGTATTTCATGTATCGCAGGTGGCAGTCTGACAGAGCCTCGTCGTATCTGTGTCGGCCCGCGAAGTAATCTCCCGGAAGTTCCAAGATGATTGCGAAGAGGGTAAGAAGTTTTTGCACAATGTTGTTGTGGATGTGGCGAGCAAAGTGCTCGATCTCCCCCTTGTTCTCGTTGATCACGCTTGGCTGAGGACGCTCAAAGGCTGGGATGAACTTGGGGATGTTGAAGATCTCGGTGTTGTCGAACACGCCGGGACGGACTTCCTGGAGGCAGTCATGTGAGCGATATCTGACTTCTGAGAAGAACTCGTCTTGTTACAGCCAACATACCCTGAGACCCAGCGGCTTATAACCGTTGTAACCCCCATTCTCGAGGTCAGCGCGGTACTTGAGCTTTTCTTCCGTTGGCAGCTCAAAGACGGACTTGCCGATGGCAAATTGACGGTCCACCTCTTCTTGACTCAGTCCAAAATTGACGATGTAGAAGAATCCAATATTTTGAATCGCATCAAACAGTTGTTTGGCTAACTCCTCTTTGCCGCCCGGTTGGTCGAACTTGGAAAGATCCAGAGTTACAAGGTCTGCCCATTCCACTGCAAGGTGAGGTATGAGCGAAGGACTTCTAGTCTGAAGCTATCTCTAGGCATACTCACGTTCATGTTTTGTCTCCGGAACTTGGTGATACACGGGCAGCGAGGTCTTATGCTCACTAGCTGGTGCTCGTTGGACTGCTGCCGCCATGTTTAGCTTTCTGGTCACGATTCACAAGAGAATACTAAAACTTGGAGTATTGGAATTATTCCTCGAGATGACTTGAATCATGCGATTCGCCGTTCGGTCTTTCCATAACCCCACACTATTACCGTTGAGCCGTTCACTATTTAATGTCCGACAAATATACATCCTCCGTACTCGGTCCGCCGTCGTGGGAATGGGTGTGCATGGGGTACGGCATCCGCATCTCGTCATCGCGGGGTCCGATTGCGAATGCAAGGATTATCGTCGGACGTCGCCCGCTAACTGCAACCAACATCACTCAATAACCACAAATGCGGTTTGGATATCCATTCCCCTGCGTGAGCGCCCCCCACGAAAGGATCTTTCAGGAGGGAAATGGAGGATTTATCGCGGAGTTGCAGCCCGAACGCCTGCTCCATCCCACGCTGAAGAAGAGGCAGCGAGTCATCCCCTCGCATACACCTTGCTCGCGATTCTAGCATTCGATGACATGATCGGCATTTAGATGTGAGCTCAGCTTATTTCCGTTGGTCGTTGTGACTTTGAAGATGATGCAGTTCTTGGCATGTCGGTCATCGCCAAATCGATGAGGTGAGCATCGACGCCGTCAAAACACGCACTGCAACGGTTTTCCCGCTTCCATGACCTGACCTTTTCATTCTATTGAGAGGATTCCTGGCCACCAAAGTCGTCGTTCTGACTCATCATGGCCGACTCAAAAGACATATCGACGCCGACCCAATCATTGCCAGACCACGGCGAGCCCAGCAAGGCCGACGGACTGACCTTTGCCAGGCGCGGAGAGCAATTAGACGAGACAACGGCAGTCAGCGATGTCTCCGGGTTCGACGCTGAGCGCATGCGGGCGCGGTCACTCCTCACTGCCGCGGAAGAGAAGGCCCTCATGAGGCGCGTGGACTTCCGCATCATGACGATTTGCTCGCTGTTGTTTCTGATGAAGAACATCGACGCCGATAACATCTCAAACGCGCGCATCATGAATAAGGGGACTTCCAGAAACATCATGACGCAGTTGGGCATGACGTCGGATGAGTACAATCTGCTCAATGTTTTGTACTACGTAAGATACATCCAAGGTCGTGAAAGGTGCGGAAACGCTGACGCGAAAAGGTCCCGTATATCGTTCTTGAGGCGCCTTCAAACCTTTTGTTGAAGAAGTTCAGACCAAGTGCTTGGCAATCAAGGATCATGATCTCGTGGGGCATTGCTTTGCTTTGCCATGTGCCCGTAAGCAATAAGGGCGGCATTTATGCAACACGATTCATTCTCGGAGCAGTAGGTAACCCGTAAAACTGCCCAAAGAGTTTGGTGCTAATGCTTTCATCCTGCAGTTTGAGGCTGGAATGTTCCCAGGAGTCATTCTTCAGATGACGTATTGGTACAGACCCGATGAAATGTCCATCCGTCTGCTTTATTTCTGTGAGTATCAGGCCCTGGGACAAGTAGCTGAACCTGAAACTAACGAATACTGGAGACGTTCTAGGAAATCTGTCTGGGATCTTCAGCGGTATTCTAGCCTTTGCTTTCGACACGGTTTCCGGTAGCAGGGGACTTTCAGGATGGCAGTGGTGAGTTTTGCAATATGTCGCAATGCAGCGAAAGTGGCCAGAGCACTGACAGCACTTCTAGGCTATTTTTGGTGGAAGGCCTCGTCACGATCGTACTGGGAACAGCTGTCTACTTCTTACTTCCTGATTGTATGTTCTATTGACTACCTCGATATCGAAGGGCATGCACTGACACGGCCAGTCCCACCAACCGCGAAGTGGCTGAGCGACAAGGAAAAGGCCTTCATCCAAGCCCGACTGCCAGCAAACGCACCGAGGGCCGAGGAGATGAACTTCAATTGGAGTGAAATCGTCGACTCGCTTAAGGATCGCCGGCTCTGGCTATTCACGGCAATCTGGGCTACTTTCACCGTCGGCACTTCCGGAGTCCGCTTCTACCAGCCAACCGTTATCGCGAACCTCGGATTCACCACCATCGCCAGGGCTCAGCTGCTTAACCTGCCGATTTCAATACTAGCAATCTTCGTCATTGGCGTCACCGGCTTCTTCGCAGACAAGGGACTGATTCCAAGACCTCTGTACCCTCTTGGAGTTTTCGCCGTCATCCTTGCTTGTTACGGAGTTCTCGTTGCGTACCCCTCCAACGGCGCCGTCTATGCCGCGACCCTCATCGGAAATGCCTTCACTGCCGCCTTCTTCCCGCTTATGTGGCCCTGGCGTGTACAAACTACCTCTCGAGCGACAGGATCTGCATTCAGTATTGGGTTTGTGAACAGTTATGGTCAGATTGGCGGCGCCATCGGCCCCCAGATTTTCAGATTGAAGTACGCGCCGCGTTATCAGACCAGCTTTGCTGCTGCGATGGCCCTAGTTGGATGCTGTGCTATAATCACCTGCATAACGTGGTGGGTTACGAGAAAGACGGAATCGGATACTCGCCGGTTGAAAAGAGCAAGGGTTCGCGCCGAGAGGGAAGGACTGGCGGTTCTCGACGACGTGGTGGACCGTGACTTGAACAGGAAACGTAGTGATGATGAGGAAAGTACATGATGAGATGCTTTGTTGTCATCACTATCTGGGGTCGTCAATCAATGAGAATATACTCGCAGTTGATGATGAATATTTACAATGTTACTTATACGCCGAAAGAATGTGTCAGACAGGCGAGTGGGTAGACTGTGGAACAGCGTTTTCTGATCCCTCACTACATGACGCAACCGAAGTTTCTCTATGTTTCTGACCCTGTTCCGGCAGCGAGACCATCTCTGCTCCATATGCAGAGTGTCGTCTGGATTTGGACTCTCCCATCGCCTTTGTCTTTATAAATAGTGTTCTCCACAGTTGACCGGCATTTGGCATGCACGCAACGAATACGCCAACGCAGAGCTCGGTGAACGTCCAGACATAGACCCAAAGTGCTTGAGCTGAGAATTCGGTCAGCATTTTGGAATGGTGAGTATATCGCGGCTCGGACTCACATGTTACGTTGCTATCTGTCATGAAGCGGACCATTGTGTGGATCCGGATGGCGCTGACGGCAGTGAGACTGAAATTTGTTAGTGATGAAGGAACGTGTTTGATGGATGTAAGCTCACAATAATCCCACACTAAACATCAGCATGACTCCAATCTTCTTCCGCAAAACCAAATTCAGCTTGTAAAGCTGCGTCAATGGCAGAATCAGCATCCAGACGTCCAGGATGATGTTGATGATAGCGTGTGATAAGATGAATTTGTTGAAGTCGAGGCACCTCTCACTCTTGTAGCTCTCATCCTTATCCCACCCTGTCCAGTACAGTAAAAGGGGCCGGCACTGCGCAAAGGTCAGGATTATGTAGATGAATCCGACGAGAAAGTTGAGGCCATGGGTGGCCCAAATGATCTTTCGGAAACCGCGCGTTGGGAAGATTCGAAGGAAGAAGAACAACACTGATGCTTTGAGGGTCATGAGCCCTATAACGTAAACGATTTGTGTAGCAAATAGCATCTTGGAGTTTTTCAAATATTAGCCTTTGCGCCGTCTCAGGAGAAACATTACTGCGATTGTCTAGTCAAGCTACTGCTTACCTGAAGGAATTCCACCATCTTGGTGGGCGTAACTGTCCAGACAGGGTCTCCAAGACCAATATCCAAGGCTTCAAGACTGTCAGTTGAAGTTTACAACAGCGAGGTCTTTTGAATCACTCGCATCGATATATCAAGGGCACCAAAGGGACAGTGCAAACCTGCGCCGTCTGTATCAGCAAAGTCCCGGAGATCATGACAGCGGGCCTACTGACGTATCCAGTGATCGCCATAAAGTCATCTGCACCCCAAGGAATTGGATTCAAGACTTTGTTGAGTATTCTGATGCCGATGAACACAGTTGGCACTGCAAACAGTATGCCAGTGAGATATCGCGGAAGGGCTGTGTTGTCCGCAACTGTCACCCCACAGGCATTTGCTGAAACTCTCACGGAATCTGCGTCCGACATTAGCACCAGCTCTGCCCCTGTGAATTGGACTCTAGGCTGAAGGACTCTCACCCAAGCGCTCTGCTATTGTGCAGTTGGCTTTGATACAAGGCGCGACTAGATCCGTGAAAGTGTTGTCGGCGCAGAGGCAAGCGGCGTCGAGCGCGCGGCATGGCGACCTTGGCAATGCGTCCATCACACAGAGAACCTGGCAGAAATGTGAGCCATGTTCGTATTGGTACGTCATCAGAGAGCCTCGAAACCTACTGCACAATTTGGATAGCTCGAATAGCCAAACCCGATCACCGTTCTCGCGCTGGCAGCCAATGCCGCGAGAAGGTAGGATTTCCTCATGATTCCTACGGCTCCGAGAGTCGTACACGGACAAAATGACGTTGGGACTTCAAGACAGGGACCGCGGGGCTCACTCCCAATATCTATGCATCGGATCGAGTTTCTGGCAAAAGTGGCGACCAAGACACTGCCTCATTGGCTTGCGCCGGAGCAAATGAGACAGTGCAAGCATTGGTGCACCGGCGGATGGACAAAGCGCTTTTTCTGCGGGAGGCTTTCATCGGTGCTAAGATGCTGGGAAGGGGAAGCCGCCACGGGAATGATGTCCGCATCCGTTCAAAGATCACGGGTGGGCACCGGACGATTTAGCGACACCCAATGACTGTAGTAGAAGGATGGAGGAACTAGGCTAGGAGAGCCTAGATCTGAGAGCAGACCTCCGGAAACGGAAGGCTGTCACCAATGCGGAAAACAGACTCGGGCACCGGTACTCGGCTTGTCCAATGTCTCATTGCCTTGTCTCACCTGCACTGTTGAAGATTCCGTGAGACACTCGGAAAACCAGGCTCCTGGCGACGTGCGCATCACTGCCTTGATCGTGAATGATCCTGCAGCCAGTGCCCCAAAGGGTCTCAAAATCCATTAACGGACAGACAGAAGAGGTGCGGGTTCATTTAGAACTCCTCAGGTTAATTTATACAAATCTTGTATGAACATGAATCTTATTCAGCTTCATCACTTAAAACCTCTCGAAATCTTCCATCTGCCGAGCCCTTGCATCAGCTATGACTTCATGTGGCTTGCCGTAAATTCAAACAGGCCTTCAAGCCCTTCGCCAGGCAGCGCGTCAACCAACCCCTTCTGGGTTCTTTGAAACGAAGTTCAGGGAGCAAAGCAGGTGATTGTATTATTTTCAATGTTTACACAAAGACTTGCCTACACCGGTAGCTCACCTGAATCATGTATTGGCATGCCTGTCTCATCCGCCTGGAGCCAACACACATGATGGCGGCGAACGTGCGATTCTTACAGCCCCGTTCAAGTAGTCTTGATGAGATCCGCAGCCTTCTCAGCCACGGCGTATACGGTGGATTGCAGATGGCAAGCGGGGATCAACGGGATGACACTGGCGTCCACCACTCTTAGCCCCTCAAGACCATAGACGCGAAGCGTGGGATCTACCACTCCGCCATGCTCCAGGGGTTGCAAGCTTGCGGTGCCGCTTGGATGGGCAAAGCTGGCGTACAAGGAGTTTCTCACTGCCTCTGCGATAGCTGTATCACTGGTAATGTTCGCGCCGGGGAGTATCTCCACAGGTTGGCGCACGGCAATTGACTTGCTGCCCATAAACTTCCGCATGGCCTTGATGCTCAATACAAGCATCTCAAGATCGGCAGGGTTTTGGAGGACGCCGAAATTGATGACCGGTGTCGTCGCAGGGTCTGCATCTGTGGTGTTGATCGAGACCGTGCCACGGGAAACAGGCTTCTGGAAGGCGATGCCTGCTCCAGCAAAGCCTCCGAAGGGTACTTCGAGAACGCCTGCCTCGGGGTTGCGATAGAGCTTAGCAAGAGCCTTGCGTTGCGCAAGGAAGCCCTCGGTGAGTTCTGGGTGCTTGCTGTAGATCTCGGGAAGGAAGTCCTCGGCATTTTGGGCTTCAATACTGGCGGCGAGGCTCTCATACTCGGGAGTGAGGTCTTGGAGCGACAAAAAGACGATGTTGTTGCCACGAGCGTGGGTGAAAGGGCCAGTGCGGTTAGCAAAGTATTCCGCCTCGGAGGCATTGAAGAAAGCGGGGTCATTCATCGCATCGCTACCAAGCTCGGGAGGGTTGCCGTCTAGAGAAAATTCAGTCTTTCCGTTACATCAGCGAGTTGGTTCAACACTTACAGTTGTACAACATCAGCATCCAGGGATGATCTTGGTAATTAGCACCAACTCCAGGAAGATCGGCAACCACCTCGATGTTGAGGGATTCAAGCAACGCAGCGGGTCCTACACCGCTCTGCTGAAGAACTCGTGGGGTTTGCACTCCGCCAGCAGCAAGCAGGACCTCTTTGTTGGCTTTGATAAGATATGTCTCTCCGGTCTCGCGGGAAACAATGTTGACTCCAATCGCCTTCTTGTCCTCAAACTCCACCTTGGAAGCGTAGTGCTTGATGAGTAGATTCATGTTCGCACGAGTTCCTGCAATGGGATCATAGTAACCCGTTCGGGCAGTTGAACGCGTGACATTCTTTCCTTCGGAGTTTTGGGGCAGCTGAGCAACTCCGACATTGTTGCCGCCAGCTCCGTGGTCATCGAGAACAGGCACTCCGAGGTCCTTGATCCACGCGTCTCTTTGGATTCCTGTCGACCTGTCAGCACATCCGATCCTCGCATATACCACATTCAATATGCAACAAACCTACGTCAGGCCACTGCCAGGACGGGAAACCGACCTGGATGGGGCCGTCGCCGTATGTGCTCGGGTCGTAAGAGAAGTTGTACTTGTCGACATATTCCTGGGCGGGGAGATGGAACGTCGTGGACTAAATTTGGCGCTCGTCAGCCGCAGGCCTCCAGCGAAATCAGGTTTGAGGCATGCTTACCTTCTTGAAGTATTCAAAGAGGCTTTCCCAATTCCAACCAGGATTTCCAAGCTCTTCCCAAGCGTCATAATCCGCCTTCGAACCACGGTCAAAAGCCATGCCATTGACTGTGGAGCCGCCTCCAACAACTGTGCCCGTCTGGACTCCCGATGTTCTGTTGTTGAGACCGGGCTGCGGGATGGACAGGAGTTGTCTCATGTCGTTGGGGTGGGTATTAGAGGCATAGTAGGGAATCATGACGTCCCAACTTCCGTCGAACTCGCCGTACTCCACGACCAGAACCGAGACTAGCACAGTCATTTGTGAGCAAGTCGGGAGCGTTCGGCCTCCTTCATTGGAACAACTTACCATCCGGATCTTCGGTCAAGCGGTTGGCCACAACCAGACCGCTCAACCCTCCGCCAACAATGACATAGTCGTAAGCATCTGCAAGCTCTGCAGTGCTCCACTTTGCGAACTTGGCAGAGACTGGTTCGGCGATTGCCAGTTGGCTTGAGATGAGCGCAGCCAAGGCCGCGGCTTTGAAGCTTCGCGTGACGTCCATGATTGCCAGGAGTGTGGGACCGAGAGCTCTGCCTAGACGAGCGGGAGAGGAGAAGAAAGCGAGACAATGGCGGAACTTCGATCTCTTAAGAGTCGTGACCTGACTGAGGGGCGAGCCAGTCTAGACCAAAGCCTCATTTCCGCGCATCGCTTGTTCCCCCTCCCTCCCGGCATGCCGCCTACGGTCCATACAACGAACATCGTCTAGTGGGATGTTGCCGACAGCCAGTTCTTCAGACTGCGCAAGCGCAAAGCGGGAGCGAAGGCCATTGTCCAATTACACCGCATCGTCTTTCGTGGCGTGCGTGTAGGGATCTATCGACTTTACCGCCAAGTCACGGGCACACGGCAGATATGGCTACCCGTCCGATGCAGAGATGGCTGTTCTTCCGCGTCCCTGGAGCTTCTCATAGGGCACCTCGGATAAGTGGTGTTGAACCCCGTAAGCACCCAGCGGACCCCTGTCATAAACCCCGTAGAACACATGGGTTTCGGTTGATGGCCGCAAGGGAGCTGCCGGATAGTGGGACATGTCCATGTCAGCGACTACGCTGATTGGGCAGCGGTTCTGTCAATTGCCAGAGCGATGTCACGCTGTGTCTGCCGTTCGGTTCGATGCTGTAAGCACTAAGTATATTGATCTCCATTTTGCAAAAGTTTACTCGAGCGGAGGCGAATGCTCTGCGCGATTAATACGAAGTTTCCTTTCAAGGCAAGTTTCCCATACTCAGAAATCGATGGCATGGGACTTTCGAGGTGCGTAGTCAGAGGTTTACCAAAAGTCCGATGAAGAGCCCCATTAGTTGACTAGCCGGTCTCCATCTTTTCAAGGATGACTACTGCCGGTGAAGACTGCGTCGAAGAGTAGCACGAACGGAAGCCTACAGGCGGCTCCACTACAGCAGAGTTGAATATCATGAGAGGCCGGTGCTGCTGGCAGGTCTTCTGCGGCATGGGTTCATCACATCCAACGCGTCAGATTGAACAATCAAGGCCAAAATCATTGAGCAATGGCAATCAACAATACTTCTTGGTACTGATCGGTAGTGCAATCACCAAGCAAAACACATCATCTAGTAGTATCATGCTTTTGTCTATTCATCAACAGACTCGGCAAAGCTAATCATCGGAAGATTTAGCACTATTCCCAAATTTTAGTGACTGAAAGCTCCACGGAGCTCTCTGGATCATATCTCAACGCGGCCGCTGAGATCTCTTGCTCCTGTACACCACGAACGTCAGGACTAGTTCTTTAGTTTTTATTCCAGTCAGGGTAGCGAGATCCTTAGCCTTTAGTCTCTGGTCTCTCAACTATGATCTGGCGGTTGATTCAGATCATTACTGTGGATACGCATGACTTTTGAGGCATAATCAAAAGACTTTTGCTATTCGGGCGGATAGTGATAGCAGGATAACAATAGTAATAAGTATGAAGGTAGCGACAAAGACGACGATGACGACGATAATGATAATAATAGTAACGACAATAATAAAGGGGAGCATGTTTTAATACAGCTTAAAGGTAAGGCAGTTTTAGTCCGCCCCGTCGGCTATTCGCCTGGATAGTAAAGGTCAACTGAAAAGTGCAAGGAGCTCGATGGTATCTGGGAGACTTCTCGCTTCTTCACAATACGACTTCCCAAGTATTGCAACGTTCGCTATCCTCAAAGCCTACCTGATCTTAATGCATGTTATGCTCTCTTCTTTTGAAGTCTACCCCGTAGATCTTGCACTGGGACTTATTCGAGAGAAGTCGACGCTCGTGGCGAGATCCCCGGCAGTGTATTTGACATTTCAGCATGGTAGCGCCCTGGGTATCGGTAAAATACTTGACTTAAGTGAAAGAGGAAGCACGGGTTCATAGTCTCTCTGGCTGTCCTCTCCGCTGAAGCCCCTTCGAAATGCTTGTGTGTAGGTTGCATCGCTTCCAAGTCTTGCGTAGCTTGAACTCACTCCTTTAGTAGCTGCAATAGCTGCAAAGAAAACAAATACTGTCACAGAAGCGATAAATTCGTTCATTATCATGTTAAGCGCACATTATACTATCGAAATTTCGAGTCCTGCGTAATGAGGAAGCGAGAATGGTATCTATCAAAGTCATATCAAACTGTCACCGACTTGGCAAGAGCTCCGCTGTTGCCGATCACAGATCGCAGCACTCGCACTAGATAGAGTATTAGAATTGTTTATGGATTGTCGATGTCGGACGAGAGACATACGCTGACGGAGGTGGGACCTCCGGGGGAGGCGGCCTGGGAGCACTGGGCAGGGCTCTGGGTCTCGGTAGAGGCGCAGGGGAACGCCCCAGGCTTGCCAATGGCATCGCAGACGTATTGAGGAGACTATGGAGTTTGATTCATCAGCAAAGATGTCAGGCCATCGGGGATTTTGTGCTTACGCATTCGTTGGTGCGGGTTCTGCAAGCAGCAAAGGCAGTCTGCGCCAGGCAGAGGGACAGGAAGGCGACAACCGCGGAGGACTTCATGTTGACGATGTTGGTGTTATTTTCGAGAGAAGCTTGACAAGGTTGCAACGGGGTGCTGGTTTGGAATGACGTTGCGATATCGGTAGAAGATGATGCAAGACCTGCGACTCACATTCGGTCTTCTTTAACGTCCCACTGTAAGGGGCTGGCCCCTAGGCTTGTTCAACATAGAGGTGCCGTCGATTAACTATTCTAAGATGAAGAAGGAGGAAAGGACTTTATAGGGATAAGCGCTTAGTAGTAGTGATATAGACCGGGGCTAGGCAGTATACTATAGCAGAATAGTGGAACCAGCAGAGCCGGATCTCAGTAGCTGCTCTAGTAAAGCTAGAGATCTCGGCTAGGCTCTAGCCCGTGATATTACCTCCCTGCTCCCCTTTAGCGGTATATCTATAGCGCTAGAGCTAGGTCTTTATCGTGCTTTATCATAGGGCTATAATGTTATTTATAAGCCTTTATCGCTTCTAACCCTTAGAGTATCTCGATAGGCTCCTAGGTTCTCTCTATATATCCTTCTTACTTAACCAGCACTTCATAGCGTCTCCCACGCCCTTAACGCTTCTAGGCGGCGGCGTCGATACTCTCTATATTCCAGGTCTCCTCGTTTTTATTATCTATAATTAAGGGTAGCTACTTATCGTCTAGCGTTTACCTAGGTAAAGGGTTATTACCTATACGCTTCAGGGTATCCACGTGGAAGCGTGGGTATATAGCTGTTAGCATGTTGAGCTCTACCACGTATAGTGAGATAACCTTTGTAACGGTATACTTATGGTGTAACTAATCTAGTTTCTTATATAGCCTAGGGGACCTGTAGTGGCCTATGTGAAGCCAGACTTTATCGCCTATTTCCAGTCTCTCTATAGGCTAGCGCTTCTTATTAGCCTGCTCTTCGTAGCGTTGCTATGCTAAGGCAAGGGTTAACTAGGCTATATCTATCATATCCTGGAGCCTTATTACTAGCTTACGTACCAGGTCCTTATAAAGACCTTCAGGGTCTTCTGAACCTGCTTCCTTAATTATGATAGATTCTAGGTAGTACCTATGCTTTAGGAAGAAGCTGCTTATCCTAATAGCGCTATTATTACGGCTATATAGCGCTAGCTGAGCTGCTGGGAGGTTAGACGCCTAGTCTTTCTGCGAGTAGGTGACATAGTTGCGTAAGTAGGCCTGGATCTCTTGATTTATCCTCTCTAGGCTTCTATTAGTCTATAGGTAGTATATAGTACTAAGCTGCTGTTCTATTCCTAACAGCTTATAGAACTGCTACTAGAAGCGGCTTATCTAGTTACTCCCTCTATCGCTTATAACTAACGTAGGGATACTATGGAAGCGGAAGTAGTAGCTCAGGAATCGTTCAGCGTAGGCTTCAGCTTCTATGCTTTCTATAGCCTTAAGGGTTACGCCTTTTCCTAGCTGGTCGATAATTACCTAAAGGTATCTCTCGCCTTTATCCGTAAGGGGAAGGTCGGTAATGAAATCCATAGCGAGGTCGCTTCGTATACGCTGTGGTATTAGCAGTGGTTTCAGAAGTCCCTTACGACGTTCTCTCCAAATGTGACTTCGCCCACAGCCATCGCAGTTGCGGCAGAAGCGCCGTATATGGTACGACTGACCAGGCTAGTAGAAATGTCTACTAACTAACGCAAGGGTATTATCCCTACCAGGGTGGCTGCTAAGCATTGAGTTATGGGTGCTTTGAACGATATGGGTGCGTAGTGTGTTTGCGTTATTATCCAGATCTTCGTTACCTAGTACCTAAATCTGATCTCTGAATAGTAGTCAGTTGCTATTATTAATCTTATACTTAGCGATCTGAACTTTTAGCTCAAGGCTTAGGGGGAAGCTTCTTTCTTGTTGTTTCATAGTAGTATAGGCCTGCTAGTAGACTTCGTCTTATCCTTAGGTCTGATCCTAGAGTTACTATAGTTCTTCGTCGTCGGTAAATATAAGCATTAATAGTGCTGCCTCTATATGTTATATACGCGCTGAGGGTAGGGTTGCTTCTAGGAGGAGCTGTAGGATTTGACCTTGTTTATGCTCATCCTCTAGAGATATAAGTACGTCTTATTCACGTCTAGAGAGTACGTCTAGTACTACTACTTCGCTTCCTAGCTGGTACTATATCTTGAAGTTATACTGAGATAGTTCCTCTACCTATCGGCTTTGCTGTTCTGTAAGCTTCTGCTTTATCATAAAGTACTTTAGGTTCTTATGGTCTGATAGGATCCTAAAGTAGCTGATACTCTATAGCTCTGCTCTCTATTCTTATAGATAGCTCATAATAGCTAGCATCTCCTTGTCATGTATTGGATAGTTGAACTAGGTAGCGTTAAGCTGCTATAAGTAGTAGGCTACTACGTGACGTCTACTGTGCTTATCTTCCTATGAGAGTATGCCTCTAAGGGCAAAGCCTGAGCAATCGGCCTCAACATAGGTTATACGCTTAGGGTCCAGTTGATATAGAACAGGCTTAGTAGCAAAGATCCTCTTAAGCTCCTGGAATGCTGCTTCTTATTCCTTACTTTAGTAGAAGGGGATATCCTTCTTTATAAGAGCTATCAGGGGTCTAGTAATCTCTGAGTATGCTAGGATAAAGATCTAGTAGTAGTTTGTAAACCTGAGGAAGCTTCGGACTCCTTTAACTATCTTTAGAGCTACCTATTCCTTAACGTCCGTCACCCACTTTTCGCCACCCCCCACATTTCGCCACCCTAGTTTTGGTGCCCTCACATTTCTACACATCAGCTTCAACCACTTTTTATATATATTATGATGCTACAACAATACAACTTTCGCTATCACTAGGGTTTTCAGACTCGCTGGATTCATCTGTGCTATTTTCAAGTTCGCCCGCCTCAATTTGAGCCCTCCGGATAGCCTCAATGTCGGCAAACTTGGAATTCGGGCTTATCCTGACCTTCTTGCGTTTCCTGGCCCTGCTAGCATCAACCTCTGCCTGTAGTGCCTCAATCTTTCGCTGGGCAACTGCTAGTTGATATGCCTGTTCGTCAAAGCCCTTCTGAACCTTCCGAAAAAGCAGGCGTTGCGTATGTTCATCGTTATCTAACTTGCTGAATAGGCTGAACTGATCTTGAAGCTCATCCCTCTTCTTAGGGGTCGACCAAGGGACTGCTGATACATCTGCCGCCCATTTTTCGCTTGCTTTGCCATCAGAGAGCCCTTTGCAGACCTGGCTAGCCTGTTTGGCAGGAGTTGATACGTTCTCAAGCAGCAGAGGGCTCATGAGGGGCTTAGCCATACTAACAGGCCATAAACCAGTCCATTTCCAGC
>VYYT01000106.1:0-10159 GCA_032988895.1 Colletotrichum kahawae | reverse complement strand
TGATGATAATTGAAGGATAATTGGTGAAGTTGTAGAAGTTTGAAGTTGGCGGTTATCATGGCGGTGAGGCATTTCTGGGGTGGCGAAATGTGGGGGGTGGCGAAAAGTGGGTGACGGACGTTAATCGCCTTCAGTTTCTCAGGGTCGTAAGAGATATTAACTCCAGCTATAATAATAAACCCTAGGTATTTAACTGTCTTCACAGAGAATGCACACTTGTGAGGGTCTAAACGTAGCCCTGCTACAGCAAGCTTATGCAGTACTAGCTTGACCTTTGCTTTATGGTCTTGTTATAAGCTATTTAAGTAGATCAGGACGTCATCTATATATGCTGTTGCAAAATCGTCTAGATACTCTTAAAGTATACTATTAATATATTATTAGAATATGGCGGGGGCTCCTATGAGCCTAAAGGGGATAACTAGCTATTTAAATAGCCTATATCTCGTCTAGAAGGCTGTCTTATACTCCTCTCCCTACGCGATCTGGATCTTATGGAACGCTGCTACTACGTCTAGCTTAGTGAACCACTTAGCAGCGCTAACAGTCTATAGCGTCTCTTGAATCAAGGGAGGAGGGTATTGGTTACGCTTAGTAAGCTTGTTAAGAGCGTGGTAGTTGATATAGAAACGTATTCCTCTGTTTGGTTTACGTACGAATAGTACTGGGGCTGATGCTTCTGAGCTGCTAGCGCAGATGAAGCCCTTATTGAGTAGGTCTCGTAGGGTCTTATAGAGGACGAGGAGTTCTTCTCGTGACATGCTATAGAGCGGACCCTATAGTAGTACGGCTTTGTTACTACTACTATCCTGTTTAATAGGGATCCTGTGGTTGACCCTGGGGCGATGTGGCCGAAGGTTGGCGGCTTCGTCAGGTTGGAATAGCTCTTAGAACTTAGCTAGTATAGCTGGTAGGAGGAGGGCCTTTAGGTCTACCTTCTTAGTCTTCTTTATAAAAGCCTTCTATATATCTACTAGGCTGATTGCTCGAACTTCATATCCTGCAGTTCCTTTGGTATGTTATTATGCCCTCTTATAAAGCGTTACGAAAGGGGCTCCTAGGAGGAGGCGGGTAGCTCTGATCTAATGTACTCGTCCTAGCTCTTCCTCGCTTTTTAGACGTAGGTCTACGCTACCCCTCCTATATCGTATCCGTTACGTAGTAGTATTATATAGGATATAGTTCTTCTCTATCTAGGGCTTCCTTAGGAATAGATCGTCGCTAAGGCTACGTACAGTATACGCGAAGATCTTCTTATCATAACCGCATAGCTTGAGGTTAAAGACAACCACACCTGTTGCTTTTATAGCGCCTATAGCGTTGCTAAAGCTGCCTAGTACCCGCTTAGAGCGGTCCACTACTAGTAGGTGGAGCTTATGGACCAGGTTGTGGTTGATAAGGGTATATAAGTCGTACCCTGTGTCTATCAGGGCGTCTGCTTAAGTGCCCTTATGTATGCGGGTAGTGATCACTACTAACTTGCTGCTTATACGATGCTTAAACTACTTCTATTTTATGATATCACTAAGTTTGGCTTCTAACGCCCGACTTTGCGGTAGAGTTACTCTTTTCCTGAGCTCTCTTCAGCCTTAGAGCTTCCTAGCTCCTCTATAGGACTCTTATCGCTGCTCTCTTCCCGCTTCTTAGCTTTCTTAACCTTCGTAGGATAGGCATGCTTCGGCTTAGGATACTATATAGTAATGTGGCTGATCTGGCTGTAGTTGAAGCACTTATGGATGTCTCTCATAAGCTGCGGCAGGTCTTTAGATAAGGAGCTGCTTTATTAGCGACGTGACTTTGTCTTCTCCTTGCCTTTAGCGCAGCTAACGCCAGACATCAGTGTATCTCTATCTATGTCTCGTTGGCGGTTAGGTTACAGCACTTTCTAGGAAGTATAACTGAGGTAGCGTTCCCTAAGCTTCCTACTATCTAAGCGGGATCCCATAGTGAGAAGCAGTTTTGTGAACTGGTGGTAGTCCTTTAGCGCTTCTGGTACCCCTATCAATAGGTTACTTAACTAGGAATTCAGTACGCCTTCTAAGTAGTTGATCTTGATCTTATCTTACTAAGATCCTCCCCTACTTACTATAAGCTCTTTCTCGAACTTAGGAAAGAAAGAAGTAAAACTCTCTTCCTCTCGTTACTACATAGTATATAACTTATCTAAGGCTCGGGCTTCAGCGTTTAGGTCCCTATACGTTCTTTCGAGATAGTCCATAAATCGAGCTAGGGAGGTGTCTCCTCAGCCTACTCTATTAGCGAAGAAGGCGGAGGATGTCGCTTAGGCGGTTCCCTCTAGCCTAGCGTAGATATATGCGAACGCGCTCTCTTCTCTGCCTATAGCTTCAGCGTCGATCTATAGCTTCGAGTTTATCTCTAGAGCCTACTATAGAAACCGTCGTCTTATGCTATCGAACTTTAGGGGGTCAGGAAGCGTTGGCCTCGGTCGTCTAGTTAAGGTTAGTTTATAGGGCTTAGCTACTATTATTATAATGCCGTCGCTTATTACCTATATAGTCGTATCGGCTATAGTTAGGGTTAGTACGCTGCTCGTAAGCGGCGTAGGGGTTGCTCTATCCGTTGATATAAGCCCATTTAGAGCTATTAAGAGCTGCGTCATCTAGGCCGTCTACTAGGCTATCTGGTCCTAAAGAGGACGGACGCTTACGTTAACCGCTTCGTTGATCTAGCGATTAATCTTAGCATTCATCGCGTCGTTTACGCTACCCTCTGGTGGATCTATCGTACCGCTCTCGTGAGGTTCTGTATAGCGTCTTCTCGTTACGCTACCCTCTAGCGAATCGTCGTATCGCTCTTATGAGGTTCCGTATAGCGTCTTCTCGTTTACGCTACCCTTTAGCGAATCGTTATATCGCTCTTATGAGGTTTCGTATAGCGTCTTTTGTTATTAAGCTTAGAATATGTAAGGGGCTGGCCCCTAGGCTTGTTTAACGTAGAGGTGCTGTCGATTAACTATTCTAAGCTAAAGAAGGAGGAAAGGATTTTATAGGGATAAGCGCCTAGTCGTAGTGATATAGACTAGGGCTAGGCGGTGTGCTATAGCAGAATAGTGGAACCGGCGGAGCCGGATCTCGGTAGCTGCTCCGGCAAAGCCGGAGATCTCGGCCGGGCTCTAGCCCGTGACACCCACACCCACTTCCGGACCACCCCCACATCCGGACCACCTCAAAATGCCTCATCGAAAATGCACACCGCCACTTCCAAACTTGAATAACTTCACCATTTTTTACTCAATCGTTACCAAACTTTCTACGAAACATAATAACTACACGATGGTCTATTATACCGAAGATGAAGTTTCTCAGGCACTTGAGGCTATCGCAACTGGTACTAGCCTACGAAAAGCTTCATTACAGTATGGTGTGCCAAAGACCACTCTACTACGTCGAATTCAAGGGGCTCAGCCACGAAATATTGCCTTTTCTGATCTGCAAAGGCTTTCTCAAACCCAGGAAAGCCACCTGGCTGAATGGGTTCGAATTCAGGCTGCCCTAGGCCTGCCTCCAACCCATCAGCAACTTAAGGACTTTGCTGAACGTATCCTACAGGTCCATGGAGACTCCCAGCCTCTTAGAAAGAACTAGGTGCAGTCTTTTATCAAGAGAAACCTATCAGTAAGGGTCCAAAGAAGCAGAGCAATCGATTCCCAGCGTATCAATGGAGCTTCAACTAATGTAATCAGGCAATGGTTCAAACACCTCGCTATACCTAAGATCATAACTATCAAGGCCTCTAATCGATATAATATAGATAAGACTAGTATTCTAGAAAGTAGAGGATTAAATAGGCTTATTCTTAGATCATCAGAAACTCGTTCTATCCGTAAGAAATAGCCTGGATCGCGTGCTTAGATATCTCTGATCGAGTGTATCTCTATAACTAGTAAGGCACTGCCTCTACTTGTTATATATAAGGGCAAGAATGTCTAGAAGTAGTGGTTCCCTCTAGATCTAACGCCACATGAATCCTGGAAGTTCATAGCTACAGAAAACGGGTGGACTTCAGACTCTACAGCTGTTAAGTGGTTAACAGAGGTCTTTATCCCTTTAACCCAGCCAGAGGACCCCTCAGAGGTCAGATTATTGATCTTGGATGGTCATGGAAGCCACGAGACTACTGCTTTTATGTATACATGCTTCAGGAACAAGATACACTTGCTGTTCTTGCCAGCACACACGTCACACATCCTTCAGCCACTTGATCAGTCGGTTTTTGGGCCTCTTAAGGCAGTATATAAGAAGGAGCTTGGATTACTGGCTGAATAGGATGCTGGTACAGTTGTGGGCAAGAGAAATTTTGTTGTATGCTATGGCAAAGCGCGTAAGGTAGCCCTGATAAGCAAGAACATTATCAGTAGCTGGAAATGGACTGGTTTATGGCCTATCAGTATAGCCAAGCCCCTCATAAGCCCTTTGCTACTTGAGAACACATCAACCCCTACTAAACCAGCTAGTCAGGTCTATAAAAGGCTCTCTAATAGTAAGGCAAGCGAAAAATAGGCGGTAGATATATCAGCAGTCCCTTAGTCAACCCCTAAGAAGAGGGATGAGCTTCAGGATCAGTTCAGCCTGTTTAGTAAGCTAGATAATAATGAGTATACGCAGCGCCTGCTTTTTCAGAAGGTTTAGAAAGGCTTTGATAAGAAGGCATACCAATTAGCAGTAGCCTAGCGAAAGATTGAGGTACTGCAGGCGGAGGTTGATGCTAGTAGGGCCAGGAAACGGAAGAAGGTCAAAATGAGCCCAAATTCGAAGTTTGCTGATATTGAGGCTATTCGGAGGGCTCAAATCGAGGCGGGCGAACTTGAAGATAGTATAGATAAATCCAGCGAGTCTGAAAACCCTAGTAACAGCGAAAGTTGCATCATCGTAGCATCATAATACATATAAAAAGTGGTTGAAGTTGATGTGTATTAATGTGAGGGCATCAAAAGTGGATGGTCCGGATGTGGGGGTGGTCCGGAAGTGGGTGTGGGACGTTATATCCAGACTGTCGGTATGGACCGCCCACATCGTCATGCGCTTTACCCCTTGGTACCCACCTCGAGACTGTCTGGGGGCATAGCATTGCAGGGATCATCTCACATCTGGAAACAGCGATCTTCGCAAATGGAAGCATGGACCCTAGAAGTTGCGACACCACCGCCCCTTTGGAAGGCCTCCCTTTGGTATGCGGAACCTGCCCGGCTGATCTCCGGCCTATGAGGCGTACGTAGTCCTAGCATGTTCGTCCCAAACTGTGGAGAGTCGTGGATTTGCGCAGAAAGTATAATTCTTGTGTTGCGCCAGAAGAGGAAAAAGAGCTGCGCTCGGAACCACTTCCTTGAGTCAGTTGTCGTCGGTTGAGACAACAAACCGATTGAGTCACTTTCCCTTTTCGCTCGAGAAACGCAAAATTGAGAGACTAGGCAATAAACAAGCCCTTTACCGCGCGGTTACGGCAATACTTTTGACTTTCGCAGAGAGCGGCTGCTGCCGGAAGTTTGTGGTCAAGCCAACCTTTTGGCGCTGCGATGACGCATTGGTCGTTGGATTGACAAGGGGCTTTCCATCCAGGCATTCCCTGTCTAAAGTACCGACACAACTTGCAATCAGATTGATGCACTGAATCTGGAACATTGGGACGTATTTCTATCGCTCGCACACGCTGAATGCTTTAATGGGGCTGATGGCGCGCGAGCACCTTAGAGGTGGCAACTGCTGGGAACACTGGCGTCGGATTCCCCTGTGGGTGGTCCGAAGAAAACCCCAATAGTTGCTGGGCTGATACGCGTCAAGACGATGGCACAGGATGGAAAGCATTCTACCTTCACAGTGGACGGACTGCTTTGAATTATGGGCAAAGTTGTTGAGTTGAATTGACAATAATTCTTATTGAGAGGTTGAATACCGTTCATTAAGACTTTTGAACACTGATAAGTTTGGTTATGCTATCGGGCTTTTTTGCTGAAAGAATTACTCCGCGTCTCCCACAATCACCGTGGCAGCTGCCCCATGGCATGTGCCTTGACAATACCCACAGGCATGCAACACCTGCTGGGAGGACAAGCTCACCTGTGGCCTTTAATACCGGCGACGACGGCCACTGACACTGCTTCGACCAACTCGCATGATCTCGTCCAAGACCATCCAGAACATCCACGCCTTGAGGTGCTCGTAAGCCCACCTCTTCGTCGACTCTGGCGTCGCGCTGTACCCAACAGCCCACAGACCAGCAACAACCCCACAGACGATGCTCCTCCTCAGCATCTCGCTGGTCCCAAACTCAGCCAGAGCCAGAAGCATCGCCTCGCAGATGATGTACGGCCAGTAATTTGACGGATGCCATACAAATCCCATGGTCGAGCCTCTCTCAATGCGACCGTTCCGAATGACGCTGCCACTGCTTCCGGGAAAGACGATGGCGAGAGGGCGAGTCAGGCCTGCAATCCGCCATTGGAAGTAGCAGGCCGACAGCATGACGATGCCGGCAAAGAGGCGGTCGATGAAGGAGCTCCCCTCCACGTTCAAGACCCAGACGACGGGCGTGAAGGGGATGGATGCGGTGTAGAGGAAGACGATGAGCGCGACGGCAGCCAATTGGCGAGTCAGGATATTTGCTCTGCCGGGTGGGCCGGACCACGTGCTGTAAGGTGCCGGTTGTGGATCCGGGCCCGGAGCGGACGGCCGGGTGCGCGGGGATCGCGCGGCGGAGGGCGCGGCTCCGTCGAACTTGGACATTTTGTCGGACGTGAAGGAATATTGAAGGACCTTTTACTTTTTTTTGTGGTCCCCTTTTCTTTGGAATTTTCTATGTCGGAGTCGGAGATGCAAGGGAACTCCGGGCGTTTCTAGGATTCAAATGATTTGGGTTGGCGCGAACGGTGAGCTAGAAGCTTCGACCTCGACACTAAGGTACCACAGGAAGGCAAGCTGCAAACCTCTCAAACAGAATCCCCTGCAATTCGAGAGCTGGCTCAGTATTTATGTTTGTTGGCTACAGCTGTGCCTTTTTGTGCCAGGCTGGCTGCTGCCTTGCCGTGACACTCATCGCCCGAGTACCTGTAATACCAGATCCTTCTGCTTTCAGCTAGACAGTTTCGAGCGGCTTCGACAGGGATCCTCAGCCGCCACACCAGGCAGCTGCGGCGCACCAACAGGAGTCGGCCCACTTGCAACGGTGTCCTATTATTAAAGCGAACTTCACTCGTCCCGAATTCCCAGTACGCCGGTTGGTAGGAATGCCAACAGGCAGGAGCGAGATTGCGTCGTGCCAAAGTCCTAGATTACGTTAGTACCGTGCATGGCGGCGCAGGCGGCGAAGCTTGGTCGTGTTACGTTTGTGGCTTCGGTGGGACTGATGCAGGAACAACGTACCCCACACAGCCACGGTGTCACATGATTTGGGAACTTGGTGGTGAATCACCAAGAAACGCAGAAGCGAATAATTTCGAGATAAGGGCAGCTCTTGTTTGGGGTCTGTCTCGGGTTCGGGACCAATCTTGTCAACAGAACTTGCACTTTCAGAAATCGGTCACTGGGCCTGGGGCCAATGAGAATTCGGGGACATCAACGCGCAGAAGACCTCCGATGACCGTGGATTCCGGACTTGACACCGGAGTCGGCGGGTGGATGGGGACATGCGGCGCGGCGGTGTGGGTCTCGATCGGAGCAATATCGGACAATCCGGATGTCCGCCGATTGAGTCGACAACAAGCATCACAGTGATGTTTCGACATAACAAATCAATCGGAATAATGCAGCCATTCAAGTGATTTTGCCTCAATCAAGATGAGGTATTGCTGAAGAATAGATACAAGAGGTGGAATCCGCGACGAGTCGACATGGGAGGCCGACCACAAAACCCGTCCTATTGCTATTATATACAAGAGAAAGAAATTTTCTACACTTATCCAAAGCTGTAGATCATCGCCGGGCATATTCCGACGAACCTCCGAGCCCTGGGCCCCGCTCCAACGCTCCCGTGTCACCCCCGCGCCTCTACTGGTACGTCTTCAACAACTCGTTGTAGTAGTTGTACGCAACACCCGTCTCGGGCTCAAAGGAGTACATGTAGGAACCCCACATAGGGCCAGCAGCCCAAGTCGTAGCGCCGATCCACACGTCGCTGTTTTGCTGGAGGTAGTTGAGGAGACCGGTGACGGCCTCCTTGCAGATGTCATTGGCACCGCCGGCGAACTCGCCGAGAACGCCGACCTTGCCGTTGCTGCGCAGCCACTCAGTGGCGTCCGGAGACGCACGTCTCGGATGTGCCGCTGGAGTCGCTGTCGAGGGACTGGTGCATCTCATAGGCAATCTTGTTGAGAGGGTCGGTGAGGGCCTTCATGTTATCGTTTGTGCTCACCCAGGAGTGCGCGCCAGTCCAGGAGTTACCCTCAACCCAAATGTAGTTCGTAGCGCCGGAGGCGCGGATACCGTCGATGGCGGCCTGGTTCAGCTTCAGGACGAGGTCCTGGTCCATGGAGTTGTACTCGTTGTTGGTATCGAAGATGACCTTATCGTTGGACTTGAAGAGCGTAGCCCAGTTGGTGAAAAAGGTCTTGAAGGCGGCGGTATCGGTAATGATGTTGTTGTTGAAGCGGCCGTAGTTGTGGGGGTCAAGGGCGACGTTGGCGCCGGCGGTGGTGATGTGGGTGATGGCTTTGGTCAGCCCCGCGAGGTAGTCAGCGTCGAAGCTGCCGGTGAGGCCATTGGGGGCGAGACGCTCCATGAGGAAGTTGAGACGGAAGGTGTTGTATCCCTGGCTAATCAGGGTCTGCTTCTGTGTCAGCGTAAATCTCAGATGTCAAGTTGTGTGCCACCTTACATCGATCTTGGTGGTGTCCGGGAAGGTGTAGTCCTTTCCGGCCGTACCAGGAAGCGTGCCCTGGCCGAACTCGGCACCGGACTGGTTGGAACCGAACCACTTGAACTTGCCAGTCTTTCCAGGGGCGGTGGAAGCAGATGCGGCGGGGGCGGAAGAGGCCTTGGCGGACGTGGCGGGGGCGGCCGAGGTGACGGCAGCCTTGGAGGTCGTCACGGGAGCGGCGGCAGTGGTGGAAGGCTTGACCACGGGAGCGGAAGAGGAGACGGCTTCGGCGGCAACGGACTTGACGGGGGCCTGGCTGCTGGCAGCCTTGGAGGAAGTTGACGGAGCTGTCTTGGTGTCAACGGGCTGGGCGGACGGCTTAACGGCGGCACCGGCAGAGGTCGTCGAGATTCCGGCAGCGCTCGAGGTGGGCGCCTGCGGCACGACGACGCTGGCGGCGGCGGATCCGGCGGTCTTCGACTTACAGCTGCGTCTCGTCGATGTCTTCAGGGTGGTGACCTGCTGGGCGCTGACGGCACCGGCGCTGGCGCTGCCTTGGACGCACTGGCTGTAGTAGTCGTTCTGCTTCACGCAGGTGTATCCAGAGACGCAGGTCGTGGCTCCGGTCCATCCCTTGCCACCGCAGGGCATGTAGGGGCCGGCCTGGGCCATGGCTCCGCCGACGAGGGCGGCGCTGAGAATGAGTCCCTTCATGATGAATGCCCGATTCACGAAACGAGAGGGAGCGTACAAGTGGGTTGAGAATGAGTGACTGAATTCAAATGAGTGTGGCGGCGTAAAGCCGTGAAAGAGTGTCGGGGAGAAAAAGAAGCTTGAGACGATGGGGGCGAAAGAGTCAAGGCCACCGCTGAGGGAATCACGGTCCGTGGACTTTATATCCAGGTTGACTCCTGAACTCGAGATTGCTCTTCCACAATCTCGCAATGTAACCGCGGTGCCGTCTGGCCGGAACAGTGCATATCGAGATCCCTGTCGTGCAGATGTGATTCGTGGGGCCACTCCCTCCGGCTAATCGCCCCATGGGTGACGTGAGGGACACCACAGTCAGATTGCGGGCACGCGGTGCGCGATCTTGTGGTGAGACTAGGATATTGCCTGCTCGCCCTTCATTTGGTTTGCGCTCCTTCATTTCCATCTGGCGTTCTGGAGTGTTCTGGTGGTTCGTCCGATGTGTTGGCTCGTCGGGTTGACATCCGGAGCGGGTTGTCACGGGCTAGAGCCCGGCCGAGATCTCCGGCTTTGCCGGAGCAGTTACCGAGATCCGGCTCCGCCGGATCCACTATTCTACCGTGGCACACCGCCTAGCCCGACCACGTATCTCCGTAGCTAG
>VYYT01000105.1:16057-88250 GCA_032988895.1 Colletotrichum kahawae | reverse complement strand
CCAGTCGCGAGAGGCTTGTCGGATGCCCATGCCACCCAACACAGCTTCCTCAGCACTTTTAATATGCTCCTCGGTGTAACTCGACATGCTGAATTGACTGGTATTTTCAAAAGAATTAATTTGTGGTGTTGTGGTGTGGTTAACGCGGTGGGCGCAAAAGACGTGGTGGTGTTGTTGTTGGCAAACGTGTCGTTTTCGGCTGATCGGTTATGGGGGGTGATCGGTTAAGTGGTGGGGTCTTACACGTGGAACCTCGACCAGCGGCGAAGTGTTGAGAACACAACACCAGACATGAGCATTACACCTTCTCCCTTCGTCGGCGCAACGTATCCGATCTATATCGAGAGTTGAGGGTTGCAACCAGGGGCACACGCGGCAATACAGGGGCTTCTTCAAGCGTCTGCGACAAAAACAACAATGACTCGGCGAACCGGTTCTGATCAATACGTAAGGTAGGCCTGAAAGTACATTTAAGCTACTGAAGTTCATATCTTCCAGACCTAAACGACCTTGAGTACTCGGTTCAGTCTCATTACGCCCTCTTCAAGAGCAACACACAAACTCCCTAGAGCCCTCTTACAAACACTGCGAGTACCAATCGTTCGCCTTCGTGCACACATACGGCGACACACACTGCGTCGGGCCCGTCCACCCCTGCCCGCCGCACTGCTCGTACTGCTTCGCCAGGTTCGTCGCCGTAGCCGCGGGCGCGGAGCTGGTCCTCGTGGAAGTCGCCAAGGTCGACGTCGTCGTCGCCCTCACGGAAGATGTCGAAGAGGTCACGCGGACCGTCGAGCTGCTGCTTGTCGCCCTGTTAGTCGATGTCGAAGCTGCGGAGGTCGACCCACCACCGGAGGAAGCGATCGCGCCGGACGCGTAGAAGACGCCGCGGCCATTGGTGCCGACGTAGACGAGGTTCTCCTCGTTGGCGGAGCCGGCGAGCTTGGCGCCGTCGACGGCCCCGAAGCTCTGCGTGCCTTGGAGATCGACCCAGGAGGCGCCGAGGTCCGCGCTGCCGTAGAGGCGGCGGCCGGAGGGGCCGGTGCCGAAGGCGTAGAGGTTCCAGTTGCTGCCGGAGCCCTTGCCGAGGGCGACCTTGTTCGTGTTGGTGAGGGTGCTCGAGACGAGGGAGAAGGTGGAGCCGTAGTCGGTGCTGTGGAAGATACCGGCGTTGGTGGAGACCCAGACGTCGCCGGCCTTGGCTGGGTGGGCCTCGACGTGCCGGATCTCGGTGGCGCCGGAGAGAGTGCCGGAGGTGGAGAAGGTGGCGCCGGTGTCGGTGGAGCGGTAGAAGCTGGAGCCCGAGGCGCCGTAGAAGACGGTGTTGTTGCGCTTGTCGCTGGCGATGATGGCCCCGGCGGGGATGCTGGAGATGGTTGTCAGCGAGCCTTGGTTCTGGGAGCGCTGGACACCGAGGGTGGCGGTGGACCAGATGATAGTGTCGGCGTCAGCGGAGTAGGCGACGGAGCCGCCGTACTGGGTCGTGCCGGCGGCGTAGTTGATGTTCCAGGTTGCGCCGCCGTCGGAGCTGACGGCCAGTTGTTGGGTGCCTGCGGTGTTTCCTACGCGGACGACGTTAGCTACCTTGTTGCCGGCGTAGTCGACTCCAACGCTCGATGCCCACATCGGGTTCGCCCAGGTTGTTTGAGGGGATGTGTCGAGGACGCTCTTGGTCTTGAAGGTAAAGCCGTTGTTGTCGTAGGCGGCGACGAGAAGTTCAGAGCCGCCGGGAGCGCTGGCAAGCTCTTGGATAGCCATCTCTTCGATGCCGTCTGCGAGAGATTGAATGGTGACCTTGGCGCCAGTGTCCCAGTTAGTGAGATCATGTCCCCCGAAAATGGTGAGTCCGGTTCCGTATAGCCAGTGGTTAGAGTCCGTGGGGTCGATTTCCAGGGACTCGATCATCCACCCGAGGTCCTTGGTATCGGTATCCAGGAAGTTGGTCTTGATCCATGGGGCCTAAACCATGTCAGCGACTGTGTAGGGGTCTAAGTTCGCGGAGTGTCTGATAACTATTCTCAGAACTAGGGATCTACCTTCGGGGTGCTCTGGGTGTAACCAAGTGTCATGTCAGGGTAGTTTGCCCACTCCCAGATCTTCTTCCAAGTGGTGCCGGAATCAGTAGACCTGAAGAGCTGGGCATCCGGCCACCAGCTGTTGAGGGTGGCAACGATCAGTGTGCCGGGCGTCTTCATGTCGACGCTCAATCCACCTGGGCAAAATGTCAGCACCGCAGAGAAAACAAAGCGCGCCATGGGGAAATAGGCGACACCGGTTGAGTGTACTTGCCAAAGCCAAAGTACAGGTCAGAGCCCACGGGGACAGGAGTGATGTCCTTCCATGTACCAGCGGTGATGTCGTAGCGCCAGACAGAGCCAGAAGTACCGTCGTAAGGGCCAGTGCCGTCAGAGTAGCTGATGTAGAGGGCCTGTTATGACATTAGCAAATCAAACTTTATATCCGATGTTGATGGCTGACCTTCTCGGTGGGTTGGATTCTGCCCTTGTGTGGGAAGTATCGGCCCGGCTGGCCAGTGACGGCACTCCAGGTAGCGCCGGCATCATTAGAAACATAGACGGAAGCAGTGGTGTTGTCGGCAGTTCCGACATAGATTCGAGAAGTAGCGCCGTTCAAGGTCGAAGATGTCTCGTCAAAGGTGACGAAGGTAAGTCCCTACGCCGAGTCAGCTTGAAGGCTCAGGTGTACATGATGATAGCATACGTACCTGAATGTCACCATTGTACTCGTCGGTGGAAGGGCCGGGACGGTAGGTACCAACGGCAGTGAAGGATGAGACCTTAGAGAAGCTGGCACCTGTCGATAGTTAGGAAGGGAATCCATACGCTTGGGAATATCGGCTGTCATTACCTCCGTCGGTACTCTTCCACAGTCCGTTGCCGCTGCGGGCGCCAAAGTAGAGAATGTTGGAGTTCTTGGGGTCGACGGCAAGGCGCTCTCCGGTGCCTCTTGTGGGCATGTTGCCACCAACCTAATAGAGCATGAGCACGACGTTCACATCTCCAAACTGCTCACTCTTACCTTGAATGAAAGGTTAGTGAAGGTCCAAGTGGCGCCCTTGTCAGAACTGCGAGCAATCTGGCCATTGTTCGGATCCCTACATCATGTGAGCAACTAGTTCCTCGAGATTCGCCTCACTTTCTTGGTCTTACCAGCTGTTGGTGTACATGCCCACGGCAATGTACACCTTTTTAGGGTCCTGAGGGTCCAATGCAAGAGCATCAACACCCCACCGGTTCCAGTGCGAGTCGTCCGCAAAGTTGTTGGCATCCGTGACCGCGGTCCACGAGTCGTCGGCGTTCAAGCGGTAAAGACCGCCAATATCGGTCCTCGCGTACGCGACGCCGCTGGTCTTGGGGTGGAAGACGATGGAGGGGACGAACCCGCCGCCGCCGCCGATGCGGACGTTCTTCCAGGTGAATGCAGCCTGGATCGGGGCCACGAGGGCCGCGAAGAGGGCGTTGGCGTACTTCATGTTTGCTACCCGTGAGATCCCTGACGTCTCACAGAGGAGGAAATGTCAAGACGGGGATGGACGGTGGTATAAAGCAGCCTGGAGGGTCTATATCTGGAAGCTGATATAGGACCATGCGGGGTGGGAAAGAAAGGGAATGAGATCGACGGGTGTTGGTTTCCATGCGAGCAATATAAAGGCCCGCGCCGTGCCCGTCTTTGGTTCTCTGCCTTGTGGTTCCGCAGGGCATTACTACATGGCAATAGAGAGGGAGGGTGAGGCGGATGTTCGGGTGTCTTGGTGTGGAGATGCCAGAGGATGTCGTGGTAGCTTCATGGCTCCGCCCTCCGGAAATGAGTCGAGTCAAGACCTACCATTCCCAAATTTCCATCAATCAACCACAAGCCTGCGCCGTCGAGTCGGATGAGGTTGCGCACCCAAGATCCCGACGGGCCGGACGCACTACTCCCGTTTTCCGGTGGTGGAAGCAAAGCTTCCGCCTAGAGAGGGGACACTTTATTCATCAAATTACACCACGCAGGTCCCAGGAACCGTTCCGCCATCCGAGTGCTCCCCCCTCGTCCACCGTCTCCAAGATCGTGATTTCCTAAAGAGGAAAGCGAAGACCTACATCCGGGGTCATCACATGACGCTACCAGCCAGCCCCAAGAGCAGGCTAAGAAACGGGTGTCATCTATTGGGTGGCGTGATGCAAGGGACCTGCTTCCCTGGGCCTGGGGGCTGTCAGCTTTCCCTCCTTTGACGCGAGAACATCTGGCACGAGCTTCCCGCATTCCCGTGGGCATGGGGTTCTTCAGCCGACGCGAATCGGCAGCTGTGCCAGCACCAAGCAGCGAGGACGGCTCTGCAAGTACGGGCGTAGGCGATGCCGCTCTAGACATCGGATCCTGGGAGGGATCAGCTTTTCCCCACGGGCAGTTTTGCCCACGGGACCCCTAAGCCAGGCTGAAATGGGGACTGCGGTAGATGGCTGAATGGGGGAACACATGAATCGGGACAAGGCGGGCGGGAATGAGATGCTTCGATTGGCGGACCCTACCGGGATTGCCTTTTGGCGGGGGTCGTATCGTTCGGTGTGACATTAATGCCAAGGTCATCCGCGTGGCATTCGGCTTTGACAAACACCTTTCAAATTGCGGATGATGGCACATGGTGTGAGGGGAATCAAATTCGTATTAATCATATATAAGTAATTATTTGTTTGTGACCACATAATCGGTTCATACGCCAGCCACCTTGGCGGTTGGTATATAAACCCAGGCTCACGCATTATTTAGATGCCCGAGGTGGTCTCGCCGACGTTGATGACATTTCCTGCCTCGTCGACGGAAACCTTGGTCTTCTTCGTCGACATTTTCCTGGGGTTGGGGGCCTCGAAGATGGACTTGAGCTCCTCGAGGGTCTTGCCCGCCGTCTCGACGAAGAAGAAGTAGATGATGGCGAGTTCGATGCACTAGTTCCACCAGTTAGCATATCCAGTACCAGTACCAGAGGTCAAGTGCGTTTGGGTTCAAGCTTACAATCCAGCCAATGTACACAAGGTACAACTTCCAGCCGATCCTCTCCATGGCGACGGAGATTCCGTACGTGTTGATCATGATGGCGACGTTGAGGAACATGAAGGACGCGGCGGAGCCCTTGGCGCGGGTGCGGTTCTCGAGACACTCGACCGAGTACAGCGTCTGCAGGGGCGTGAAGCCCCAGGCGAAGCAGATGCCGAAGACGTAGATGGAGACGATGACGCCGTAGGACAGGTTCTTGTTGGTCTCGGAGCCGGCGGTGAAGCCGGTGAGCATGACGTAGGCGGCCAGGGAGCCGAGGAGGCCGGCGATCATCATGAAGCGGCGGCCGAGGCGGTCGAGCAGGCTGGCGCCGTAGATGGCGCCGATCATGGAGAAGATGGGGTTGATGGCGTTGAGGAGGAGCTGGGTCTTGTCGTCGGTGATGCCGGCTTGCTTGAACATCTCGGGCTGTCCGTGTTGTCAGTAAAGTGTACACAGATATCTGGATAGATCATTAAGCATGAGGTACCTACCATGAAGTAAGAAACGACATTGTTACCGCTCCATTGGCCAATGAAAGCCCTGTAACAGTGATTAGCTCGTGGTAGCAACAAAGGGTGGGGCTGAAAATGTTGCGACTTACATGGCGACGACCATGAACAGACGGTAACGGGCAGCGCGGGTGTTTCCAAGCTCACGCATGTCCCACCAGGGGTTCTCGTCCTTGGTCAGGCGGTTGTCCTCCATGATTTCGTGGTACTGCAGCTGGACGATGGGCGAGTTGACGTCGCCGTCGCCGTGGTACTTGGCCAAGATGGCGAGGGCCTCCTCGGCGCGGTCGTGGGAGATGAGCCAACGCGGCGACTCGGGGAAGAACATGATGAAGAGCATGGCGACGCCAGGCATGCCGCACTGAACGAGAGTGGGGATTCGCCACGCCCATGAGGACTGAACGTGGAGGTT
The DNA here is from genome assembly GCA_032988895.1 of Colletotrichum kahawae. NCBI lineage: Eukaryota > Fungi > Ascomycota > Sordariomycetes > Glomerellales > Glomerellaceae > Colletotrichum > Colletotrichum kahawae. The sequence goes on along the minus strand of VYYT01000105.1, from coordinate 82,292 downwards.
GGATCCGTAGGTAGTCCATCCTGAGAACAAGTTAGTATGCGTCGTATCTGAGGTAGGTCGAGACGGCTGTTCTCACCTGCGAGAATGTTGCCGAGCCACCAGAAGTTGTCTGTGAGAGTTGTACGTTAGCAGCTCTCGCGTGAGCCCGGAATGAGGCAGAATGTGTTGATTCGAGGTCGCGCAGAACGGGATTCTACTCACTGTACATGCCGGCCATGAAGCCTCGGTACGCGGGGTGAGCAAGCTCGACGGTGTAGGCGGGGCCAGCGGCGGAGGCGACTGCAATTTCACTGTTTAGCTTCCCTTCACAACCCGAGATTGAAACAGCATGAGAGCAACTCACGAGAAGCGCCAAAGCCGAGCACGAAACGACCAGCAACGAACTGGCCGAGGCTGTTGGCGGGCGTCTGGATGGCGGTGCCGATGAGGACGATGAAGCAGCCGACGGCGATGCAGACGCGGCGGCCGTAGCCGTCAGCGAGCCAACCGCAGAAGGGGAAACTGCAAATCTGGCCGACGTTGTAGATCATGAAGACGATGCCCGTGGTCGATCCGGCGCCGGAGAGGCCAAAGGTCTGCTGGTAGTACGGCATGGCGTTGATGGCGCCCATCAAGGAACTGTCTGGGGGGCGGTGTCAGCTCTTTCTCACGCGCAGGTTGATGTTGGGCCTTGGGCAACTCACCGAAACCGTTCATCGTCGAGACGAGGTATCCGACGGCCATGATGAAGTACAGACGGAGCATGTTGGGCGACCAGATGTTAGGCTTCGCCTCGGCCATGGCCGCAGCCAAGGCGACGGAGGCGGCGTTCACCTCCTTGACGTCGCCGACCGCGTTGGCGGCCTTCTCGTCCATCGGCGCATTGTCGTGCTCGACCTCGGTGCGAGATTTCGTTTCTTCGAGAGGCGCCATTGTGACTGGAAACCAGTATGCGAACTGCGGCGCAAAACTTGGGAAATTGGCGATGGAGTCAAAGGGAAGCAGCCAACGCGCGTCGCAAGCGCAGGGGAAGATGGCCTCTTTAAAGCGACTGCAAAAGAGCCCACCCGGCCGGCAAGCAAACGCGACCTCAATGCCGATCGAATGGGCAGACACATGAGCGAAGGGCCGCCCGGTGAACAACGGCCCAACCACCGGGTCGGGACTGGGCGACTACGGTTACATGGCATCTCCATCCTGCTTGCTTGTCTGCTTGCTTGCCTGCACCACACCCCGGTCCCCAGGATATGGGGATTCCACTGGCAACCCCACACGCTCGGAGGATTCAGGCAATTGGCTGGTTCTCACGGGGGAGACGGAGCCGCAGCACGTGGAGGTTTTCGCAGTGAAATTGCTAGTATTATGGGGAACACGATGAGACTAGAGTGGCACGATGAGCCGTCAGTCGTGTTGGTCCCGACTAGTGGCCTGAACTTTGCAAAGAGACAGACAGACTCGAAACCTAGCGAGCAGTACGGATACGGCGCACTCGCGATGAACCTGACGGATCTCCGCACACGCCCGTCCTTGGTCTTTTGCCTCCTCAATGTTTACCCCAAAAAAAGCATGGGGTGCCATCCAGACCCCAGCATCAAGAAGCATCGGCTCGGGCTGTGATTCGCGAGGGTAGTGGACATTTCAGATCAGATGCACAAAAGGGCCGGCGGGGTTGCCTCACGATACACTAGTGTCAACGAGGGGAAGAATCAGGCGAAGCTGTTTTGGGAGGATGAGGATGGCTGGCAGGTTGGAGCCCGAGCCGGTTGCCGGTTTTGACGGCCGGGTGGCATCAGCCAAGCTTCGGATCATGCCAACAGAGGCGTTGGCGTGCCGATCTGGAGCCCGGGACGATGGCCGGCGACGCCCGCAGCGGCGTCAGATTCTTAGTTTGGGAATCACGTTTTGCAGATGGGAGGCGAGCCTTTGTGCGTGCGGCGTAGCAAGTTCGTCAATCGGGGTAAGTCTTGTCTCGTAAACATCATGTGCCTTGGCGGTGAACAGTGCCTGTCTGTCAGGAGCAATTACCGAGGCGATTCGGAGCCAACGTGCCAACCCATGCAATATCACACGATGTGAAAAATAAAAGAAAAAAAAATCATTTTGGAAAAATGGGAGGAATGAGGTCCGGTGCGGAGAGTCCCGATCCCCAGACGGGGGCGAAAGCCGAGGTGCGGTCTAGACGCTAGGCTCGTCTGGGGAATTATGGTTCCTGGGGTTCCCCCTGGGGATACGTACCGCCCCGAGGAGGAGACTGGGAGGACAGGTGATTGGGCCGTGGAATGGAGAAATTCTCGGACGGTGGCCGAACTGACCCGGGATCTGGTCTAGAACTGATGCGCGCGGTTCGTGTGGGAGGTGGGTGGGAGCGAAGGAAGGGTTGGGGTTTTTCGGGGTTCTGTGGAGGAGGGAGCAGGAGTAGAAGAAAGTGGTCCCAGAGGATTCAAAAGAGAGGCGTGCTGCCCATGCTGTCTGGCTGGCTGCGTTTTATCACGAACGACGCGAGGGGAGAGACGTCCTGTCCTGGTGGCACAGCTTCCAGAACACTGCACAGAATGGACGATGGATGGCCGACAGTATCCGAGCTCACGTCAAACGAACGCCCGAGCATGCTGAGTCCTGCAAGTTGGTGGTGTTTTCCTATTTGTTTCTGTTCTTGTTTCCTCTGCGAGTAGCTGCTGCTGGTACAGGTGTGAACGGTACGGTACGTACCACATGCCTCAGGCCCATTGCTTAAGCTCCAACTCTGAAGCATTAGCTAAGCACCCCCGACCTCCCTCGGCCAATCATCAGCTACCCCGCTTCCCCCAAACCAGGCCCCTGCGCCTTCCGTCGGCGCACCCAAGGGACGTTCTGCAGTAAGGGCGGCACCTCGTGATTGCGATTCCCCCGCACTCCCTGACGCTGCGCCGTCTCAGGTGACGTTCCTGATTCCTGGCACCAGCTCGTTCGAGCTCCAAATCGAACCGTTCGACTGCCAGCTCCAGCTCCAAATTCCATCTCCAACTTCCACGTTCCTCCTATCTATCCATCCACCACTGCAAGGGGCTATCGTGATCTATCCACCAAACACCATCACACCAGAGCCCACCACCCCCCTCCCATCATCGTGAGATCCCCGTCCGTTGCGCCAACTGCATGTCCGTCAATAAACCATCTCCGTTAATTGCTTCTCCACCGCCCCGTTCTTCCTGTCCCGTCCCTCGCCGAACATTGAACCCACAATCCCACTCCTGCTAGCCCTCCGATCTCCGTCTCCGCCTCGGCACATCGGCCACCTTTGTCTCAACCATGTCCGACATCTCCGATGACTATGTCAACATCTCGCCTACCACCGACCTCCATCTGAGTGTCTACATGGAAAAGCTAGCCCACCGCCGCCGTCTGGGAAGCTCCTCGAGTGAGGGCTCATCCAACGGCGGCCCGTCCGAGGAAGAACACAACAATAACACCACCACCACGGTGGTCAGTGGCACGCCCACTCATGTCTATCCCGAGCATACTCCAGACTGGAGCAACCTCAAGGTCCTCCATCGCAACACCCTGCCCCCACGGAGCTACTTCTTTCTGTACAACAATGAGGAGGACGCTCTCACCAGGGACATCACCAAGTCCAAGTCCAAGCTGCTCTCCGGAAAGTGGAAGTTCCACCTGACAACCTCGCCCTTTGCTGGGCCCCGGGATTTCTACAAGCCCGACTTTGACACCTCGGAATGGGGCGACATCGTCGTCCCCGGCATGTGGCAGTGCCAGGGCTACGGAAAGGGCCCGCAGTACACCAACCTCAACTTCCCCTGGCCCGTGGACGCCCCCAACATCCCGTACGATGACAACGAGTGCGGCCGCCACGTGACCACATTCCACGTCGACAAGGACTTTGCCGAGGACAACCAGCTCAGGCTGCGCTTCGAGGGCGTTGACTCGGGCTTCACCGTCTGGGTCAACGGCCATGAGGTTGGCTATTCTCAGGGAGCCAGAAACCCGAGCGAGTGGGATGTCACGGATTTCATCAACGTCGACGCCGAGAACACGCTCGCCGTCGAGGTCTACCAGCGCTGTGACGGCACCTACCTCGAGGACCAAGACCAGTGGTGGCTGAGTGGCATCTTCCGCGACGTCTACCTCCATGCCTTTCCCAAGTTCCATCCGGAGGACTACCACGTTCACACGTTCCTCGACAAGGACTACAAGGATGCCACCCTCCGCGTGGACATCACCATGAACCGGGGCGCCTACGTTGACATGAAGCTCCTCGACGCCGACGGCAAGCTCATCGCCAAGGGCATGGAAATCTTTGACCGCACCAACCGCTTCGAGGTGCGCGTCAAGAACCCTCACAAGTGGACCGCCGAGACGCCATACCTGTACACACTTGTTCTCAACTTCCAAAAGTGCAGCCTGGTCCAGCGGGTTGGTTTCCGCCAGACCGAGCTCATCAAGGGCGTCTTCTGCATCAACGGAGAGCCCGTCAAGTTCCGCGGCGTCAACCGCCACGAGCACCATCCTGATTCCGGCCGCTGCGTGCCTTATGATTTCCTCAAGCGTGACCTGCTTATTATGAAGCATTTTAATGTCAATGGTATTCGCACTTCTCACTACATCAACGATCCCAGGCTCTACGACCTCGCTGACGAGCTCGGCATTTGGATCCTTGACGAGGCCGATCTTGAATGCCACGGCTTCGGTGTCGTGGGCATCGACGGCCACAAGTTCGCCTCCGACAACCCAGAGTGGAGAGAGGCCTACGAGGACAGAGCCAGGCAGATGGTCATGCGTGACAAGAACCACGCCTCCGTCGTCCTGTGGTCTCTGGGCAACGAGTCCTTCTACGGACAAAACCACCAGCACATGTACGACGTCATCAAGAGCATCGACCAGTCTCGTCTCGTCCACTACGAGGGTGACGGCGGCGCCCAAACCGCAGACATCTACAGCCGGATGTACGCTTCAGTCGACGACATCGTCTACCAGGCGTCTGAGAAGGACTGGAGGAAGCCGCTAGTCTTGTGCGAGTACATCCACGCCATGGGCAACGGACCCGGCGGCGTCAAGGAGTACATCGACGCCTTCTACGAGCACACTCGTCTGATGGGAGGTTTCGTGTGGGAATGGGCCAACCATGTAAGTCTTCACAGCTCACTCACATATCCACATGCTAACATTCACAGGGCCTTCGCACCAAGAACGCGGACGGTGAAGAGTACATGGGCTACGGAGGCGACTTCGGCGACGACCCCAACGACAAGAACTTCGTCTTTGACGGCCTCTGCTTCGCCAACCACACCCCGACCCCCGGCCTGCGCGAGTACGGCAAGGCCATCGAGCCCGTCCAGACCCTCAGCATCAAGGGCAACGAGGTCACCATTGTCAACCGCTACGACTTTATCGACCTCGACCACCTCACCGCGACCTGGCACATCGTCGGCGACGGCCTCGTCATCGGCAGCGACCAGGAAGTTGAGATCCCCAAGGGCGTGAAGCCCCACACCAAGGCGCACCTCAAGATCAAGGGCCTCCCCAAGGACCTCACCGCCGAGGCATACCCCCACATCGACTTCATCCTCACCGAGGACACCAACTGGGCCAAGGCCGGCCACCGCGTCGCCTTCGGCCAGCTCCCGCTCTCCAAACCCCCCTCCATGGCCCGCATCCTCTCCACCCCCTTCCAGCCCTTCGTCGACCCCGTCCCGACCATCCAGCAAACCGACCCCTCCACCCTCAGCATCACCGCCTCCACGGGCCAGTCCACATGGGGCCTCGACCTCACCCTCGGCACCCTCACGAGCTGGAAGAAGGCTGCCCGCCCGCACCTGGACCTCCTCACGGAGCCCTTCGTCATGGACTTCTACCGCGCGCTCACCGACAACGACCGCGGCGGCCGCTTCGGGCAGAACTGGGAGGACCGCCGCCTGCACCAGACGCGCCACCACGTCAAGCGCGTCGAGTGGCGCAAGGAGAAGCACGGCCTCGTCGTCAACGTCCACTCCCGCATCGCGCCGCCCGTCCTCGCCTGGGCCGTCGACACCTGGACCACCTTCACCTTCCACGGCGAGGCCGTCTACATCAAGATCAAGGGCAAGCCCAACGGCCCCCTCCTCCCGGATACCTTCGCCCGCATCGGCCTCACGGGCGGCGTCAAGGGCGTCGAGACCGTCGCGTGGTGGGGCCGCGGGCCCGGCGAGAGCTACTCGGACAAGAAGCGCGCACAGGCGTTCGGCAACTGGGAGGAAACGGTCGACGATCTTTTTGTTGATTACGAGTACCCCCAGGACGGCGGCAACAGGACCGACGTGCGGTGGGTCGAGTTGCGCGGGCGTCTGCCGGACGAGGACGGCGTCGTGGACCAGAACGCGCCGCGCGAGAAGCTGCTGCGCGCGCGGTTCGGCGACTTGGACGGCGCGTCGTTCTCTGCGATGCATTACACCACCAAGGACCTGGACGAATGCGAGCATCCTTACGAGCTGTACAAGCGCAAGAGGGAGGACACGGTCGTCAGGCTGGACTGGAAGCACCACGGTCTGGGCACGGGTTCTTGCGGCCCGGCGACGCTGCCCGCGTACGAGCTCCACGCCAAGGAGTTTGACGTTGAGCTCGTGTTAGACTAAGTGTGTTGAGAAAAGAAAGTGTATTGTATTGTAACTGAAAAAGGCCCGTTGGTGCGAAACATCAAATTGAGAAAAGTGTGTACTGTTCGACCAATGTTGGCCCCGTGTACGGTGTGGCCAGACCAAAATTACCAAATTTGTGATGAGTGTGCCGTAGTCCGAAATTCATCACCCGCACACCGAAACCGACGCTATAGAGGCTTAAGCGGAAGCTTCTTCACGTATACTGCCACGCTCCAATTTCAACCTCGCTCTCGTGCATCTCCAGCCCCTCAAGCCGTTGACAATCACCCCGCCGCGCCCTCGCTCGGGCACTGCCGGCGACGAGCACCCACGTCCCCGCGAGATCGGGGTAAGGACAGGCGTACACGCCCTCGCTCGCGGCGTTCTTCGGGTCGCAGAAGTCGAGGAGGTCTTTCGGCGGCTCAGCGTCGCATGGAGACGAGGGCTTGGCGGTGGTTCTATGGAAGCCTTTCATCATGGTGGAGTTGGCGGGGACAGAGGCCGAATGTGCCTGGGTAAAGCCGACGAATCCATCGGGATCGACGTAGATGAGCTGTCCGCCTGGGACCATGACCTGTGGTGTGAATAGTCAGTGAGCAGGTCCAAGGTCTCGCTGCCCGGGGGGAGGATAAGAGAACGTACCATCATTCCCGTGAGAAGTCCGTCGACGGTGGTGGTGTTTCCGGGTGGGCAGGAACCGTGTGCGACGTCGGGGCAGTAGGTCATCGGGGCGTCGAGGCCGATGATGAAGCGGCGGCCTCTGGCGTTGATGGGTTTGCCGTGGATCGCGCGGGTTGCGGGGGAGTAGGCCGTTAGGGTGTATGACTCGGCTGCTGCGAGGGTGACGATGCAGCTGAGGGAGATGATGAGAGAGAAGATGGCGGATTTGAGGCCCATTTTGGTTGGCTTCCGGCGAGTTTGGAGTGGAGATGGGGTGTTGGACTGGGTTGAGTGAAGGGAAGGATGTGGGTTTGAGTCGGTGATGGATAATGATGGTGTTTTGGCCTGGTTAGCCATATGATTAAATATCGGGAAGCTTTGATGAAGGAGACACAAGGGTGCGCTTTCCCGTCCAGAGAGGTTGCACTAACATCGTGAGGTGCACAGAGGAAGGGGCGAGGAATCTACGAATCCAAGGAGGAAAGACCAGCAAGAGATGAAATCATCGGCCCTTCCGCGAGGAGTCTACTGCCCCTCCCTTCACCATCGAATCTGGGATCAGTGATGTGTTGGATAAGGATGGTCTCGTAGCATCCGCGAGGAAGTCTCGGACAGGTTGTCTCTGGGAAGGAAGCACTCTCGGCTGAGCCAGGACGTGATACCTTCCCGTTCGGATAGTCTTCACTAAAGTTGAAACCGGCTTGACGAACGAATGCAAGACCGGCTTCCTAGACGGTGTGCAAGTCAACTTGGCAATGCTGCGCCGGTCGTTTGGATTCATGAGACGTAATCTAAGCCGTACAACACGGGAAGGCCTCGAACGGTTTGGTGTCGCCGTGCACTCCGCAAGACTGAGAAATGAGTTTCCCGTTGTCAACGTCCACCCTGAAGTAGTCATCCCCCGCAGAGACATCGGCCACACTTAGAATAAAAACGGCCCAAGACATCTGCAACGTTCGCAGTGCGCGTATTCTTTCCATCTCAGATGATGCTATCTTTCGATAACCAAGCGGTGTGCACCTGGAAAGTGGAACACGGATGCCCCGGAACTCGTTTTCGGGATCTCCTGCAGGCCAGAGGGTCAACACCACGTACCCAGCATTGCTCACATATCGCGCACTTCATCGATGCTTCATGCGAATACTTTTGAATTAGAAGGTTGTCTTAGAATAAGGTCTATTGCGCGTCGCTCCGTCTACCCGCTCTACCACTCCAAAAACGCCCATAACGCCTGCGAAACCCCCGTGACTCCATTTATCCCCTCTAGCCAATAACCCCCATCCCAATCACAGCGACTCCTCCTTGTGAATCTCAATACCAGCCGGCGCCCCAACCAACGTCTTGCACTGCGCGTAAATCACAAACTGCCCAGCGACCAGACCGCACGTCATGACGATACGCGGGCCCAGCCCCGTCAACAGCAGCCTCTTGGGCCCAAACTCCCTCGCGAGCTGGAACATCCGGCTCGTGGCCCCCTGCTTCGGGTCGCCCACGCCCTTGTTGATGGCCGACAGCAGCGTGTCCGCCGGGTGCGAGAGCACCGCCGCCGCGACACCCGCAACCACGCCCGACGCCAGCCCCACGCCCGTCGACTGCCGCTGCGTCATCTTCGCCTTCCTCTCGGGGCCCATGGTGCGGTAGATCACCCCCACCGCCGCCTCGTGCACCGAGAACTGGCCCACGGCATACGGCACCTGCTTGAACAGCAGCGGCACGAACCCGGAATAGAACCCCTTGAACCCCTCCTCGCGCGCGAGGCGCATGAAACCCGACGTCAGACCATCCGCGAACCCGCGCTGCGACACCAGACGGATGCGCGTCGCCTCGAGCGGGCACAGCAGAATATCCGCAAAGAACTCGGCCGTGGCGCTGGCGCCGAGGTAGATGGCGGTGCGCTTGTCGACGGCCTTGTCGGGCCCGCCGGCGAGAGTGATGAACTGCTTCTTGAAGAACTCGTAGCCGGCGAACTTGCCGCCGCCCTGGACGAGGTAGCCGACGGCCGTGGGGCCGAAGCCGGTGAGTAGGGCGGATGCGCCCTCCTTGGCGACGATGGTGCGGCCGGCGCTGACCATGTTGAGGCCCTTCATGGCGTCGTCGACCTGGATGCGCGTCTTGACGACGTCGATGGGTGTGGCGGCGCCGTGGGTGAGCGTCGCGGCGAGCGCGCCGGCGCCGAAGAATTTGGCATAGTCGACGGGCGAGAAGGTCGGGACCTCTGATTGTGGTGTCGTTTTTGATGCCATTTTGGGGAGAGTGGAGATGTGTCTGCTTCTGGAAATCAGAGGAATAGTATGTACGAGGAGGAGGTATCAAAAGAAAGCGGCTGGTCGAGAGTATTAAAAGGTCTCTCCCGTCATGTAGAAGAGAAGGGAGCTTGCCTTGGCAGGGTAGTGTGGTGCTCTGGTGCGTGGTGGACCCCTAGTCGCTGTGCTTGAGCACGCTATGACGTCGTTGTTCCGTCGTGACGGAATCGCCGCCGGGGTGTTCGGGGACGCACGCAGCATGCAAGCGCTAGCCGCCCCAATTGCCCAATCAGCTTGGCCCTGTTTCATTCGACGGGACTGGGAGAAAACTCGGCGGGATTGACGACATTTTTGGATCACTAAGGACCATACCCACTGTATCGCGGACTGATAAGCTTTTGGTTGCCGTTCGTCCCGACTCGCGGAGTCGCGCCCCGACGCAGCGGATGCTCCCGCGCCGCGAGATGGGCCTGGTAGCTCCGATGCCGCGCACGACGTCACCCTGGATTCTCCGACATCTTTTTCTTTTCGTTAGCCACAGTCAGCTCCGATTGATTAAGGTGATTCCTCGTTGGTCATTACATTTTTAACTCGGGAATTTCCTTGTAGTAGAGTAATGCGACGACCAAATTCACGTCGTGGAAATCCCAGAAGCTTCAGAAGATCCTCAACGAGATTCAAGCTGAGATCAAGTCCCAGTATCAAGTTGCCTGAGAAAGGCACGCCTGTTCCATTGCGTGCGCCGACGTTGGACGTCCATACAGACTCGCCACTCGTGAGCCTTGGGCCCATTTCTATTGCATCCAATCCCGCCACCACCCAATCGACAGGCTTAAGCAAAAGGCTAACAGTATGTTTCTGTGGAGGATTGTCATGGATTAATAGCTCAGGAGAATATCTCGGGTTTTCCTCGGATTCTAGCATGTCGAAAATATAGAGGTTACCTCGAGATTCTGAAGCATCGTCGAACCATTTCGATATAACCGTTGCAAAGTGCGCCCCAAAGCCAGTAGAGGAGTGACTACTGTCAGGTTCACACGCGCCGAGAAATCCCTTGAGCGTGATGAAGCCTGAGATATTGCTGTGAGACTTATCGCTGTTGATGTCGACCGAAACAATGCTTGGCTTTGGCATCATCTTCGCAGGATGACGAGTTAACTCGTAAGAAACAAGGCATGAACGAGACCCCCAAGTCCAAAACGGGCCCCTCACGACCATCTCGTCAGCCTGCTGAAGTCTCCAGCACATGCTAGGAATCAGATGTCTTCTAGTCCATAAACCACCGACGAACTCGTCCCCACCAGCTTTGCAAAGCACCTTCGAGATTGCCAGAAATGCTGGAATCCTGTCAGAACGCTTCGTCAACTTTCTCCGCGTCAATTCCTCAAGTTGCGACTGCCACACTTCGAAGGGCTTTTCTTTGCTCTGATGAATCAACTTTTGTTGCTGGAGAGTCTTGACAGCTAGTTTTAGTCTTCGTCTTGAGTCCAACACTCGATGAGACAAATGGTGACTCAACTCAGGAGAGGGGTTACCGAAATTTGTGATCCATTCGTGAAAGCTGATCCCATCATCGCCCCATGTGTGAGATAGAATGGCGTTTGGAACTTGCTCTCCTGCATTGAATGTGTCAACTGCAAGAGTATGTACATTAATCAACTTCATTGCCTCTGGACGCTCTGCTAGCAGCGAGTTGACCTGTCCGCGATTCCACATATGCATCCATGGCGACATCGCTTGTGATTCGCCCAGAGCAATTGCTGAGATTGGTGTGTAATGTGACAGTGCGCATGTCGACACGCACGGTAGTTCTTCCATTTCGGTTTGCTCGTGCCTAAGTGCCGTATGTGTGATGAACGGCTGGAGTCACTTGTACGCCCGCAGCAGTGACCGCCTTACAGGTTACAGAAAAGATCTGCATAACCAGCTGGTCGACTTCGCCGTTCTACGTTCAGCTTGAGGTGAAAAGGCTGCCTCACTTCAGACCTCAGCCAATCAGTCCCAATGAGACACGCGACCTCATTCCCTTTTCCTCTCCACCCCCACGCCCCACCGAAGTAGGCGATCCTGCACATCAGAACAGTGCAATTCCACATTTGTAATTGTATTAAGTGGTGAATCTGCAGGCCTACCAACCACACTGCGTTGGAAATGCGGCTCAATCACAATATTGCATAAGTACAGAATCAATAAAATCTTTCTGATGGTGCGGAGAACGCTCAGAGTACGAGGTTCATATGCTACCTACATCGTTTGAGAAAGAGGGTGGTAGACAAGGCTTATCAGCAACCTTCCCATTTGAGTTGGCTGCCTGAAATAAGGTAGAACACCAAGAAAAGAAGTGAGACTTGTTTGGGCGCCAAGTCGGAGCCTGCGTCTCTTGGCTCGATATTATCCGCTGTGCTACTGGACCTGAAACAGAACCGGGCAGGAAGAACGCCGAAGCCATATCTCATGATGTGAAGTAGTGACAGGTCAAAGTATTCGGGTCTGGTACATTCGGAATACGATTGAGTAATAACTGCTTCCCTGCAGTTGCGCCCGAGCATTATGTGTCAGTGTGCATTTTGCATTTTGGCGGTACTTGAACAAGTACAGATACGTGTCGCCCACTCAGATGCGAACGCAAGCACAAGAATGAGAAAAAGGAGAAATCAGCAGACGCCCAAACGCTCTGGCGGAAGATTTGATGCAGCAGATGCGGTGTCCCTCCTGTGATAAGCTCATTGTGGTTTCGCAGGTGAGTACGTTGTATGTTGCCTGAGCCTGTCGACCTGATGAATATAATATAATTAGAGTAATTATGGGTGGACTACAAACTGAAAATAAGGCCCGGGTGCATGACGCGTACGTTGGCCGAGCTGGATCGTCGCATGCCGGGATGGAATTCTGAGGGCGAGAGCAAAACATCGTGTATGCAAACGTTACTAGGATACAAACAGAAAGTATACGCAACGTTGAGGATGCTTTCACACCGGTGACTGTATCATTTTGCCTTGGGATTATTGGATCATCAAAGAAAGCCCCGCAGATACAGGACGTAACTCCTGCCTGATTCTGACCACCGTTAGCAACAGGAGGCCCAGTCAGCTAACCCAATCATTCATCATTCCGAGGGTAGTAACTAGTCACACAATCAGAGGCTCTGTCTATTGCGGGCGTTACAGGACCGAGGATGATCTCTTTCTGTATTTGGCATTGACAAATAATAAGGCTCTGAGATGAGAAAGAGCCATGTGTCTTAGCCCTACACCAGCAGGTCATTTAAATTGCAATGCAGGCTATCTTGAAGACCAGAGGGCAGGCTTTCACCTCATCTCTAGCGACGAACTTAGACGCTTGGTTCATTAGAACATATTTTACAGCGTCTCAACATACATCTGAACGAACCACGACAATGTATCCCAGGTATGCTGCTACAGTGACAGCCGTCTTGGGCTTTTGGTCATGGTTTCAATCTGTGTCTGCGCAAGCAGGGACACAAAGTGTTTTCACACAGCCCCCGTGGCTCGAGATCAACCGCCAAGGCAATATCGTCAACGTGGATGATCTCAGCTATGCCTATACTGTCGGGGACAAAGTTCAAATCTCGTGGCAGGCTTCAATGGTGACGTTCTTGTCACTGCAGCTTGTATACTGGGGTGGTAATCGTGATGGCGACGTTATTCGGGTCTTCCTCAGTATGTCTTCTCAACTCTATGTGTCACGTTTTCAAGCTCAAACGCAATACTGACCAACATGACATCAAGCCAATCAGGCCAACAGAGGGTACTACACCTGGTACGTGGGGACTGACGACAACATTACCCCGGAGCATGTCGATGAATATCCCAACCACGCTCTCGTACTTGTTGCGCTCAGCAATTCCTCTGCCTTGGATGAAGATGGTTGGTTGGGAGGATCCATAATGAGTCGAGGGTTTGTTCTCAAGTCCAACGCTACTCAGTCGCAGCCTTCGGCAACAACCTCAGGTGCGGCTGCAACTTCGACTACAGGCATTTCTCAACCTTCCACAGGCGTGACGGATTGTGACCAGGTTCAAACAGCTGGCTTAGGAGGCGGACCAGTAGCGGGAATTGCCATTGGTTCAGCCTTTGCTGGAGCTTTTCTGTTATCGGTGGGCATTTGTCTGTTCAAAAGAAGGCGTGACCGGGGTGGGAAGGCCGCTTTGAACGGGGCGAACAGCTCAGCAACACGCGTCAACCGAGCGAACTAGCTCTGAGCGTTCAATGACTCATGTATGGTATGACCAACTTGCTCGCTGAGGAAATGTTGGGTTAAATTCATCATCGAAGGGTTCATACATTAGCAGGGATGTTCTTCGTAGTACTCCAACCTCGGACACAAGCCGTCACTATTCATGGCAAAAAGTATTCAACATACGACTATACGATAGGAAGATCGAGCCTAAATTGGACATAACAAGCAGCAGCCTACTTTGCACACAATTTTGCTGGGAGGTGAAGGAGCCAAATGATGTACACGGAGGCTAGACAACTACACCTCAAACATCAACGTATATCCATGTGTAAGGTACTATGGAAAAGAAGCTGCTCCTTTCCCTAACCCGCATGAATAAATCTGCCGTAAAGTAAACCGATTTAATCAGTGTCTATCTTCAAAGCAAGATACCTCTGCTTTCGCTACAGGATATTCCGTATCATATTGTTCCCCATCATGGTTCCCACTTTTGTACCACCCCGATGATATCACGATTTTGATAACCTTGAGACAAGACTCTGATCCATGATTCCCTCCCTCATCTTCTCGGAGGCTGTCAACGTCTTTCATCTGGCTGGGCTGAAAGAGATACGGCTTTGTGAACTCGCTTGGGGGAACCGTTTCGGCCATCATAAGATGTGGGAAGCGCACGTACCAACAGGCTCGCTGGCGACGTAGGGTTTGAGATAGCTCGATGGCTGGAAGCAATATGTTATCCCTAAGTCGGTGCTTCAGAACCGCGTTGTCCATTCCCCAAGACACCATGGGCATGACGACGTCCAGGATGCTTTTTGTTGTCGCGTCCAGAATATCGCCAAGGTCCTGACTTCTTGACCAGTAGCTTTGCGGGTACAGATTGCCGAACAGAGAGAACGTCAATGTCCTCCATTCGTGAAATGTAGACGCCGCGATCGCTTCACCTACAAGGGAAAAAGGATGTCAGTAGAAAGACTTGTAGTAGGTAATATCTCGAAGATCAAACGTACCCGAGTTTAAAAACGTCATTTCTAAGCTCTTGACTGCGTTTCTAGACTTCTCGGGAATCCATACATCGGATCCAGACTCCGTCCCATAACTGGGTGCCGGCAAAGACCGGAACATACTTTCGGTCAAATTCAACGCAATCCATCCCCGAATGAACTGACGCCGACTCCTAACATCACATATGGGAAGGAGACGTGGGAAGTCCTCAATACTCTGTATCCCAGGCATCACTCTCTGAAATTTCGACAACAGCCCGGAATCAATCTGATTCACATCAACATCATAATTGGCATCTTTGCAACATTTGGCCGCCCAACTCTTGATCTGCAACATAATCCCGTCGAAACTCGCAGAGAGTGTTGAGTCACATTCCTGTCGGCCTAGTAAGTCTTCACGAGCATCTCGAGATGCCTGCAAAGCGTCGTTGCGCCGTTGCAAATGGTCGCAGTTCCTTTCCAGGGTCTGGACTTTGGCTAGAAGGGCCTTCATTTCATCGTCGATGTCTTTGCGACCCCGCTCAACCTCCTTTTGAAGTACCTTTGGATGGCTCCGAGCAGGGCCGCGAGGAGTAAAAGAGGAAGACATGCTTGGAAAAGCTGTTGATTCCTCACTCTTGAGGCTTTGACGACGATTCTTGGCAGGCTGTTGTGGCTGATGGGAACCATCAGCGGCTGTATTTCTTGAAAACACCTGTGTCTACTCTTAGCCGCTTTCTGTATTCATTTAATACTACATCTTTCTCCTATATTTTTGAAAATGCCGCTCCCTTTCGTTCCACGATCATAAGATCGGTCGGGATGGCCCATATGCTTGGAAGTTGAAGGACTCAGGCCGATGGGTTCTCGATCGCGTTGGTCACCTCTGATGGCAGAAGGGCCTGTATGCTCTACCGGAGGCTTATCTCGGTGGGGCGCAAGGGACCCAAGTTCCCCAGGCCTATTGCGCTGCTGCACATCTTCAGGCGTGCCATGTAAGTTAGCATCTTCACACTGAGGAACCAGTGCGATGGACTGAGGGACAGGCGGCAAGCTTTTTTCTGACATATCCAATGTTGAAACTGATTGAAAGAAAAGTAAAGACGGTATTGAGAATTAGCTGGACGGTATTGATGGAGCGAGAACCCATTCTCCAAGGATCCCTTCGGGCGAGATCTGCCTGCTAAGCTCTGCCCCGGCCAGCGCATCAGTGCTGCTGGAAATTATGCAATGACCTTTGTTTGCATCTGCAAGTCGGTTCCTCAACTTGCGTAGCTAACTACATAAGTGGTTATGTAGGTCATCAATCCGAACGGAACGAATCCAGTAATGATCACTCATCATGCGGAGTCCAAGTGGTGTGATGAAGCAGGCTCTGCTCAGGATTGTAATTGTGTGACTGATTACGCTCAAGTGGTCCGCTACCTGTTTTGGTATCTTACATGTGCCTCGGACGCAATTATTTACCGCAGTAGCTTTCTGCCACACAGAACTTCAAGGCTCATTATTCGTACGATTATGGGTGTCTCGCCTGTCTATGCAAGCCCCATCACATTGCTCCACCAGTGGTATTTCGGCATTTCTCACCGGTGTAAGATCCCACACGACTGCAAGTGGTCTTCTCAAACAGTGGTAGGGGTTTTGTCAGTGTGGCTATGAAGTTATCATACACGCATGCATTTCACGATCTCAGCCTGATTCCGTGTGGACCGTGCGATTTTCATGTTCGTCGTTTGAGAAAGGTCAAGACAATTGTGGCAGATCATACGTCTTAGCAGACAACGCTCTCGTATCCCGTGGACCCAAGGGAAATTGACATGAACGTGAAAATATTTTATCCTGATGGAAATAGTGCATTGATGTTGCAGATCTATATTTGGAGTAGCCAGTGCATTATCTCATGCAATGGAAGGTACAGTGAAGCTTGGATCAATCCTCCATGCCCAGAAAGGCAGGGATACCGGCGACGAATCCGGCCAGCATCTCAAAAGTACCAGGGGGGATTCCCACGAAGAGTCCCAACAAACTCAAAGAGACAGGAATCAGGGGAGCCAGACGTTTAAGCCCTTTATGCTTTGACTTAGACTTAGTCTCCTCTTCAATCTTTTTCTGGACCTCCTCAGCCACGTAACGACGAAGACTATCCTGCTGCTCCTCAACACTACGAAGCTTCGCCTGTTCCTTGGCCCAATCCGCCTCCCATCGCCGTCGCATTGCGCGGTCATTCTCTTGAAGCTCCTCGCGAAGTCTCTGAAGATTCCGAATCTCTTTGGAATACTCCTCTCGAGCTTCCTCCAACGAATTTTCTACGAAAGCGCCTGCCGATGTCATGTTGAGCTTCTTGCCTTCATCAATGATTTCGTGTTGTAGACGCAAAACCACGGAGTCTTTCATCAGAAGCTGACTAACCAGGCTGATTGCCGACGGCCGATCTCCATGAAAACGACTTACACAGGAGCCATGGGCTAGCATATATGCCCAAAACTCATCACGGAGTTGGTGCTCGCGGTCAGCACCAGTTTCTTCTTCGACCTCATTCCACCTGCTCGTCACAAGAAGGACGTTCTTGAGAGCTTTCTCCCCACAAACCCTCTTCATAATCTCCAGTGTTTTGACATTGGATCCCGAAAAGCGGATGTCTGTGATTCGATGGACATAGACTACGCCTTTGAGGCTGAAGCCGAGGGCGTACTGCGCTGCCAATACGTTTGCGATCTCGTTTAAAATTTCGGCATCCGGCCTCTGAGTATCGTCAAACCCGGGTGTATCAATCAGGAGCGTCTTAGTGTTTCCGATGATCAAAGGAATCATCTGGCATTTTTGCGTACCTGTCTCCGGAATTTCATTAACATCGAACATTATGAGATGGTAGGAAAGGGAGATTGAAAGTACAATATAGTTGGAGACAGACTTACATGAATTCAGCTTGCCGCCCTCCTCAACAATTTCTTTACCAGCAAGTCGATTGATAAAGTAACTTTTCCCAGAGCCGGTGACGCCGACGACCACGATCATGCTCATGTCATTACTTTCATGTCTCTCTAAGTTGCTCGTGCCCGCCGAAGATTCCCTAAGAGCCATTATGGCGAAGAGACCTGAAGGCCCGTTGCAACGTTCGTGTTCGCTATTCAAAGACACAGGATACGCCCAGAAAGATTTTGGCAGGTGCGAAATGAGTTGTTGCGCACTCGTGAGCCCCAGTTAAGAATGAAGCACCCTTGACCCCTTTTCAACGCACTCCACGTTCTTTATTTGGGCTTTTCGGGCACAGCGGACAGAAAATACGACGAATAGTATCATTTAGACATACATGATAAGCACAATGTGTTTGATAGGGCCTGGGGAAGCCCGGCAGCATCAGGCTTCGCAGGGATCACAATCTTAGTGCGTAAAGGCATCCTTTCTCATCAGGCTATCGCCCATCATCAGCCCCCCCTCCTCCTCTATTGGGCTGCAACGCCTGCCTTCTATTCACACTGTATCTGTTGCCAATGTTTTCATCACACCCGCATGCTCATGCCTCGGAAACGCCGAGTCAGGCGTCCATGCAAAGTGTCATCTTTATCTGCAACTAGTGTGATATTGATTCAGGCTGCCACTACACCCTTTTAGAAGCCTTGAGTAGGAGGTACATTCCAAGTACATATTTCGAAAACTATCGAAAGATATGATAGGAACGTGATTCAAACGGGTCGAAGCCCAGCCACCTGGCGTGAAATGTCTACGCTTTCGAGCGTTGGATTAAAGGGTCTGGCTCCAGATGCATTAAGCCCGCGATAGTCGACGCCTAAAAACATTTCATTCATTACACTGACTTTTCTACTCATTTTGATTTAGGTAGCCACAGCTGTCTGGTTTAAGCGTTCAACGATGGTTGCGTCGAAAGTCGTGATTGGAATAGACTTTGGGACGACGTAAGGCCCAATGGTTGTAGACCTTTCAAGTTTCTAGCCAGCTGACCATTCAATTTACAGATATTCGGGTGTATCATGGGCCTTGAACGAAGGCCAAAGGAGTATTCGTCTCATAACCGACTGGCCTGACCCTTCCGCAACGAACCCAAACACCGAGAAGGTCCCGACCGTCATCTCTTACAAGAATGGCCAAGTGAAAAACTGGGGATACGAGGTTGGTCTGAAAGAGGAAGCCTTTCGATGGTTCAAGATACTGCTTGAGCCCGACTATCTTAAAGGAATTAGGAAGACAACTGAGGAGGTCAGCCACAGTCGCGAGCTGCTTGACAGAATGAAGAAATCTGCTGAAGACGTGATCGCCGACTTTCTTGAGCAGCTGTGGAAGTATACCCAAGAAGATATTCGCAAACGAGTCGAAGGACTCGAAGACGATGACTGGGAGTCGAGTATGGATGTTGACGTGATCCTCACGGTCCCTGCAATGTGGTCTCATGCTGCCAGGGCCAAGACTTTGAGGGCGGCGATCGCGGCGGGTCTGCCAAAAGACCTGCAACTTGTTACAGAGCCTGAGGCTGCGGCTCTTGCGACGTTGCGAGATAAGTCCGACGAAGACTCATTGCAAGTAGGTCCCGTGATAACACTGACTAAATCCCGAGAAATAGCTGACTGTTGATTTAGGATGGAGATGTCTTTCTTGTTTGCGATGCTGGTGGTGGAACGGTGGTACTGCTTTATTCCCCTCGAAACACCTTTTCTGGCATGTTTTGGTTTGGAAGACCGGCTAACGACAGACTGTGTCACGTATGATAGGATCTCATCAGCTACAAGGTCAATTCAATGAATCCGCTCCGAGTCGAGGAGTGTGCTGTGGGGAAAGGTGAGTGATAGATCTGCTCAGTAATCAAACGTCTTTGCTCAAGTGGTATAGGCGATCTCTGTGGGTCGGTGTTCCTGGACTCAGGCTTTGAGAAGTACATCATGACACTAGTTGGTGAGGCCCAGTATAAAGGTTTGAGGGAAGTCGACAGGAAGAAGATGCTTAAAACCTTCGAATATGGGGTCAAACGATCCTTTTCAACCCAATCTTCCAAGGACTACTCGGTGGACTTGCGTGGTGTCAAAGACAATGAAGAATATGGTATTGTCGAGGAGACCATCAGTCTTGATCAGTAAGCTTCATGGCAATGATTTTCGTTCTGCCGCTTGTGGAAACGGCTAAAGACTGACTATGAGGCTGTCTTGAAGCGATATGATCAAGACAGTTTTCGACCATGTGATTGGTCAAGTAATACAGCTCGTCCAAGACCAAGTCAGTGAGGTGCAGTCCGAAGAGTTGGAAGTCAGATCCATTCTATTAGTCGGCGGTTTCGGATCGAACAGATATCTCCACCATCGGCTGGAGACATCCTATCGTTCAAAGAATATTTCGGTTCTCCAGGTTAATGGAGCGTAAGTGTTCATACAGTTTCCCCGGAACAAGTACCATACCTGTTTTTCTATTCCCAACAACATGCTTACGATCCCCGCCCGTTAGATGGTCGTCGATTTGCAGAGGTGCTGGCATGTGGGGTCTCGAGCACGCAGGTCGACCAGGTTTGAATGGTCGCAACTCACATTCTTCGGCGAGGGTGGGCGGTGTACCTACAGTCAGCTCGCGCAAGTCACAATACAGCTATGGTGTGATGATGATTGAGAGATTCGACCCAATGCGGCACGACCCGGAAGACCGGCTAGTTGATGTAGTCGACGGAACTGTTTGGGCCAAAGAGCAGATGAGATGGCTTTTGCGTAGAGTATGACTTCTTTTCTTTTTACTCTTATTCTTTTGACAAGTTTATTTCTAACAAGGAGTTTGTAGGGTGACAGAGTAGTAGAGGGGCGAGTACTGTCGACTGAGTTGCATGACGTGGTTGAGGGAGTAGGTGCATCGTTCTGGGCCGATGACCGAAAATTTCCGTTCCACAAAACGCTGTACTCGTGCAAAGAAGTTGATCCACCATCGCGATGGAATGACAGTAAGTTTTCGTACATTCGATATTTACCTTTGTTTGTTCGTGAGAATGACTAGTGCCGAAACTTTCGTGACTGATATGATCTTGCTGACATCAAACTTCGTGCGATTAGCTGTCAAGGAGCTGTGCAGGGTCCAATTCTCAATCCCGGCGACACATTTATCATCCTCACAAAGCTTCAGAGGAAATGTTCAACGAGGGAATTTCAAAAAGGTCTACTTCAGTTTCAATATACGGCTCGACAGCGCGACGCTGAGTTATTCGGTGTACTATCGAGGGGAGGAGATGGGCTGCGAAGAGGTCACGTATTTAGAATCTTCATAAGTCGACGGCTAACGTTACATGTAACGTCCCACATCCACTCATGGGCCACCCAAAAATGCCTCGTCGTCGTGGCTACCTTTCAACTTCATTTTCATAAATCTCAATTGATATTACTTCAATTACTTCCATAATTTCTAGACATCTTTATCTAGGCCTAATGAGCCAATAGCGAGCTACGTTCGCATCGGAGCTTTCGGCGCCTTCAGCAGCGCGATCGAGACTGCAGTCTCGTCAGCCACAAGAGCGCTCAACCAACCCGATATGCCACTTATCATAAGCTTAGTTAAATTTGCAGTCAACGTCGTCTTAGATCTCTTGATTATCTCCAAGGTTCATGTTAGATCCCATAAGCCCACAGTCAACATACAAGCTAGTGTTCAGTTAGCCTGTAACCTCGCGTCAGCGTTAATCGGTCTCGCATACTTTCTCTGGAGGAACACCATACCTCTGCACAGAGACAGGACACAAGAGCTAAACAGATTAGAGACTACGCGACCAAGTATCAAGGCACTTAAGATTCTCTTGCGTCCTGGTATCCCGCCCTTCGTTGAATCAGCAATCAGAAACGCATTATACCTTTGGCTTATCAGCAACATCGTGTCAATGGATAGCACGTACGCCACGGCCTGGGGCGTCTTCAATACTATCAGATGGGGCCTCATCATGGTTCCTGTCCAAGCACTCGAGCAAACCTCTTTAGCCTTTGTCGGCCATGCATGGGGGGCTTGGAGACGCATCATAGGCGTCCAAAACCTCCAACCAAAGGCAAAGAAGACGAACATTCTCGTCCTCACCCGTCCAGCTCTTCTATCACTCATCATTGCAGTTATAATTGAGGTGCCAATATGCCTCTTCCTGACGTATTTCGGAGCCCGCCCCTTCGCCAGATACCTCAGCGGCTCAGACGAGGTTGCGGACGTGACAGCAATGATGTGGCGGACGATAGACTGGTGCTACATTTTCTATGCTATGTCTACGATGTTGGCGACGGTCTTGCTCGCGACGCGTCCGCGATGGTACCTCTGGCAGAGTCTGGCTAGCAACTTCCTATATGTGTTACCCTGGGCTATTGTGTGTCAGACGGCGAACCTCTCGGCTGACCGGGCTTGGACTTATCATAGTCTTGTCTTTGGTGGAAGTCTCGTGTTCAGCTTTGTTGACATTCTGATTGTGGATGCGCTTTGGACGTGGACTTTGATGACGGGGAGGATGAAGCTTGACGTGTTTAGGGGGTGAGCTATGAGTACACTCCCGCTCGAGACTTGACCGGGACTTACTCGTGTGTTTCATTTCAATTTACAAGCTTATTACAATATTTGAGGCTGAACATTCGTACGCGCTGATTAGCGTGTAATCTGCTGACATTATCATGAACATCGTGTTCGTGGCTGTTGCGAGCGCTTCGCAAACCTCGCTATTTAGTATGGACCACCGGATGATCGGCCAACAAAATGTTCTAGGCTCTCCGCGACAGATTGAAAGGACCACCTGATGGAGCCACCTCCTTAAATCCAGGCAACGACGCGTCGGATGTTTCTGGTGTTGCTGCTGCTGTTGGTGGAATCTTTGACGGGTGCATCATTTCAACTGAAATTCGAACGGTTAAGTCGGAAGACGTAGAGTGACATGTACGATGTGGAATTATAATGATTAGGGGAGGGATTAATCTGATAAAAGAGCTTCATTGCCCCAAATTCTAGACATCGTTCTTGGCAGCAGTACATCCAGCTGGTAGAGATCTGGTTGCGTTCATTCTTTTGGCCTGAGCTTTCATTCATTCACTCATTCGCTCTTTCACCGTTGCGCCACTGCATTCATCCTGTCAACAGCTTAAGCGAGATTCCCAACCGCAAAATCCACTTTCATCATGATTCCCGGCCATATTTCCCACTTCGCCGTTGCGCTTCTTGCAACTCTCTCTGCTGTTGCGGAGGGCAAGGAAGCCAAGGCCTGCAAGGCACACCATAGCGTCAAGACTCACCATCACCATACCAAGCATGCACACAACTCGACTGCCGTTGGTGTCAGCTTGCCCCCCAAGACTTCCACTGTCCTTCCCACCACGACCCTGGCCACTCTCGTCCAGCCCACCATCAAGTCTTCTCAGGTTAAGGCTGCCGAGGCCGACGCCGCGACCTCTCCGGGAAATCCCATCACCGCCCAAGAAGCGAAGTCCGCGGCCGTTTCTACGACCGCTTCTACTGCCGCGCCTGCTGTTCAGACCGCTTCGTCTGAGACTTTCATTGGTCTGGGCACCCGTTACGGCCTCTCTGATGGCTGCACGGAGGAAAACTGCTGGCAGAATGGCGCCTGCAGCTTCGTGGACTACGAACTGCCCGCTGGTCTCGACGGATCAACCTGTGTGTCGGATGTCATCTTCGGCAACGGTGAAAACTGCGGTGGCTGCATCGCCGTGACTAACAAGGGCAAGACCCTCAAGATCATGGTAAGTCCAATCGAAACGAAACACTCCCCCACGCGAAGTTTCCACTTATTGACTGACACGACAAGGTTACCAACCGAACCGGCGGTAACGCGACCCACCTGGACATGACCCCCGATACCTGGTCCAAGTTGACCAACGGATACTCTGGCGGCGGTGTTGACGGCATCGAGTGGGAGTGGATCGCCTGCCCTCTCCCTGAGTCTTCTCCCCTCCAGGTTCACATGCACAAGGGCGCCTCTCAGTACTGGTTCGCGGCCACGATCGAGAACGCTACCCTCCGAACCAAGAAGGCCGAGGTCAGCAGCGACGAGGGCGCAACTTGGAAGACTGCTACTCTTCACGACCCCAACATGTGGGAGCTGACTGGCACTCTCCCTAGTGCTACAGCCTGGGTCCGTGTCACTAGCATCAACGGCAATGAAATTATCGTCAAGGATGTGGCTCTTGCATCTGGAAAGGTTACCAAGGCCACCGAGAACTACTGAGGATGATCTGGCAGCGTGGCTGTCATGTGAGTGAGTGAGTTTGATACTCTGGGGGTTCCCACCGTTCCTTTCGTGGCCAGAGGCTGGCTGTTACCCTTTAATTTTCTTGTATATAGTTGAAAATCACTGAAAGTATTCAATTTTGAGCATTGATGCTCAAGCTTTTGCTAAGAAAAGGTCAGCTTTTCGTTCGCTGGGGCACATGGCGGTTGATGAGAGACGGTGACAGTGATCAAAGTGTACCTTAAGCTACATCAACCGTATCTTCTTGAGACTTGATACAAGACAGTATCTGATCTCAATGTTGAATGTCTGATTCTCAAATGTTTGGGATTGTTGTTGCGTTCATGACCTGCATCAATTGAGATGGTAGTGTTGTCAACTATCGCCGAGACGACCCAGCCGACAGCCGGTCGGGCCTAGATTCTCATCGCTTCACTGCCGCAGGGGGCACATGATGTTGGAATTCAGCGGGGAGACACCCGGACTGACCCCACTGCCGGGATGGAGCACGCTAAAACAGGCAACATTTAGCGGTTCCTATCCTCCTCGTTCGATTTCTCCTGTTTCAACAATCTCCAACTCACCTTATCGCAACGATTCCCAAGTTCACCGCCGACTAGACTTAGGCTGCGATCGGACGCGAAAGACATTTCGTGTTGCTATGTCTGAACGTGTCATACGCAGACGTAATGTTACTTCAAGAGACCGCACCGGCTGTGTTACCTGTCGCGCCCGCAGGTTGAAGTGCGACGAGAAGAAGCCAAGCTGTAATAACGTACGCTCTCCACTGCTCGCCGCCATACTAGCACGTTCGCTGATGGAATGTTTGCCTGCAGTGTACGCGTCTAAACCTTGAATGCGGTGGTTATGTCACCCCGATCAAGTTCAAGGATCAAACAGATCTGTGGGAGCGGAAGCAGAGGAAGAAACGCGAGGCAAAGAAGGCCGCGAGTGCCAGTCACCAGAGCCCCTCTTCACCTGTGCCGTCGCGGGGTGACCCGCCGCCAGCACCGGCATCACGATCATCACAGCCCGTCATCAATCTCGATGATGTTGAAGATGATACCTTCTTCTCTGTTGACGACACCCAAGATTTTCTCGCAGGCTCACAAGAGCAATCGCTCTACGAGGCCGCCACATCGTTGGCATTGATCTCGGAGGGAATCCCGATCAGCGACAGCTCGCTGTCCCACCATGTTGTCCACTCAGTGTCCACAGCATCAGTCAACGTCGACTCTCCAATATATGCCGCTGGCAACGAGACATCACCAGTGTTTCATGGAAATGAGCATCTTCCAAGCTGCACTCCGATATATCAGCCTCAAGACTCCCCCAGAGTCTGGGGCCCGCATTTGGACGAGTCAAATCAGCAGCTGACTTCAGTGCCAACCATATTATCTGGAATCATTGAAAGCAGCAAGTTTCCGGAAGACATGATCTACTACCACCACCTCAGAGACAGCTCACCTTATGGCATCTTGTCAATTCTGTCCCTCAGCGATATTTTACGAGAAGACCAACTGGACAGCGCCTTCTTTCATGCTGCGTTGGCCTTGTCGGCTCTCGATATTTCCCTGTCCAGACTTTCAGAGACTCTTGCTAGCAAAGCTGCGTTGCAAGCACTGGATCACTTCGTTGCTGCTCTCGGCACCGTGCGCATGGCGCAGCTGGATGACGAAGGTGTCGCCACAGGATGTCCATCAAACCAAGATAATGCCATATCATGGTTAGCGACTGTTCTGTTGCTCGCTAACTTCGAGCTGCAACGGGGGCAGATGAAGCTCTGGTACATCCACAGCAGAGCCGCAGTCACATTCCTTTCGCAACACCTCAACCGAATACGAGAATCACCCGTTGGAGAATCTCTCATCCGGTCGTTCTCCTGCATCGCTGCCCTTCTAGATATCTTCGACCGAGCCTACTCTGTCAGATACAGCATTGCATCGCCAGACGTCTCAGACTCACTAACCACGTCGCTTGTGAACTCGCCCCAGTCAGCCGACAGATTGTTGTCCATCTTGCCCCGAGTCATCAAACTTGAGGAAGAATGGAGGAGTAACCCGCAACATGACTTACATTGGCGTGGCCAGGCTGAAGATTTAATCCGAGAGTTGAGGGCTTGGAGAAACACCTTGAACGACTGCGATGTACCGGCCTTGCACGAGCACACAGCAAACCCCTTCGATGAGACCGTCGAAGGCCCTGGCATCGCAATTCGGCCTCTCAGTATCCCTCACGCACGAGAGCCTGTCAAAGCAGCGACAACCTTCATGCACTACTTAATCTCTCTACTACGACTAGAGACACGATACCTTCCCGGCGCAAGACGAGAGTTGCCACCCAACGCGAAGAAAATCATCCTCCTCGTATGCAGGCTAGCAGCCGGTGTCCCTTACGCATCCTGCGCCGCCGTCAACGCGTATGGGCACGGCATGCTTCCGGCAATGATGAACGCGTACTACATGTCCGAAGACGTAGATTTGAAGAGATGGATCAAGGACTGGATCGCCGGGTTTCCGAGGGAACGGGAGGGCATCTGGAACGTCCGCCACGCCCACAGGGTGCTGGGCTATGTGGATGAGGAGTACACTCGCCGCGGCTCACGACACAACTGGGAGATCATCAAAGTGCGCATGGTTGACTTGGAGAATGACGCCACTCCTCAAGACGACGAGGAAAGGGACCCTGATCGGTTCTCGGTCGAGGTGTATTCGAGATGTAAGCGGGGGTGGAGCATCGACTTTGTAGAAATACCATAAGAGGCAATTTTGACACACTTTGGCGGAGTGGGTTCGCCGATAGCTTACGATAGCGTAATGAGATGAAGAGATGGGTCAAATTCGCTCGGCAACCCCGTCGATGTCCGATTTTTCTGCAAAATTCGACACCGAAAGGACCCGGCGCCGGCCGAGGCAGACTCCACCATTTCCGCTTGTCGCGCTACGTCCGGTGACGGCCCATTCGTTGTGGATTTTGTTAGCGCCCTCGTTCTCCTTTGCCCGTTTGAGTAAATTCATCCCGGCGGGCAGCCCTCGATGGCCTCGGCATCACGCACTGGTTGCCAATCATGAAATTTTGGACTTGCAATTGCGAATGTTCCGCCTCTGATGGGCTTTCTACTTTCGGACTCACTTCCGAGGCGGCTAACCTTGCGTTGCTGAAGATTGCTTTATCATCATCGCCAGCACGTCTTTAACGTCACCTATGCCCACCGTTGCGCCAAGTTCTCACAGTCAATCTTCCTGAATCTTTGGCATCACTATCACCATGAGCCCCAGCGCGACGACCACAACTCCCGGCGCAGCCGTGCCGGCAGCGAGCGAAGTTGCCCAGGAGCAACATTGGGCAGAACTCGACGCCTCAGCAATGGTGAAGACTCTCGTTCCCGAGGCGGATCAACGTCCTGTCCCTGCTGTCGACGATCCCGTCCGCATCGGGCAGAACTGCACAGCAGCGCATATGGTTCAAGTGCCTTGGTCGATGGAAACAGGTTGGGGGACGCCAGCCATGAGCCCATATGGCAAGATCGCGCTAGAGCCAACAGCCAGTGTATTGCATTACGCGACGGAGTCTTTCGTAAGTCAATCTTGTGACTGGAACTTGCAGCATGGTTTACGAAGACTTCAAACACTAATAATTGAGGGTACAGGAGGGCATGAAAGCCTACCGCGGCTACGACAACAAACTCCGCCTCTTCCGACCGCAACTCAACTGTGCCCGCATGGTCAAGTCCAACGCACGCGTCGGTCTCCCCCCCTTCGATCCCCAGGGCCTCCTCGATATCATCACCGCATACATCTCCATCGAATGCCGCCGCTGGCTCCCCGACCAGGGCTCAAATATCTACCTCCGCCCCGCCATGATCGGCAGCGGTTCCGCTCTTGGCATCAATCAGCCGCCCGAAGCCCTGTTCTTCCTCTTTGCAGTTCTGTTCCCGCAAGCATCGGGCCTGCCGCACCCGGGAATCAAGCTACTCGCGAGCAGCCCGGAGCATATCCGTGCGTGGCCTGGTGGCTTCGGATCTGCAAAGGTGGGCGCGAGCTATGGACCGTCGATGGTGTTGCACGCCGCCGCGAAGGCGAAGGGGTGCTCGCAGACACTGTGGCTTTTTGGAGAGGACAGGCTGGTCACGGAGGCTGGCGCAAGCAACTTCTTTGTCGTCTGGAAGAAGAAGGATGGTCAAGGTATCGAGCTTGTGACCAGTTCACTTGACACCGGAGTGATTCTGGACGGCATCACCAGGAGGAGTGCGCTGGAAATTGCAAGGGAGCGCCTGACGAAGGAAGCTTCCGGGAAATATACTAGCCTAGATCCCTTGGAGGTCGTCGAGAGGCCATTCAGCATGGACGAGATTGCTGAAGCACATGCTGAGGGAAGACTTGTTGAGGCTTTCGTCACCGGTACCGCGGTAAGTTCGCCCTTTGTCTGTTGGTGGCACGGATTGGTGACGTAGATGTTTTGCTAACTGGTCTTGATTTAGATGTTCGTCACCCCAGTGTCGCTGATTCACTACGATGACCGAGACATCAGCCTCCCGATGACTGTTACTGATGATGGTCATAAAACTCCCCATGCGAACTACTCGTCTGCTATCAAGTCTTGGCTGGAAGACATTATTTACGGACGGGTCGATCACGAGTGGGGATATGTCGTTGAGGAGCAGTAATTAGCTAAGACTTGGATGAGAGAGAACTATATACTACATTGATGGGCTTCTGCATCCAGCTTAGAAACGTGTTGGATGGAGTTTCGACGTAATATAAGCAATGGAAAGTAATGATACACTAGAACTGTTGAAGTTATGGAGTCTTTGTACATGGATGGCTTTCTTACGCTAGCTCAATGACGACTGGACTCGGGTATGGTATGAGAAGCTATAGGAGATGGGTCTATGTACATGTATTTCCCCTAGCCGCATACGTACACAAGCGAACATTTGCCAAAAATGCATTGAACTCTGTTTACTTTGACAAATATTTGGCATAAAACTCCGACGTTTTGTCATGGAGAATGTCTTCTGATCTAAAGCTGAAACTCGATCTATGGTGACGCCGAACAAGAAAACCTCATTTAAAACACTCTCTAATTCCATCGTGACGACGAGTTGGTCGAGAAGAATTCGTCTACTCTTTTCATCGCAATCAAAGCATGGTTCTAAGCGTTGCCACTCACATTAGCTGTGCAATAAGCCGTCAGAGGGGAAATTCACCAACCTTCATAGAATCATGTGTCAGTCCTCCCAAGTGAGGTAGCAAAGTGACGCAATCATACTTGAGTAACCTTGGACTGACATTGGGCCTTTTCGTTCTGAGCATCAGCACCAGGTATATATGGCAACAAGAGAAGGAGACTTACTCATTGTAATGAACGTCAAGTCCAACGCTGGATATGACCCCGCTATCGATGGCGTCACACATAGCATCCTCATCGATACACTTCCCCCTTGCCACGTTCACAATCCTCATGCCTTTCTTCATATCTGAAAAGACTCCTCGCGA
The DNA here is from genome assembly GCA_032988895.1 of Colletotrichum kahawae. Classification (NCBI taxonomy): domain Eukaryota; kingdom Fungi; phylum Ascomycota; class Sordariomycetes; order Glomerellales; family Glomerellaceae; genus Colletotrichum; species Colletotrichum kahawae. Next base: position 52,943 of record VYYT01000105.1, on the reverse strand, counting down.
AAGCAGGTGGTGGGTTGCCGCAGAGTAAGAGCATATCAAGACCAAGCAGTCAACAGCGGCAACCAGCGCTTGCAGATCCTTGTGAAGGGTAACAGACGGCATCAGCCCCCTTATGTATCCATGTTCGTGTTGAACAGTCTCAAGAAGCTTTCTCAGATTCGGCCTGTCGATACAGTGGATCCCCATACCTATTGCTGCAGCCTGGCGTGCAACGGTCTGTCCGATCGAGCCCATGCCGATGATGCCCAGCTTTCTGCCGTAAGGATCTACAGCTGTTTGTGCAGAGTGCCTCAGTGCCGGGAGAAACTGATCGTCCCGAAGCATACGCTCGTATCGATTGAGCTGACGAAAGACGGAGATAATGAGGTAGGTTGCGACGACGGCAGTTGCTTCGCTACCGCCTGTCGTGTTGAAGAACTCGACGCCTCGGGAATTGAGACCGGGAACATCTTCTTCCTCAAATCCATGACCAAAATTGACAATCAACTTCAGAGATCTGGGGAAGTATTGCATTGCGCGTCTGGTCCAGCCGTTGCCAATTTTCTCGATATCGGCGGGAACGTTGAGGCCAATTCTCATGATTCCCGCTATGTCATGGCAAGCACCGTTCTTCAGAGACTCATGAAAGTCTTTCGTAGTGGGAAAGTTGTATTGGTAGACGGTGTATCGTGTGCAGAAGTCTTCCCAAACAGTGTCAGGAACGACCCCTTCGGGCGAGCCAATGACAAGAACCTTTGGGTGTGACGCCATGGGAAGGGATTCGAAGTTGAGAACAAAGCGAATTACCTGGTGGAAATAGAAAAATGAGTTTTGGTTAACTTACATACATGCAGCCGATCAACGAAAGCAAAAACTTGTTCTCTTTCCATTTAATGTCTTGCGTCCTGCAAAGCTCTTCGTAGCTGGTTCTTCGTAAAAGACTGCCTATTCGGGTAGATCTTTTTCAGTGGGGTCCGATCTGATAAGAGAAATGCACCCCTGCGATGGATCTTATCCGATCTCGCTTAGCGTGGGGTCGCATGAGATGAGCAGCTTGGAATCCGTCATTAACCCCTCCTTTAGCGTCAAAATTGGCGTCGTGACGGATCGCGGTCGAGGAGATTTCGAGGCTGCTCTGACACCAACATCGGTTCAATACCCTATCGACTTGCCGCAAACACCGAGCTTGATCATGGCTTCAAGGGCTAATGCTGCAGGCGATGGCCTTACTGGCTTTTACTCGAAGTGGGTTTTCCTGGGAAGTTTGGGGGGATCTTGGAGTCGCGGAACTGACGGACTGTAGGGTTGACGAGTTGGAGACTTCTTTCATTGAAAGTAAGTGATTTTCGTTGTCTGCAAATTCCAAGGATTCGAAGTTCACACTAACTCACCGACGATTCAAAGGACTGGAAGAAGCAGTCAAGATCCCTTCTGTATCTGCTTACGCGGAACGAAGAGAAGATGTCTTCAGAGTGGGTAGCACATCTGTCTCTCGAGCTAAATCAAACTGACAATGATGTAGATGAGCGAATGGATTGCCTCAGAGATGAGAGAGCTAGGAGTGGAGGTCACACTGAAGCCTTTAGGGAAACAGCAAGACAAGCCTGACCTCGAGTTGCCCCCTCTCGTCTTGGGTCGGTATGGTCATGATATTGAGAAGCCGACAGTCCTCGTCTACTCCCACTACGATGTTCAGCCTGCTGCTCTTGAAGATGGTTGGAAATATGACCCCTGGGTTCTTACGATTGAAGAGAATGGTCGGTTGTGTGGCCGAGGAACTTCCGATGACAAGGGCCCGCTGATAGGATGGCTTAACATGATTGAGTCCTTTCAAAAGGCGGGAGTCGAAGTTCCGGCGAACCTAGTCTTCTGTTTCGAGGGCATGGAAGAGAATGGGTCCTTTGGCCTGCGTAAAGCCTTGGAGGAAGAAGCGCAAAACTTCTTCAAAGACATTGACGTAGTCTGCATCACTGACGTCGTGTGGGTTAGTGACGAGCAGCTGAGCATCCCTCAGGGCTTGAGAGGAATCATTTTCTACCTCCTGACCATCACCGGCGCCGAACGAGATGCTCATAGTGGCGGCTTTGGTGGGCAGATCTCAGAGCCAATGACCGATATGGTCAACATCATGTCCTCGCTTGTGGATTCGAACGGCAAGATTCTTGTGCCGGGGATTTACGACACGGTGCAATCTGTGACGAAAGAAGAGTATGAAAGTTACAACAAGCTGAACATCTCAGAGGATTCCTTGCTTGGAGGAACGGGTGCCAGAAGCCTTCACAAAACCCAGGCGGACGCTTTGATCGCGAGGTACTTGCCACCCCCCAGGCATGACGTTTTTCATAGAGCTGACAAGCAACTAGATGGAAGAAACCATCACTCAGTCTCCACAGGATTGAAAACGCAACGCCAGGTGCAGGAGCTGTGACTTCGATTCCTGCGAAGCTTGTAGGCAAGTTTAGCATCAGGACTGTCCCCAACATGAAATCACAGGATATCGACAAGCTTGTTCAGAAGTACATTCGAGAGAAGTTCGAGAGTCTTGGGAGCAAGAACGAGTTGGATATCAACTGCGCCGACCAGAGTGATTGGTTCTACGAGAGCTCCGACCACTGGAACTACCAAGCCGCGATCCAGGCAACCCAGAATGTCTGGGGTGTTGATCCCGTTCTCACATGCGAAGGCGGAAGGTAAGGCGGCATCATACAACGTCATTTACCGCAAGCTAATTCTGGACCAGCATTCCCATTGCATTGGACTTCAAGCAAATTCTTCAGAAGAACGTGCTTTTGCTTCCTGTGGGACGACCCACTGACGGAGCTCATACTATCAACGGTGCGTTTTGTCATTCTTCCGGGGTTCAAGATTTGCTAATCATTTTCGGTGGAATGCAGAGAAGCTGGACAAGAACAACTAGTGAGTACCCCTGTCGATCGACACAGTTCGTTTCGCCTCGCTAACGGACCCAACAGTATCAACGCTATCAAGTTGTATGGATCATATCTCCAGGAGGCGCAGAAGTTGTGGCGTCAGAGCAATACAACAGCATAGTTCATCAGATAATATTCGCAAACCGTACTCCAAGTGGAGCCTACTTGGGTTACCAAAGCAGTCGCAGCCTGTACCACCTAAGGACAATCACAACGTGGATCCGGTTACAGCACAGAAATCAAGAACACCTGATCCGAAATGAAACCTCCACTTTCTTCTGGTCGTGACTCGTGATCATATCGGAGTGCGCTCTTTCAACCCCCAACCAGTCTCAATCGCCGAGCGATACCTGGCTCCTGAACGCGCTAGAGCAAGGTTCGTGGCGGATGCCAAAATTGCCTAAATAGGAAGTTCTGAACGACGAAAGTGAGGGGCATCAATTGTGCGGGGCACATTTTTGAGATACGAGACAAGCTCGCAAAGAGTCCTAGAGAAGAGTCCGAACACTCCCATATGTAGGCACATTTTCTCGATCTTGTTTTCCATCGACCTAAAAATCTTATTTTTGAATTCCTGATCACACCTCAGAGTCATCAGCCTTCACTTGACCTTACCTCCTTCCTTGCCAGGTTCAGTCGGCCAGAAACGGCGCACACATTCACCATGTTTCGACACCAGTCATCCGCGGTCGTAGATGTGAACACCAACTCCAATTTCAAGGATGTCGTCACAAAGCATACCGAAATTGAAGTAACGATCGACTTTGAGCGAACCGTGCTCGTCGGGTCAACAACCATCACGCTCGAGTCAAGACTGGCGAGTTTGACCAAAGTTATTCTTGATACCAGCTACTTAACCGTGAAAGAAGCTAGCATCAATGGCACCGGAGTTCCTTGGGATCTGAAAGCTCCAAAAGATGCCAATGGCAGTCCCATGCATATCCAGCTTGACCGGGCCTACAAAACTGGAGAGACTTTCAAGCTTGCCGTAAGCTCTGGCTCACGAACTAATGTGGACTCGTTGCTGAGTACACCCTATTAGATTGGCTTCGAAACAACAACGGAAACGACTGGTCTTCAGTGGTTCAAGGCTTCGCAAACAGATGATAAGAAGTATCCATTCATGTGTGAGTGCCCAGAACAGACGATTTGGGGCATTTAACACCACATCATACGCCGCTAACTTCGTGAAGTTTCCCAGGGAGAACCAGTACATGCACGGTCCATGTTCCCATGCCAGGACACTCCATCAATCAAGACGACTTTCGACATGACTATCCGGTCCATCTTACCTGTGGTCGCAAGTGGTATTCCTGCAAACAAGCTGATCTTCCCACCTGTCCAGGAGCCCCTGGAGCTCAAAACCTACAACTGCAAACAAGAGATCCCAATCTCCAATTATTTGTTCGCAGTAGCTAGCGGGTACGTGTGATATTCTACGAGGCTATGCAATATAGCTGATAGGCATCTCTTAGGAACCTCGCGGGAGAGAAGATTGGTCCCAAGAGCTATGTTTATTGTGCGCCTGGCGATCTCGAGGCCTGCAAGGCGGAGTTCAAACCCGACTTGCAAGCCATCATTAAGTCTGCGGAGGTAAGTTGGCTGTCTTGTCGATTATTGACGAGACCACTGACATTTGTTTCTTTTTGTCACAGAATCTCATCTTTGAGTACCCATGGCCGCTATACAATCTGGTTGTCCTGCCGAAATCTTTCCACTTGGGAGGGATGGAGAACCCAGTTTTCAACTTTTACAGCGCCACCGTTGTCTCGGGTGACCGCGAGAACATTGGAGTCGTGGCCCACGAGTTCGCTCACAGCTACAGCGGAAACCTTGTCACTAACGACGCCTGGGAGCACTTCTGGTTGAACGAGGGATGGACCGTCTATATTGAGCGTTGCATCCTTCGAGACCTTCGCGGGGAAGAGGCAGTCCAGCTTGAAGCCATCGTAGGGTGGCAAGATCTGCTCTACAACATTGAAGCTTTTGGTGGCAACGATAGCGTGTTCACAAGTCTCGTTCTCGAGTTTCAAGGCAAGAGGCCTGACGACATCATGTCGAAGATATCCTACGAGAAGGGGTACACCTTTTTATGTTTTCTGGAGCAGGAGGTGGGGAGACAGAAGTGGCACAAATTTGTTCCCCATGTAAGTGATTAATGGCTCTGCACTTGTGCGAGATACTAATGATGATTTTAGTACTTCAAGACTTTCTTTGGAAGGAGCGTCAACTCTGAGCTATTCAAGAGTTGCGTTCTGGAGTTCTTCTCTCAGGACGTCGACGCCGCAGCTGCCCTTCACGCAGTTGACTGGGAAACCTGGTACCACAAGCCCGGTGCACCGCCAAAGCCTGTCTTCGACTCCAGCCTCTACAGAGATTGCATTGAACTAAGCGACAAGTGGAAGATGCTCTCGAACGACAGCGCCTTTACGCCCTCGTCTAAGGATGTTGAAGGCTGGACCGTGGGGCAATTATTAGTCTTTCTAGACCTTCTGATCGAAAAGTCTAGTCCTATCCCCAAAGAGTTCAGCAACGCCCTGGGTTCGTATTATGGTCTACGATCCTCTGGGAATTTAGAGATAGTTAGCCGTTACCTCCGTGTCGCACTGCGAGCAGGCGACGAAAGTGTTTTGAAGCAGACCGAGGAGGTTCTAAGCCAGACCGGCCGAATGAAATTCGTCAAGCCACTGTAAGTTTTCTCATTACAATGGAGTTTCTTGCATGGTAGCTAATTTGCTATGCACCAGGTTTGAGGGGTTGTTATTGGTCAGCGAAAAGTTGGCTGTGGAGTTGTTCGACAGACATCGCGACTTTTATCACCCGACGTGTTTGAGATTGCTAAGAAATTTGCTTGAAAAGCATGGAGTGACTGTTGGTTGATCTGAATGTTCGAATATCATACAGGTTTCATCTTAATACACGTGATTTCGGTTCGACTTAAGGATAGAGACATAATCGACATGCATATTTGGCCGACATTGGCTGGATGTTGATTTCATCCACACGTATAAAAGGCCATAGGCTTCGATTTGTGCACAACCAGTTTCTCTAGCCTCGGCCATCCTGGCCCTCACATATTTGACCGCCAGAGTCATAGCGCAGTCAAAAAGGTGTGCCCGCGGGTGGTAACCTGCTATACGAAAGTATGACAAAAAAATTAGAGGGGAAGAATGATGTCTGAAAGGAATGCTAGGACGTTTCTCACTAATGAAAGCGAAGTGATCCTTTCAATGCAACGTGACTGGTATCGGACTTATCGTAGGTGGAAATGGTATCAATCCCAAGCCCTTGCATGTTGGGAAAACGCCACTCGGCTTTATGCACTGCAGCAGATGTAAGCCCGATTCTCGCTTACTCCCCCCGGCCCAACTCCGAAGCGGTGCAAGTGGAAGGCGGCTCGCAACCCGGACTTATCTGTTGCAGAGTGTCGCATTTCGGCCGTCGCGGTTGGCAAAAGCGAAGTATCCAATATTATTTATTGAACCATTTTGACAACGCTTCCCTTCCAGAATCAAGAATCCTCTTGGCATCCACACAATACTACAACCATATCCGTCCCTGTAGTATGTCGTTCCCTTACAAGCAAGTTCTCCTGGTGGGTGCCACTTCCGGGATTGGCGCGGCTATGGCGGACAAACTTGTTCAAGAGGGGATCAAAGTCATTGCAGGTGGTCGTCGCCAAGAAAGACTTGATGCGTTTGTCCAGAAGCATGGGCCATCCAGGGCAGACTCGATCTCCTTCGATATAACAGACCGAGCCGGGTTGGACGACTTCGTGAACGAGTACGTTCTCTAACATTACTTTAGCGGGTTAGGCAGCCGAACTAATGGAAAGTCAGAGTCTGTCGAAAGTTCCCTGATCTGGATTGCGTGTTCATCAACTCAGGCATACAGAGTCAGATCAGGCTTTCTCGACCCAGCAGTGTGGATCTGGATGCATTTCGTAACGAGATCAATACCAACTTCCTCAGTGTTGTCGACATGTCCATCAAGTTCCTCCCAAAACTCCAAGAGAAAACATTTCCCACAGGATTGATTTTCACCGGAACTCACCTCGCTATCATTCCCGCTGCCACCCTACCGGCATACTCGGCGTCTAAAGCTGCGCTTCACTCTTACGTCTATAGTCTTCGAGAGCAATCCAGAGGCTCTAGCACTAAGATTATTGAAATTTGGCCACCTGTTGTTCAAAGTGAGTGCAAGCCAAGGGTTCCTTACCTCCGCGCGCGACTAACTTTGGCAGCTGAGTTACACGACTACATGGGCCAAGACCGAGGCCGATCCATGGGTATGCCTGTCCAAGAGTTCACCGAGAAAACATACTCGCAACTTGTCACTGGCTGCGATGATGTGCTTGTCAGTTCGGTTGGACGAGAGAAGCCTTATTTGGAGCTATTCAGGTCCCGGAAGCAGCAGGCCGACGATCTTACAAAACTAGTCCTGTCTCATTTTGAGCTATAGGCTTGTTGGGGGTCAGAGACCATCTTGATGGATGGGTCATGGATGGGCTGAATGCAGATGACAGTCACAAAGAAGGATTGACACCCAAGCATTCCGTTGGGTGGTGCATGACGTCGCACACCCTTTTGCGGGGTGCAGCGATGCAACCGAGTTGAATTCCTTGTTAATTCCATTGCGAGCCAATTAAAAGTCTTAGAAAAAGGTTGGGGAATACGGAGAAGAGTCTGGGGTATCACCCACGTCAATACCCCGACGGGATGGTTTCATCAGACATAAGCCTCGGTCTTTCACGTTGGGTTGTGGGTGATTAATTCATGTGATGATATTGAACCCAACGACGGCGATGATATGCCCACCCAGTCAACGCGATCGGCCACGTTATTCACTCACAAGTGTTCCAGGAAGAAGGACAAGTCCTGGATTAAACTAACTCAATTCACTACTCAATGCTTGCTTGCACTACTAAGCTAAAATATGTGAACAAAACAAGAAAGAATTTTAGTCGTGATCATACGTCATGAATTCCAAGCCTGTGCCACTATTTATCGCCGAAGTGAGTCGCCGGCCATCGCTTCCTCCACGCTGGGCCGAAGAAGTAGACCACCGGAATGAACACAGCGAACGCGGCGATCAGCCCGGTGTAGATCATCATCGAATGGAAGTAGCCCATCTCGACAACCCAATCCGAGATCTTGAATGACAGTGCAAAGGCCAACAAAGCTCTGAAAGAGGCAATATTCACCAACGCAGGGCCTGCAAGATGGGGGTAACATTCCAACACGTAAACTGCGCCAATGGAGTTCGCACCCAAGAAGCCGAAAGCCATCAAGCCCAAGCCTGTGAGGAACGTAACCCAGGAGTAGTTCGCCTGATTCGAGCCAGCTAGACCGAAGATGACGGCTCCAATAATGCCAGCGATGGTTGGAATGATAAGATTGATGAGCTGATTCTCGGGCTCTCTCACACCGCGCTTCATTGCGAGGCGATTAGCCATCCAGTCAGCAGCCTTGCCGGTCACCAATGCCACTGCGACAGCTGCAACGAGGATAGGAAGAAGACAAAGTCCGAGGTTCATGAAATCCCATCTAGAAAACTCGTTAGTTGTGACATCAATAGAAAGGGTATGTTTCGTGACTTACGACCACGGTGCCGTCAGCAAAGCGGGAGCAACAGTGTATCCGGCGGCGAAGGCGCATGCAATCATTACACTGTTAAGCATGGTAATGAAAAAGATCTGAGGGTAGAAGAACGTGCGAAGCGTGTCAACGAAGGCGTTGAAGCCCTTGCGCCACTCCATCTTGCCGTGGAACATAGCGATGTTGTACCGAAATGTTCTAGGCTCACGCAAGTGTCCGGTCTCATTCCGGGGGACGCCATCTGAAATAGAGTCAGCATTGACGTTACTAGTTTAGTTCGCGATAAATTTTGGACTTACTCATTTCGGCACGTGTGCGGTCCCATCGTGTCTCGGGCATGAAGAAGTAGACACCAACGAGGAAAACAGCAGCGCCCATTGCAGTGATGAAATACATCCAACGCCAGCTGAAGTTGATGATCATGTACGGAGCCGCGATTCCGAGGACGATGATGATCAGACCCTGGGCCGCGAAAATACCAGAGATCCAAGCGTTGCGTTGATGGACGAAGACCATATCCTGGATGATGAATGGGATCAAACTTTCGACGGTACCAGCACCCAGAGCCTGCAGGCAACGAGCCAATAAGTGCGATGGCAGAGATCGACTAGCTCCAGCCCAAAGAGCACCGATGATGGCGAGGACACCGGTGATGAGAACCACCGGGCGACGGCCGACTGAGATGGCCAGTGGTACCAGGAAGAGGTTAGAAAGTCCGATGACCAAGACAGGAAGGGATGCCAAGAGATAGACGTGAAAGATTGGTGGTGCTCCTGGGAAACTGGAGAGAATCTTCAAAGGATCAGTTCCAGCGGGGAGACCACCGTTGGACGTCAGGTCTTTGAGAATCTTCGGATCGAGACCAGCGTATTCGACGGCAAACACAGGGAGCATAGCACCCAGAATCAACTCTGCGGCGGCAGCCAACGCTCCGAAACAGCAGAGACAAAAGGTTCCCAGGAGCTTTCGAGAAAGTGGGAGATTGAGGGGATCTCGAGGATCTTTCGTCGGTGCTGGTTGTAGAACGAGCTGGCCATTTTTGTAGAGAGCCGCATCTCTGGCCTGTGCCTGCTCATCAAAGTCAAACGTGGATCGTGAAGTCTCAACCTGCTTCAATTTCTGAATTTCAGTCGATGAACTGTTGTGTTTCCGGAACCTGTCGGTCTGAAAGTGCTGCTGATCATTTTTGTCATTCTTGTCGGCATCACGAGCCCAGGATGGTTCGAAGAGGCTGGGGCCGTTAGATAGTCGTGGATCGTGAGTCGCGGCGGGTGGTGTCATTCTTTGATTTCTTTGTGAATCCATTGTTTTGGTGTAGTGTATTGCGTTGTCTTTGGAATGAAGGGTTTGAGGGAGGGGAGGCCAGATGAATTTATTGGGGGAAATTTGCATCAGAAAAGTTGAATGGCTTCGAGGACCTTGGTGCTACTACACCCAATCTAGAATTAACACAGACCATGGCGCTACGATAACCGAAACAGCTCTCCTGACTGGACAGCGAGTCTACGCACCTTGAAGAAAAAGGTTAAGCGGATACTTTCTGGATCGTTACTAATTGCCGTGGCGACTGTGCCTGAGATTAGGTAGAGTGCTACTGTCGCCACACGGCTTGGTGGCTCTGCCCAGAGTGGCTTTGCAGAACAATCAGATGAAAGGAAGACAAAGAGATGCAACCACACAGACGCTGAATTCAACATCGCGCCCTTACCCCGCAAGGTCTGGCCCACCGCTCAGCTTCCGAGAGTCTAAATTTGATCTCCCCTTCAATTTGAGTTATTCCAGTCATAGGATGTTTCGTATATGTCATTAGATCCGTGTTGGTGCATACTTATCTTTCCAATATACCGCCCTTCAGCATCCTCGGCAACAAGACTGGACGAACACATGCTCCGAAAAGATGTGCTTGATTTGCCCATCTGGGCGATATCGTTTCATGGATGTCATACGGTCGTCATGCAAACTGTCCAGCTGCCCTTCTAAATCCCACGAAGGGTCCCCAATCAAGGGTTGCTTGTCTCTTTTTGGCTTTTGTCGGGCAGTGAGCGATGTGGGGGGCTGGTTTGACCTGTGGGGGTGGTCTGGGGATGATCTGGGGAATCTGGGGAGAGGAAGAGGTCATTTTTGACGTCAAGGGCGAGAGAGCATGAAGGAGGTATACTCGGTATCTGCTATTCCTTTTCTAAGCGAGTTGGATGAAGGATTGGCCTGTAACCATTTTGTGACTCCGACCTAAACGAATCTCAGCTCCCACAGATCGCCAAGCCTGGAGTTATCCTCCGCAAGCCCACCATGAACGATGACGGAGTTTTGCGCGACGTCGGCATCGAACCATCCTCTGGGATCAGGATAATCACCTTGCGTTTCGACCTTTGCCCACGTCTGTTCCTCCACATCAAATGCCCAAACATCAGCCAACATCTTCCCGGCTCCGGCGTGGCCAAGGGAGCTTGGGTCCCGCTCTCCGAACAAAGTGACAATGTGGGTCTTCTCTTGGACCCTTACGGTGACCAAGGCCGAGACACTACGGGATTCAGGACCATGGACACCGTCCGGAGCGAAGGCAACCGTACTCCAAGACTGAGAAGCACAGTCAAAGATGTCTACGGACCCGCCCTGCTCGGTCTTTCCATCAAACCCGTTCATCCGATAGAGCTTGCCGTCGTGGTACGTGATTGAGGGTCCTCCACGCGCTGGAGGCGGTGCGTCAGGAAGTTGGGTCCAGCTCTTAGACGTCAGAGTGAAACGCCAGAGATCAGCCAGACGTCCCTTTTCCGGGCAGCCAGCATGGACATAAACATTATCAACACCATCAGACGCAATGGAGTGGTAGCTGCGACCGGCGGGAAAGGAAGCAGACTTGTCTCCGGCGGGCTCGATCAAGTCCCATGTGTTTTTGGATGGGGTGTAACGCCACACGCAGCCATTCTCCTCGATAGGTTCCATTGCGAGACCACCACGGCCGGAGAATATGTATAGCGCATCATTCAAGACGGTGCTTGGAGATCCGACGCGCGGAGAAGGGGCTGTAGCAGGAACCGGAATCGTACGAATATCTGCTGACCCTACATGTTACACAGGACTTCTAGTCAGACATTATCAACGGCAAATGGGAGAAGGCAGAGGTCTGGGTTGCTACCTTGCGCATCTTTCAGCTCAACGACGTCAACCTGGTTGTCGACCGGCTCTCTGGGGACAAGCTCGCCTCCAAAGACGTAAGCCCGGCCGCCGAAAACCGACACCGCCTGAGAAGACCGGCGAAGGCGATCACCAGAGGCAATACGAGTCCAGAGGGCAAATATTTTCGTCATCGTGTCTTTCCGAATTTCTCTGAATTTTGGGTTGGAAAGTTCTTTCACCAAACGGCCTTGTTGAATACGCCAAAGAACGCGAGTTTATATCAAGTCGAGCTGTCGCTCGTCCTGGACGTGGCTACTGAGGGACAGGGATTGGAACGAGGCGATAGGTGTGGGCAATTTTAGCCGGACCCTGGCCCCTACACGGAGGGACGGAGGCTCCGTACCCTGTTGACACAGCTAGAAGAATTGACGCATGCCCTCGGCAACCACAAATGCTGGATCAAACCATCAAGTGGAGGATTGTTACCCAGGCCTTGGTGCTGTGAATTCGGAGCCTGCCGTCCACAAATTCCACTGCTAAATTGTTGAGTGTGAGCCTAAGCAGGGTGCGTAATCAGGATGCAACACGCGCACGACAACGGCATGCAACCGCCTATATCTGTCGTAGGTGGCGTGTCAAGTACCATTTAACTTGTTAGCACGTATAAAAGTAGATAATGCTGAGATTGTGCTCGTGTTGGTGTGTGATAAGGAACCGCACTTCACGCGCCATCTTCACCTCACTTCTGAGCCTCAAACCAGAAGCCATCATCTAAACACTTTATAAGGAGAGTCTTGCCGAGGTTCAAGCCAGCTTTTGGCGATATCATTCCATTATCGAAGTGTATTTATGGCTTTCCACGCCTTGGATGCCCTCAACGTCTTCACCATCTCGAGTGATGGAACGGGGACTGCGAATCGTTTGCGGGCCTCAATCAAAAGGCACTTGAGAGAGAGACAAGCAAAACACTCTCGTCATCACTGTTCTTTGCAGCATCTGGGGCGTAATAGTCGGCTTCTTCATCATATTTGTTTGCGTTGGTGCCATCAAGGCGCATCGTCATCCCGAGAGATATGGTCCGCGAGACGGTTCCGAGGGCCAGACGGCTCAAACTCGGATACACGGAATTACTCGAGCGATATTGGACACGATCCCGGTGATCAAATTTGGAGTCGCAGAAAACTCAAATTCTGATATTGAGCTACAAAAGACTGCGGCTACAACTCCGACCAGGGCAGAGGGCGAGACGAAGAGCTGCAGTATTTGCACGGAAGACTTTTCCGCCCACGACAACGTGCGCGTACTTCCCTGCGGGCATGATTTTCACTCAGCATGCGTTGATCCATGGCTAATCACCAAATCTTCCAAATGCCCGCTCTGGTAAGTTTGAATCCCACACACGGATCGACCTTCTTTCAATCTGTTGACATTTAACTGGAAAAGTCGACATGACCTTGATCCGAACAAGACTCGAACGTCCCAACAAAACGGAAGCTCGGTCCCACTGAGGGAAACACAAGAGAGAGAAAATATGCGTCAGACGGTTCTTTGGATGAGGTTGGCCAATGTCTAGGTGATGAGGGCATCAGTCAGAGCTTCATATGGCCTGTGGTTCTGTGTGCCTGATAACAAAGCGAAAACTGGAGCTACGCGCTAGAGAAATCACCTGAGGACGTTAATTAAATTTAGTCGATGCCATTCGTTTACCAACTCACTAAGGAAATCCACTCATAACCTCCCAAATTCTTTAGAACTAGTCAGACTGCTAACATTCCAGGGCTCGCTGGCCGATCGGGTTCAGATTCGTGATGGGCAACACAGTAGTCCTTTCCGTAGCCAGGGCATTCTGTACTGCACACTCGAGTATTCTTCGGGTCGCCCTTGAATCCATGAGTCACCCTGGGCGGGCTTATGTCTCCCCTGTTCCTCTGCTTCGTCCTATCTCTCTCCCGTCTTTGTTTCTTTCTGGGTCTGACATCATCTCCTCCATCGGAATAACCAACTGTAGAATTCGCTTCAGTAGCTGCTCTCTCGTCTTCCTTTTTGTGCTTTTGTTTCTTAATTTGATGCACAATGCCCCATACAATCCCAATTACGGTGTATGTGGGACAGCAGACTACGCCTGCATAGCCTGGAGCTCCCATAAATGGTCTCAATCCATATTTACCGGTGTCTGGCTTTGAAGTCTCTTCTCTCTTATTGATGCTGCGCAAGGATGGCATGGTCGCCGATGAGAACGCTCGCAGCAGCCGGTCGGTAGTCTGTAAGTGAAGTCTACAACGGCACCAGCGACTAGCGAACCTGAAGTTAGCTTAAATTCCAAAAGTGGCTTGTACTCTAGAAAGACCTGGTCTACCTTGTAAAGCTTTCTACTTCTTTTCACGTCTCACGTGAAGAAATAGTGACTTTGTATGTTTGGGCCGGATGTGATTGTCACGGGCTAGAGCCCGGCCGAGATCTCCGGCTTTGCCGGAGCAGTTACCGAGATCCGGCTCCGCCGGATCCACTATTCTACCGTGGCACACCGCCTAGCCCGACCACGTGTCTCCGTAGCTAGGCGCCCACTCCTGTAAAGTCCTTCTCCTCTTCAGCTTAGAATAGTCAATCGACGGCACCTCTACGTTGAACAAGCCTAGGGGCCAGCCCCTTACAGTGATGACTTTATCATTCCGAGAAGCCATGGATCAAACACCACAAGAACCTTTGCGGGGATTGGGCAGAGCCTCAACATCATTGTATGTTCTTTGAATGATGCCATAATACATAAGTATCCAGCTGACAGATGACATCATTGTGGCATTTAGAAGTGTTTGGTCTCACCAAAGCGAGCATGCAATCATCGATTTCGCGCCCAATCACTGATTTACGCATGTCGTCAAAATTGTATCTTGGATAATCATTGGTGACTACTTGATGACTGCATTTTTAATTTTCGATCACCTCGACAACTGGACGAAATGGCCTTGGTAACATCTCCTTAGTGGCTTCATATTGGGCTTACGAATTGACACCTAGGATATGCCCAAATACCAGGCTTCGAGAATGTGAAGCAATGGTATCCCATCTGTAAGAGCAGTGACCTGCTCCGCTGAATCTTTGAAGAGCACGAGCAGCGCCCATCGGCGTATGTCTGCTGGTTAACACTGCCTAAGGTGATAAACTCCAACGCGTAGTTCCTTTGATGATAACATTAACAGCACGATCGAGTCAAAGCAACAAGAGCAGACAAAGAAGGCAATTCTCTGGAAGCTCGGGTCATAGGGTGGCCATTTTGTCAACTGCCTGTTTTGATGCCAATTTGATCATCATATTATCTCGACAGACCTAAGATAGACCCGGTATAGACTGCTCGGCCGACCTCGTCTGCATGGTCATCGGTTTCCGATACCCATAATTGTGGATGTCACGTTAGGAATGGAACCGGAGGCTAGCAGGCTCCGACGGGTCCAACCCATGGACCATCAACACCAACTTGGGACAAAACCCTTACATAATCGGAGGCTCCGAACGCCGATTACAAAGAAAATATGGCTCCTAGTTCTCCATCACCCATCGTTTTTGGAGACCCTCGTCGCATTAGTGGATTAGCCTGCATGAGTGTGGGGAAAGACTGATCACGATCGAGGCAAGTTTTGGCGAGTTGAATCAACGGTCTGTCTGCAACTGGCCTGACTTTGGTCACTAGAAATGGACCCGGCCATCAAAAACAGGAGAGATCATTCTCAATCCCGGCACACTCCTCGTTACCATGCAATCGGTCATGGGTACTAGAAATGTTGAGCACTTCCCTCGGAAAACATCGGTGAGCTGGTTGTGGTCAATCCTGTTATGCTGGATTTGCCGATCTGCAGCAAACCCAACTCCGATTTATTCTACATGAGTTGGTACCATTGAAGAACCATTCACGGGAATATCGCCATCCAATTTGTCCAATCTCCTGTCCACCACCAGCCCGTCTTCAACTCGAACCATGGCAAGACCACAAGTTGCCAACAGCGAAGAGGGTGTTGGCTCTCATGAGCGGACACCTCTTCTCGACTCATCTCCCACACACAACAGCACGAAGGATGGAGTCCCTCCTTGCATCACTCGCCGCCTATACTTGTCGCACTTCCTGTCCACGTGGAACTCTCGCGTCTTCGAATTCGGGGCTGTGCTTTACCTGGCAAAGATCTTTCCAGGAACATTGATGCCCATGTCAGTGTATGCATTCACGCGTGGGCTGTCCGCGATTTTCTTGGCCTCAGCCATTGGGCAGTACATCGATACTGGTAACCGTCTCAATGTCGTCCGAGTGTCGATTGGTATGTCTGCCCCCTTTGCATTGAACGGGCTGAATCTGTTGACACCGCGCAGTTTTTCAACGTCTAGTTGTAGCGACTTCATGTGTCGTATTCTATTTGATGAAGACCAAGCTTCTGTCGGGTCAAAGTGTGGATATTGGGTTCCTGGTTCTCACTTCATTGTTTGCTTGCATAGAAAAGCTGTGCTCCATCATGAACCAAGTTTCGGTTGAGAGAGACTGGGTATGTTTATCCACACATTGTCTGGGCTCATGCCAGAATGAAGTAAGATTGACCATCATCCAGGTTGTTGTTGTGGCCGACAGCCATACATCTTCGCTTCGAACAATGAATGCAAAAATGCGGCGCATCGACCTGCTCTGCAAGATCTTCGGGCCTCTTTCCATCGCCCTGATCGACGGCATATCGACCGAAACTGCCATCATCTTCAACTTCGCCATGAACATTTCCTCTGTAATGCTTGAGTATCACGCCATCGCACGTGTCTACTACGAGGTTCCAGCACTACAGGTTAATAAGTGCGACAGCCACTCACCCGATTTGACCGCCATAGAACTTCCTTGGGCCTCAACTAGCCGACTAAACGGCTTGGGCCAACGCTTGACGTTCATCGCGAAGAAGTCCGTGGACGACATGAGACTCTACGTTCGTCATCGCGCGTTCCTTCCCTCTTTCGCTGGTGCTTTGCTCTACCTGACAGTATTGAGCTTCGGCGGTCAAATGGTCACCTACTTGCTTTCCACTGGATACTCAGCCACCGAAATTGGCATTGCACGAACTCTAAGCGTAGCTTTTGAGGTCCTCGCCACCTGGATTGCGCCATGGCTGATGGAGCTGATCGGTCCTGTCAGGGCGGGCTTGTGGCTAAGCAGTTGTCAAGTATCCATGTTGGCTGCGGGAACCGCAATCTTCTGGACATACCAAGACAAGCCGTGGATCTCGGCGACAGGCCTGGTTGGAGGAACTATTCTCAGCCGTGTTGGACTGAGAGGTTTCGACCTTTGCACCCAGATAATCGTCCAAGAAGTGAGTACTGCCAAAGCGTGACATAGTCCCCATCGTTCGGAAGCTGACAAGTATAATGCAGGACGTCGAGGCTGAGAATCGTGGTGCTTTTTCTTCGGTGGAAGCAGCTTGGCAGAACGCCTTCGAGCTGCTGTCGTATGCCTCGACCATCGCTTTCTTCCGACCTGAACAGTTTCGATGGCCGTCTCTTATTTCCGTTGCAGCGGTTGCAACTGCCAGTGCCGCATACACCCTCTTCGTCTACCTTCGTCGGGGACATCTGCTACACCTGAAGGCTTTGGGTAAGCTGTCATGCATCCCGGTTAGATCCAGACAGGACGACGAAGAGAGAGTCATCGCAAGAATCACGTCGGAAGCCGATATCTGAAAATAATGAATTCAAACGCTATGATATACACCATTCTTCATGTCGCTCAGAACATCGCTAGAGGGTTGGTCGCGTTGGCAGGTCGTTGCTGTGCCACGTCCCAATGCTCCATAATGCAGGTGCCGTCGAATCTGAAGACATCGACGACAGCAAACGGCTGTCCGCCTCCCACGACATCCATTCGGTAGTGAATAAACGCAATGTTGTTCTCGAAGCCCTTGTTCATAATCGTGTTGTTGACGGTGTTCGGGGATACGAAAGGCCCAAGGACATTGAGAGTATTCTGTCGGCCTGAGAGGGCGCCTGGGTTGTGTTGAATGTAGTCCTCCGAAACGTGGTTGAGCAGGGCCTTGGTGGCGTTTCTGTCCACGTAGAAAGCCTGAATAAATTCTCCCAAAATGACTCGTTGTTCCTCTGGTGTTGCTGAGCGAGGCGGGCAATAAGGAGCCGATCCCTGGCGACGGTGTAGGCCAGCAGCGTCGGTGGCCCAGGCGAGGGCGGTGACGCCTAGAGCGAGTATTGAAGAGGCGCGCATGTTTTCTCTCGATATTTCAACGAGTGTGGCGGATTAAACCTTATGATGAAGCCAGGGTGAGAGGTGGATGGTGAATTGGCGATCGCCAGCTGAAGCAATTGAGGAATCAGAGTTACTTATACTCTGAGACGGAGAGCAGGCGCACCAAATGCCGAACTTCAAATAGATGAACCAGCGCTGACCAAGACCTTCAGAAGAGAACAATTGACGGCAGTTCATCCTAACTGCGCCACGTGCTGCAATGCTAAGGAAGTCTATTCTGGTGGATCCTGGTCTGATATGATATCGCCAGCAATAACTGTGACCTTTTCTGCTCGTGAGTCAGGAGTTGTAGCGAGGGCTTCGCCTAGAATTGTTCCTTGGCTTGCAGTACTCGTCTTCATAATTGTCCTGCCTATTTTGTTCGGTTGGTTCACACCTGAGTTGCATTGAGGAGCGCAACCACTCAACTAGTTGCCAATCTGGAGATGCTTCCGCAACTTAATCTGTGGCGTTTGGCGCAGGAACGCAGGTTTCGGGCCTGACAATAAGGGATACCCTGTTGAAGATCCCTAGGCAGTCGGCACCCTGCCGAGCCAGTTCCATGGTAACGCATGGCTGGCTCTAAGGTTTGGAATGTGGAACCACGGACGGCCTCCCGTTTAAAACCCCGATGCCTATCTTCCAGGGTCACTAATTTTGGTCGCTTACAAAAGGATTAACGGCTGGTATCAAATTGATTCCGAGTTATCATTTGTAAGTAAGACACAGGAAGAGCAATTGGCAAAGACTTTTTTTCACCTGACCCTTTCCCACGGATGGTCTTGACATGACGGACAAGAAATCACTGCAGTAAATCCGAGGGGACTGTTGGCCTAGAACATTCACGAGGTTTGTCCACTGCATCGAGTGCGTTCAATTGAAGGCAGGTTAGGCCGGGCCATCTGTACATTCTGAGTACCGACCAGAGCTGCTTCGTAGCACGTTTGTGCCTGGCGATTGCTCCAATCGAAACACCATTGTTCGCATTCATAATAGGTCTGGTGGTAGCTTATCACTTATTAGATAATAAAGTACGATCTAAATGAAGCACATTGACATGCGTGTATCATGCACGACTGTTGCATGGTTTCGAATGACTGCGCAGCTAAAATGACCCAGACGCGACTAGGCACGGGCTGGCACCTTTCACTGTGTCGCGGGTGGCATTGCATCCGGTATTTCATGGCGGAATACCTGATTATATCATCTGTTCTCTTGTAGAAGGCATAGGAACCTTGACTGTACCACTCGGCTTACTTGTCTCCCATGAATGCAGACTTGCGCTGATCCGGCATGAGGCGTAGTCTCTCGCCAAGCTCTGTGTACGCAACTCTACTCCGAACCTGTGCAAGAGCGATCTATGCGGACTAGCCTCCATAATCCTTCACGGTCACATACTGACCTCCCCTCAAAAAGAAAATGCATTTTGATTTGTGGGCTCATATTCCTCCATCTTGGCTGACAAGTTCAAGTTGTTTAGCGGTCGCGTGGGTCTCTTCCACCATTGATGTGGCCGCCGCAAGTCTTGGTTGGGCTTGGCCACTGTTGTCGCATCTACAAAATCTCCGCGCTTTTTGGCAGTCAACTAGCCAAGTACTACAGCCAATAAATGCCAACGCTGGGCCCGTCCAAGTCTACCACCTCCCACGTCTGATTTCCGCCAAAACTCCAATTGCCCAGACTTGCTCAGAAACGCCGAGCACCCGTCTCCGCACTTGCATCCTTCTCCTCAACCGCAAGTTCAGTATGTCAGACAGAGAGACTCATGTGACGGGATGTCCAGCTTTCAGCTCCTCATTCGACTAGATGGGCTCTGGAATGAATGATATAAAGTCTCAACCCGTCAAGTTTGGAGCGCGATGTGAGTGTTCATGGCCAGAACCATTTCCTTGCAATCGGGTTCAGGAACCGCGCGCGACATCTTACTTTATTGCCAAGATGGGCAAATCTTTAATTCAGAAGATCGTCAAGAATGAGGCGATGAAGCAAGACCCCCCTGAGATTTACGGATGGCGGGTCTATGCTCTCGCATGTTCGGCTTGTTTTGGCGGTCTCATATTCGGGATTGACACTGGTGTCATTGGTGGCGTTCTTCGTATGGAACAATTTCGCGAGTAAGCAACATCGGGCGCCTGTAGTTGCATCTGCTGATCTTTCACTTTCAATGAACAATCAGACTCTATGATCTTGTCGAAAAGACAGAACTTGAACGGTCAAATCTAAGCGCGAATATTGTCTCTACCCTCCAGGCAGGCTGTTTTGTTGGCGCCCTCCTCGCCGCTCAAGCCGCTGATAGGTTCGGTCGTCGGCCCGTTCTCATCTGGGCGGCCGGTGGGATATCCGTAATAGGTGTCATTCTCCAAGCTGCTGCTTCAGGTCATCTCGCGGCCATGTACGTGGGAAGGTAGGAAGACCCCTTCCATCCGTCAAGACAGTGCACTGAATATTATGAACAGATTTGTGTCTGGATTTGGTACTGGATTTGCTTCAATGGTCAATCCTCTTTATGTTGCCGAGAATGCACCTCGCGCTATTCGGGGTGGTTTGACTGGCATCTATCAGCTCTTCATCGTTTTTGGTATCTTCCTGGCTTATTGGATCAAGTGAGTAATGTGCGTATACGACGAGAAACCTAATTGACTGTGTCTCTAGTTACGGTTGCGTTCAGCATGTTACCGGGACTGCTAGATACATGGTTCCTCTTGTCATCCAAGGGGTTCCGCCGGTCTTGCTCATGATTTCGATGTCTTTGTGCAACGAGTCACCGCGTCACTTGGCCAAGCAGGATAAATGGGAAGAAGCCATGAATGTGCTATCCAGGATCCGTGCTCTGCCTCCAGATCACCCGTACGTGGCAGCAGAGTTCGCCGACATCAAAGCTTCAATTGAGGCTGAAAATGCCATCCTTGATGGTATGAGCTTTATGAATCTGCAAAAGGAAATGTGGTTGGTTCCTGCGAACAGGAAGCGCGCCATTATTTCTATTCTTCTCATGTTCTTTCAACAGATGACAGGTTTGTCACCCACACAAACCTATTCAGAACTGTTATACTAACGGCTATTGAACTAAGGGACAAATGCCATAAATTACTGTCAGTCTACCTCAATGGTTGTGTATTTCGCTCAATTGGCTTTGCTAACGCCCAAAAACAGATGCTCCGCAAATATTTGCGACTCTAGGAGTTGAGGGTACTGAGAATGAACTCTTTGCAACCGGCATCTACGGCCTTGTAAAGCTGATTGCAGTGCTGGTTTTCCTCATATTCGTCGCCGACTCACTTGGACGTCGCAAGTCTCTTCTTTGGACGGGCATCGGGCAAGCACTCACCATGCTATACGTCGGTGTCTTCGTCGCTGTGGCGAAGCCACAGGAGCAGGAGGGAGGCCAGGTTTCATCTGCTGGATATGTCGCTCTTGTATGCGTTTTCCTGTTCGCATGCATGTTTCAGTTTGGCTGGGGCCCTTGCTGCTGGATTTATGTCTCCGAGATTGCAACCACTCGCCTCCGTGCCACAAACGTCTCCTTTGCCGCAGCGACACAATGGCTCTTCAACTTTGTCGTCTCCCGTGCTGTTCCCCCGATGCTGGGAACCATGGGCACTGGTGGGTTCGGCACCTACATTTTCTTCTGCGGCTGGTGTCTCGTCATGACGGTTTTCGTATGGTTCTTCATCCCGGAGACCAAGGGTCTCTCTTTGGAAGCCATGAACCACCTTTTCGGCTTCCAAGAGGATATTCAAAACAAGCGCGTTTACATAGAAAGCGCTTCAGTCAAGAATGAGTCTAAGCGTGGTAGTGACGCCCAGGTCGAACACACCGGCGATTCCGTACACAGGGTCTGAACAAACTGCTCGTCAAATCAACATCACATCCAGTCGAGTCAAGAGGTCTAAGCCGATAGTACATAGGTACGCTCAGTCTATAGTTGCATATGGCCATACGGGGCATAGAAAATTACTTCAATGCCAAAGATATGTGTGTGGATTTATACCTGCTTCAGATACACTGGGTGATTCCCTTCAAAGACGTGCGGTCGCTGGTTCGGCTTCAGAACCAGAGTGTTCTGACCTTCCCAAATGTCCCTCAAGACGTATCGCACGCCATCAGTCAGTTCTTCAAACAAAGCAAAAAGGGGAGGTAGGGGATCGTGGGTTATGAGATTGGTCTATTGTGAGGGCTCCATGCGCTGTGCTCCAGGCCAGGCCACACATCCAATGCGTTTGCTGACGTCAGGTTTTAGATCGGCCTGGCACTGCTCTGCGGAATGATGGCTTCGGCTCTATATTCTGGCAAAAAGAAATACATAAGCCCGAGTCGCGCCAAGAGACGGCTAAGTCCTTCAGTGCATTGCTCGGGCGTGAGACATGGTGGATCTGGTGAATTGACGCGCATATGATGGTAGCCACGTACCCACCGCACAATAGACTATCATCGAGTATTTTGTAGGGCGTTCGCCTCCAGTGACACAAACCCATATAAACTGAACATTCCAGTAATGGTGGCGTTTTCAGCCGCAAGCTAGATCTCATACCCCTTCGATCCGATTCAGGTTGTTCGTCGAGGACAAGAAGCTGTGATCTGAGCACCTTCTCCTCCCAACTGTTTCATCCTTTACACTGGAAGCAGGCTCCTTTCTGATCTACACAATGCGCTATATTCACTCGTGGAAAAGTCTTAAGTTCGAGAAGCTTTTTGGCCGCTCGGACCGTCGTCAGCAGTAAGATGAGCGAGCTTTTCGACGCGGGTTAGATGTCACACAGACCATTTTGGATGTCCCACAGTACAAGCCATTTCCTCTTTGAGAACGACGAGTTGAAATTGGCATCCCTTGGTGGCTTCTGAACATACCTGGGCTTTTGTGCACTAATGTTGCTTTTCTGAACCGGCTCTCTGGTTCTCTGTGGAATTCCCTCGGAACTATTATCACCTTTGATGAAGATCACAGACATTCCGCAAGTAGCTGACTTACATGATTCCCAGCATTCTGTCACAGGTCTGGGCGCAAGGCAGCATCTATGCTATTCCCTACCCTACCCAAGCTCACACATTTCAATTCTCATATTTCCGTTCTCCAGCGGAGGCATCCGCGAAGTCGCTTCCATAAATGGAAACAGTAAATTTGCTTTGAAGTGTGGATGGACTCTAGTGCGGGGTTCTAAGTCAACTGAACTCAGCTGCTTGCCGCGGCTGGCGGGGCTTGGACATTATACTGACCCTGGCTGCCTTTCTCCCTGGAAAGAGTTTGAAAGTGAGGCTTCAGCTGCGAAAGCTAAAAGACCTTGACCACCCTTTTAGACGGCGAACTGCAGACCTCTAAATTTGACTTGATCCTATTTCCATGCTTGCTTGTATTGGATCTCTTCACACGCTATCTCGACTGTCACTTCGTATAATCTTTCCCCAAGTCAAGCAAAATGGTTAGGCTTTTGAGCTTTGTCATGCTTGGACTCGCAGCTATTGCCGCGTCTTCACCGGTGGCTCCAGATGCTACCCCTGAAGACCATTTCCGATCCGGACCACGCGGTGCCCCTGTCAAGGGAAATTGCTCGCCAGCTTGCGGCAAGTACAACTTTGTGTTCGCGGGTTTGCCATGGAACCACCCTGCCATAGCAGCTAGCGGGTTTACCCCACAACAGGTTGAGGCTGGTATCCGGCAAGACATGGCAGCAATCGTGAAGGCTGGCTACAACATCAAGGGTAGGAGCTTTTAGTGAATATCGGTTGTCATTATGCTAATTCTACTCGTTTAGCTGTTCTTTTTGGACCTGAGGATAGCCTAGACTTTCTCTCGTCGCAGTTGAAGGGCGTTGACTGGACAGCAGTCGGCGTTGGATTCGGCATTCGAGGAAGCCCATCACCAAACATCACGCGCCGATTCATGGGTACCTAAGAACTTACAAAGCTATCTATGGAGATATTCTAACGTGATGTTGATGCAGACATCATCCAACTTTACCGCGACGAGACCCCTAGGGAACGAATTCTTTTCAACTACTCTCCCGTCACATCTCTTTGGGCGATCCAGCAGTACTTTCCACTCCCTATGAACTGCACTGATAATATAGGGAAGGACCTGGTGAGTGTCATTTCTTGAGTGTTAGCGCTTTACGCTTTCGTACAGCAGCTACTGACATTATTTCAGGGCATCGCGATCAAATGCAGTGCTTGCTCTCCCCCTGTCTAGGCCGATGTCGTCGAAACCCAACAACACATTGCCATGACCAGCTCACATATATAATACGAGAAGAGTCAAATTGTTTTGACGTTTCGTGTTCAAAACAAGGGAACTAATGTCATGAGACACGTGGGCGGGTATAATTTCGCTTTCTTGGCTATGAGTCTTCAGCCTATGCGCCGACGGTCTACGTCATTCAACCGGGGGTTACTGCCTGAAAGAATACGAGTAGACAACGGTTTACAATTAATAATTGATAAGATTTGAAATCGTGCTTTCTTCGCGAATTATTTGACAGATGCTCGCGACCTTTGCCGCGGATCGCGCGGCTCCTTAGGTGTGCATGTTTAGGTAAGCCGCACAAAACCTCTGCCTATGTATCTACTGCGCGGGCTTGCTGCTGAATTATTGAACTTACGTTCATCAGCATAGAAGGAAATGGTTCTTCTCTTCCGCCAGAGAGAAGGTCTGCGAGTGACGCTTGGGTCGCACGCAATGTCGTCGGCGTTGCGACGCTCTGAGGGCTGCTGAAGCTACACATAATGTCCGCAAACAAAGCAGAGGCGACTGTCCCGTTGAAATAGATGATTGTCTAGGGTTTAAACCTCACTTAATACCACTGTAAAAATCGATCCGTTCTAAAATGCTGGCTATGTCAGGTATCTCTAATTTGTCGTGACGGCTATTGAGAGTGGCCCCGCCATGTCAAACCTTTAATGGAATTAAGGTTGCCGTGTCGGCTTCGGAGACTTCGCTCCGCCGGCAAATGGAATGATGCTTAGGTATTTGATATGCCCGTGACGATACTTTCATGGCTCATAAGTTGCTCTCGGCGACAGGCCCGCTCACTCTCTACTACGAAGCGATCTCCACCACAGGTCCCAATAAATCGCCATGACCGCCGGGGTAAGACAATCGACTGGCAACTTGTTGTGTCACTCGCTATCTTCTCGTAATGATGAACGCCATGATATTTACACCACTTTCTTGTATCTCGATACGTCATCGCCTGGTTTCAATGATCCTATAACGTTCCCGAAAGACCCCAAGGAACGGTAAGTTTCTTTGCCCGATCACGTTTCAGCACTTGGTTGTGAGATAAGCGAATTTCATAATGCTAACCTGGGGCCAGAGAGAATTTACTTGAACTACCAGGGAACAGAAAAGTCCTCATTGCTCAACCAGCTGTTGTGACCGACGTCGGTAACAATATGCGGCACTACACACTCGATTGTCACGGTTTCCAGTACGTCAATCACACGACCAAGTGCAGCAAAGAGATCTTTCTCGATGAAGCAATGATTAAGGCTAGTTATTATCCGGAGATTGAGAAACTGATTAAAGACGTGTAAGTCGGTTTTGACTCATCTACGGCTGTGAAACAGTAAATGTGAACCCTCAGCTAACAGATGCAGGACCGGGGCTTCATTTGTTCACTTTTTCGATTATGCAGCAAGGGGTCCATTGAATCGCGACGAGAGTGACCCAACTATTAACAGGCCAGTCAAGTCAGTCCACTGCGATCAATCCTACGAAGGCGCAAGGCGAGTCATCATGTCGCGGCTACCAGACAAAGCATTGGCCGAGGAAGTTGTGGAAAGTCGGAGATTCCAAATCATGAACGTGCGTTTCATCCACTGGCGGTACCGTGTTAGAATGTTGACGAAGTTACGCTCAGATCTGGCGCCCTTTGGAACCAATCTATAAGGACCCATTCGCAGTAGCCGACGCTCGATCAATACCCGATTCCGATTTGGTTGCGCTCCCTGTCATCGCCGGAGATTACACAGACGAAAGTTGGGCTGCAGAGCCCAATCCTGCTCATCGATGGTACTTCAAGTTCGCTCAGAAGCCAGATGAGGTCCTGATGTTCAAATGCTTTGACTCTAGTAATGATAAAGAGGTCGCCCGTAGAGTACTTCACGCTGCATTTACGGACATGGCTCAAGACCATATGCCTCCACGGGAAAGCTTTGAGGTCAGAGCTGTTGTGGTTTACGGCAAATAGCTCATCAAAACAGATCCATGGTCCCAAGTTCTCTCGTGTAGCCTTTTCTCTTTCAATGACACAAGGTCGGAATACACAAGTAGGCGCTGTGTACTTGCACCGAACCGTTGTTGATATCAACATTGGGACTAGGGGCAGACCTGGTGTTGATACGGCTCTGGCCGGACACAGCCAGCTGCATGTGTTTTAATTCCTTCATGAACGCTGCAGACGCCTCACGCCTTTGCTCAATTTTTCGTTCGGTCTGCAAGCCGAATGTGCTTGATCTCAAACAAAAAAGCCGTTCTTACCAATTACTTCTCTGGACCCTTTCCGGAGATAACGCAGACTTACGTGGATTGCGTCTATCAACACAGTATCGTTTCTCGGGGCCATTTCTTTCCGACGACGGTGGTGTTGGCGATTATCTGAGCGCCTTTGCTGACAACCGACCCGTGGTAAGTCAATACGAACCTAAGCTGAAGTGGAGGCTTTATTTATGGCCACTGCCCGTGCCGCAGTTACCTTGAAGTCCCCTTTAAGAATGTAGCGCGAGATTGCCATGTTCCCGCTTGGGATAGTGGAGCTCATCTGGAGACCTCCTCGAAGGGCCTGAGCGCCAGGGTTCGATTCAGGGGTCAAATCTTGGTTCGATCTTCAAATCGTGGTTCGTCACGTCATCTCTAAAAGATGCTTGGACTAATCCACGCCCTCAAATTTTTATGAAACCCAGCAAGACAGATGATCAGTGATTCTTTGCACAGTCTATCTACTGGCTGGTATTGTGAGCCGCGGTGGCTGAGCCTTGGGTATTTATGTTTTATACGCAGGGTTATTGAGATTCGTCAGGTGCTTGGCTCCACTTGTCATTGATTTCAATCCACGTTGCTGAGCTGCAGGTTGCAGGGGGTTGACAGACATGGATACCAACAACAGAATCTTCCAGTGTCCTTCGGCTCTACTTTAGATTACTCAACCGAATATTTCACTGCTGAATCTTCAATCAAGCTTTCCAGTCGCTTCGTTCATGGCTCATTTACTTCTCTTGCGTGGCCAACATCTTACTCCAAGACGAAGTCGGCCATGTCACTGCGGAACATTCTTTGCGACGAAAGTTTCTTGGGGTCTGCTGAAGCAAAGCTCCATATTTTCCACTCTTCGGCCTCAGACACAACAAAAGACATATTGAAACACCGCACTCAACCACAAAATGACCTGCATTCGCCCTTACACAATCGCTCGCTATCTCTTCCTTTTTGTCGTGGGCATGCCGGGCCCACAGGTCCAATGAGTCAGAATCCGGCAGCAAAAACTAGCTTGCCACAGGCAATACCGAACGTTTCACCGACATATGACCCGCAACATTTGACTAGAGTTGCGGTGGGTGTTCAAGGCAGTAATAACTTTGATAATGAGCGGAAGGCTTGTCGCAGTCTAGGGAAACCGGGCACACAACGCCAGAAGAAACGCGATAGTAAGGGTCAACAAGCAGCTTTGGACTGCTATGTGTCAACACTAACATTGATTTACGAGGGAGCGATCGCCGATTTGAATTGCGTGTCGGACGATTCTTATAACCGTCCAGTCTCAAGCTCCTCAGAAGAAATCTAAAAGACATCGATGCTTCTATACGATCCCGCTCTATCTAGAATAATACCAGTACCTATTCGTAAAGTTTATTCAACAGACTTGTGCTTCACTTACTGTTTTTTCTCTGTGGATATTTTCGGTGGATTACTGTTGTCAATGATCCGCAGTCCTCGGCTTCCGCATTCGTCTCCTGTTACCCCGAGGCTTTCTTTAGTCGGAAGAGCTTGCCTTGGAGAAACAGGAAAATGAAAACGTGTGGATGGGATGTTGTAATTCCTATTGGAAATTGGTTGCATACGAAGTCTCAAATTTGACCTATAATCACGTCGCAAGTAACTGCCGAGCGTTGTGGTCGTCTTCCGGTGGCGGCCTAGACATGTGTGTCCCGCTTCGGCGGAAAGTGGATGGAGATGACTGAATATGCAGCTGTCATCGACGCTTCCTCCCCCCATCAGCAACCCCACTTACCGGGTGTGGCAAGCTATGAAATAGGACAGCCTATGATAGCTAGCTATCAGTGTTTGTAGATGATCCTAAATCTATCTCCATTCTTGGTTAGAGGGACCCTCCAAATACCTGAGTTTGGATTGCTGGCCCGTAATCTCCCTACCAAGACTTGGTCGACAGCATAGTGCATGCTGTCGCCGAAAAGTCTGGTAGTATGATGTAAGACCTCTCAACAAACTGACATAGATTAATCTCTTGTGTAGTTCTATTGTACGTCACCACAACGCATCGGCATTCATTGACAATTAATCACAAGATTGGTATTCGCTCAGTCTCCTTTCGAAATTTCTATCTCATAGGCCCATGCCAATCGACATGAAATACTCCTCAATTTCTCGGAGAGGTGGATAGTCACATTTCCGGGATACTGGAGCTACCCCATCCGGGGCCCCGCGTTCTGGGGTTCCGGGGGGTACCATGGGAACCTCTATTGGGCAACACAGTGCTCGGTTGTGGACTTGAACGACACCTCGTGAATTGACAGCATTTGTGATAGACAATGTGACAGCCCTTATGGCTCTAGGCTCGGGCCTTATTGCGCCGGACTGGAAGTGCCGCAGAAAGCCGTTCAAGCAAGTGCTCCTCACGGTAGGACTGTGAGTAACCCGTGATGACGTTTTTTTTTTTTTTGCACACTGGCTGACAATCTCTGCTTAGAACTCATTACTATAAAGATTGCCAGCTTCCAATATGTTCAAGGAATCTTTTAGGTCGGAGAGACAGCCTCATCTTTACTGTCAGACACACTTCCTAAATACTCCGCCAATTAGTTCAGCATCACGCCCAGTCTCCTTTTGCGGTCATTCCAGCCGTCATGAGGGTCAACAGGCTTTTGTTGGCTGTCACGGCCTTTTCAGCTGTAGCTGAAGCCATCCCCTCTGCTTCATATGTTGATTGGAAGACTTTCAAAGCCACGGGAGTGAACCTTGGTGGCTGGCTGGTTCAGGAGGCTGTCCTCGATGCTGGGTTTTGGGATTTGTACGGCGGGAACACTACCGATGAGTGGGATTTATGCGTTCGGCTCAGCTCGCAGTGCGGTCCGGTACTGGAGAGGAGATATGCAACATTCTTTCAACCATCCGATATTGACAAACTGGCCAAAGCTGGCGTCGAAATCTTGCGCATCCCAACCAACTACGCCGCTTGGATCAAGGTTCCCGGATCTCAGTTGTACAGCGGGAACCAAGTCGAATTTTTGAGGACAATTGCGACCTACGCCATTACCAAATACAACATGCACATTGTTATTGATATTCACTCCCTTCCTGGCGGAATCAACGGTCTCGGCATCGGGGAGAAAGATGGGAACTACGGCTGGTTTAACAATCAAACTGCTCTGGACTACTCTTATCAGGCTGTCGAAGCCGTGATACGACATATTCAAGACTCGGGATCTCCGCAATCCTACACCCTTGCACCTATCAATGAGCCAGTTGACAACCGCGATTTCTCCAAATTCGGTACACCTGAAGCGCTCAGTGAGAATGGCGCTGCGTGGGTGGCGAAATACATCAACGGAGTCCTCGCCCGGGTTCGAGTCGCGAACCCTCATATTCCTGTTATGTTTCAAGGCAGCTTTCGGTCCGAGTCTTTCTGGTCACCGTACTTCGACGCTGGCGAAAATCTCGTTTTTGACGAACATCATTACTACTTTGCTGGTAGACCGACTACCTCAGAGAATCTACCAAGCTTCATCTGTGAAGACGCAAAAAGCTCTGTTGGAGACGGCAAGTTTCCGGTGTTCATCGGTGAATGGTCAATTCAAGCGGTGAGCAACGACACCTTTGCTAGTAGGGCTAGGAATCTTAACAAC
Organism: Colletotrichum kahawae; assembly: GCA_032988895.1. Classification (NCBI taxonomy): domain Eukaryota; kingdom Fungi; phylum Ascomycota; class Sordariomycetes; order Glomerellales; family Glomerellaceae; genus Colletotrichum; species Colletotrichum kahawae. The sequence goes on along the minus strand of VYYT01000105.1, from coordinate 22,995 downwards.
GGATTGTACGCCTGGTCCAAATACACGCAGGGCAGCACCTACTGGACGGCAAAGTTTTTAGGTGACGCTCCTGTCGATGGGCAAGGGACCCAGACCGACTATTGGAATTACGAAGGATTTATTGACTCTGGGATCATCAAGCCAACTTCCGCGGACGGGTTCTGTCCTTAAATTGCGGTTCCTAGCATCACGGCCCCTTCTGGTCGGGTTTATGCCTCTTTCCCAGAAATATAAATCAAATGATACCGACGCATCCAGTCTCCAATTGATAGACAGAACGCAGTGAGACAGGCAGGAAAGCAAGTATAGATGCTTTCAGTGTGGGGTCGAATCCAAAGTCCTCTTTAATTACTACTCCTCCATTCATCACAGCAGCAGTAGTTGCCAAAAGATTTTCTCGGCTTTCTCTCCAAGATAATTGGCGATTAATTCACTGAGTGACTGTTGATCAAGATTGGCGTCACCTGTAGTCCCGATAATATCCATGCCGCTTGAAACTTTGTGGTACCGGTGGCGTACCAGCTGATCGCCCTGCAGCAGCCTTTGTCTTAGTCTGATTGGGTTGGAGGCCCCCTAAGATCTACAAACAGGGCCCAAGGCGTTCTGACCGCAAGAATGATGGTTCAGTTGCAATTTGCTTTTGCATGTCCGAATGCAGCCCAACCTAGCCGAGTTGGCCAATGGTCAAACTTCCACAACGCCATTGTCGAATGCGTCGTATTACAAAGCCCATCTCCTCACCCAGCCTACATCTATTGACTCTACCCCGCCTTCGAATAATTTACGTCAGTGGACGCAATTCACCTTATCTGTCAATGCAAGAGGGCTCCTTTGAACGATCAACGAAATGGCCGAAACTTCGGAGAAGGACATCGGGTCCCCCCCGGAATCCAACCCGGTGGACGCAGCATCTACTTCAGTAGTTGCGGTGCGGGATGGACCCCTCGAGGCCGACGAGGCGGAATCGGTATGTTGTCTTCTTAATGACCTCAATATGGTCAATTGACACTCGGAAGGGCAATGATGCACCATCAATTGACGACCGCATGTATGTGAATAACACCCGGATGTCATGATCGTATGTCCCACGCTAATAGAACTCGAACTGTAGCTCAAGCTACACCTCTTTCTTGACATCAAGTGTAGTCGACTATCCAACGGAATATGGACGGCGATATCATGCATTCAGGTCAGGATGTGAGTGGTTTTGTTTCCTGTCCCCGCTCTTGCATTGGCGTCTCGGAGTGAATCATCTTTTCGACGTAGATTGATCACTGACTTCAGGCGACCTAGCTTACGTTCTCCCAAACGATGAGACGGAGTCAGATCGGCTTGATATGGCACATGCACTCATTACAAGAGTGATTGGCAATAAGCTCTACCTGGCGCCTGTAGAGACGCCCAAGATTCATCGCATCCTTGATATCGGCACTGGAACAGGAATTTGTACGAGTTGACGCCTACCTGACGAGGATGATCATTTTGCTAAGCAAAAGCAGGGGCGATCGAAGCAAGTGACTTTTTTCCGAATGCAGAGGTAAACAACCCCGCTTCAAACAAGACTCTACGAAGACTTAACCTTGTACAACTGATAGATCATAGGCAACGATCTGAGTGCGATCCAACCATTGTGGTAAGTTGCCTTACTCATGAAAATAACACAGTCTAATATAGGATCTGAGACAAAAGGGTCCCGCCAAATGTCAAATTCGAGATAGATGATGTTGAGAGCCCTTGGGTCGGCCCAAAGTACGACTACATCATGTGCAGATACATGGCGGCTTCAATTGGCGACTGGCCAAGTTTAGTCAGAAACATTTATGAGTACGTGTATCGTACGAATATTCTTCTAATTCTTGAAAGAGGTCTAACAGGGTGCCAGCAACCTCAATCCCGGAGGCTGGGCCGAGTTCCAGGACATGAGCGTCGAATACTATTCCGACGACGGTTCATATAAACCTGAACATTTCACACACAAGTGGAACCAAACTTTCTTCCAGACTCTGAAGAATATTGGACGAGACCCAGCCCCAGGTCCTCAGCTCGAAGGTTGGGTGAGGGGACACGGAGGATACAGCCACGTGGCCCATCGGAAATTCAAGGTCCCTATCGGTCCTTGGGCAAAGAAACAGCATTACAAGGACTTAGGGCTCCTAAACCTCGCGCAAGTCTTGGAAGGTCTGGAAGGATTCTCCCTGAAACTGTTCTGTGGAGTACTCGGGAAGTCAAATGAGGAGGTACAGGCGCTCCTTGCAGGTGTCCGAAGCGAGTTGAAAACAAACGCTTTCCATGCCTTGTTCGATATGTAAGTGTGATGCGCCATTTTAAAAGCTCACAATACTTGCTAACAGTTTCTGACAGTCATGTCGTCTTTGGACAAAAGCCTTTCACCAAATAATGCAACGAAAAGGTCACACCTGGTGTGATCAGGCCCTGGATTCTCTACTTTAGATTGGCAGCTAGTTCAGACGGGAGCACTGTTTGTTTACAAGTACACCATATCTCTCCTATGCCATGATATATCCTGGTGACCCCCCGTTGATTATGTCTTGAAAGAACTTTTCAAGAGTTCTACCTTTCTCAAAGTTCGGGAAGAGCTTCCAAAAGTCCAGGTACCCCAAGTAATCGGCGTACTCCGGTGTGTTGTCCCCTCTAATGCACCAAGAAAGGCGATACTGTCCCATATTGTATTGGGCAATGTCCATGATATTACTTGGATGCGTTGCGCTCTCAGGACTCTCCTTAAGTCGCCTGCCAGAGGTCTCGATGATTTCGTGGAGCTCAGCTTCAGAAACCTGCCGACAAAAGTGTCAGAGATTGCAGAACCAATCCCGCTGTTGCAAAGGAACTTACGTAGTCTTTGGGGGGCTCTTCTCCGCTGATTCTCGCCATCGTGTCCCAAATTCCGTTCATGCTCAGAACCTCAGTATATGCCAGAACACGTCTGTTGAGAGTTCGATCATCTCCGATAATTTGGGCGACGTACTTTCCGACGTCCGTCATGTCGGTGATTGCAAACTGTTGGTTCCCGTCTTCTACAATGCGATGGTCGATGTACTTCTTATGGGCATGATCTGATTTCCCAGAAGGTATCTTGGGAACAAAAACCTGGAACCAGCAACCGACGTCGATGATGGTATACGGTAGACCCGCTCGCTGAATAGCACCAAGGATTTTCAATTTCTGACAATGTTCAGCCATCGTTTTGCTTCCACTTGTGAGTAATTTCAAGCCTTCTCACCTGGTCCTTGATGTCAATCACGCCTCTGGGCGCTGGCCCAACCCACTCTGAGGGTACGAAACGCTTCACACTAGCCGATTTCGCTGCATCGATCCAGGGCAATTGTTGATGGAGATGTTCCCAGGTGATGCAGGAAATCAGAACATCAATGCCTCTCAATTGGGCAACAAGAGTCTCCCTCGGGCCGTCTAGGTCGTAGCCCGAAACCTGCACGCCTCTGTCTTTCAGTTGCTGATTAGCCGCGCTGCCAACTGATGATTGTCGAGTGAGGGAGATGACAGCCTGTGTAGTGAATGTCAACAAGGAGATCATAGTTGCTGAAATTTATCAAACTTACGAAATTAATATCAGAGCCGAGCAAACCATCAACCACAGACTGGCCTGTCTTGCCGGTTGCCCCAATCACTCCGACGGTAATACTTTCACTGGCCATTTTCCAGTTCGAGGTATTGAAAAACCAACGAGCGTTACGATACACGGTCAAGTTCCAAAGGACTGGGAGAATATTGCAGGGTTGAAATATTCGCTTCACGACATCAATGTCCACCTAAGGTACACTCTACTAGGTATGATATCATATCCATCATAATGAGTCATTCTGTATATAGCGACGAGGGAAAGGCATGACCCGCCACGATTGCCACTGTCTGAGCCGTGCGCCACTTTCGAACAATGTGTTATTATCACGCTCGGTTGAATGTTTAAGCCAGAGCTTTCGATCAGAACTCCATGTGGCCTCAATGACGAATGCTTTGAGACAGATTGTGTCCTATTCAACGTGCTACAGTGGATCGAATGCGCGCCAAATCCTTCCGCTTCAACGAATAGAAGCCAAGGCTACGCTCCCATAGCGATCTGAAATAAACTTGCAGACCACTTCCAAGCCCTCTCCGAGTCGCTGAGATGGCATGCCAAAACCGATGCGAACCCAACCTGCGAATTCCTTCCCAAAGCAGGTCCCAGGGACCAGAAGGACTCCCTCCTCTTCATGGAGCATTTTACACAAAGTTACATCATCCACCAGTTTTCTTTCTCGCGTGAATTTGATGAATCCCATGGCTGCACCCACAGGTGCAACCCAGCTGCAAATATCCGGATGTTTGTCGATGAAGGCCTGCACAACAAACTTGTTCCTCTCTGCCTGCAAAATATTCCGCTGGATGATGGCAGCAGAACGTTTTGGATGCAATGCGAAATCGGCAACGAGTTCGTCCAACTGGCTAGTAGTAATGAGGCAATAAGCCCGAGCATTTTCGCAAAGTTCAATGAGGGTTCGGCTATGGGACGCGAGCCAACCGATGCGGATTCCCGCAAGGGAATAGCTCTTTGATAGACCACATGTGGCTATGGTGTCTTCGTAGCCTAATGAGATAATAGAGGGCGGAATATCACTTTTGTCGCCCGCTGAGGAGTGAAAAATCGGCCGGTAAATCTCGTCGGAAAACACGATGATGGAATGTTCAGAAGCGATCTCGATGATCTTACGCAATTCTGCGTCAGAGAGAACAGTTCCCAGAGGATTGAGAGGATTGCTTCATTCCAATTTCCATGATTAGTTCAAGTTACGGATTTTACCAATAAGCCAAACTCACTTGATGACGATCATTTTGGTGTTCGCCTTGATAAGTCCTTCTAGCTCCTCAGGGTCGAAGCTCCACTTGTCATGGGCCTTGGCCTTCCAATAGCTCACCTCTGCACCTAACGAGCCAGGCACAGCTTGAAGCTGGGGATAACCAGGAGAAGTGACAATGACGTGATCCCCGGGGCCAATCAAAGCATAGAAAACAATGAAATTGGCAAGAGATCCGCTGGCGGCTGTCAACACATTTTCAAATGGCGAGTCATCTGAATAGAGCTTCGCAATCTTCTTTCGAAGGGAGGGCAGTCCATCAAAGTCTGCAGGGTAGTCGAGAGGCTGAGATAGAAGAGAAGGGAGGAAGTTGTCGTCGTTCTCCCCGCTAGCAATCGATTCAAGCTCTGAGATGGATACTGGATGCGCTGAGGTATGAGCTAGGTTGTGAGGGACAGACTTTGATCGCTCGGCAAGCCACTAATGCGAACTGTGAGTGTCGTTGCGTATCCCTGGAACGCATCGTCAGACTTACATGGTCCACAGCGAAGAATTCGAGTTTAACCATAATGTCAACCAATGCCGGAAGTAGAAGCAAAGCAAAGCGAGGTGTAGATGTGATTTTGGACCAGAGTCAAATGTAAATGTTGAGATCGTAGATAACTGCTAGAGGTCGTTCAAATATAACCGGCCAAAAAATACTCATTGCCATGGCCGAGCTATGAAATCTTAATCTGGTGGACTGCCTGAGATGGATGGATACCAAGCATACATGTACTAGCGCATTCAAGTTGATACATAATGCGCCCTTTCTGCAGACCCGCAGGGCGCGCCCTGAGGTTGACTCCCGCTGCCAAAACCTCCTGCAACTCGTTCAACAAATCGTCGGCAAATGAGCCGATGATCTGACTATGGATGCTGAACGGAGCTTCAATGGTCTCGAGCGACACACATCTTCTGATGATGGATACGAAGGGCGCAAAATCAAATGAAGTCAATTCGCCCTTGGTACTTTAAGACTGGATCAACACTTTGATCGATCCACTGTGGGGATCAGATGCAGTCGTGAATGCCTCAATCCCATTCTCCAAAGTGAACGTGTGCGTCACAAGCCGCTTGAAGTCCACCATTCCACTCGCCATTACTCGTATCGCTCTTGGCCACATATTGACATACCGTTGCTGGAATTGGATATCCACCTCATTCGCACTACATCGCATAAAGGGGATCTCCATCTTCTCCTTCCCTACACCGATAATGAAGACTTTACCCCCAAATTTGACGGTCTGTATCGCGTTACAGACTGAACTCTGCACACCTGTACATTCCAATGCGACGGCAATTTCAACCTCCTCTCCTAGCGATTCTTTGACAGCCTTTTCGAAGTCTTCCGGGGTCTCTTCTTTCTGTACTCTGTGGACGATAACCTCAGGCATGATCGTCTTGGCGAAGTCCAGCCTAGAAGAATCGATGTCTGTGATGACAATTGGATATGCGCCTGCTGCTCGGCAGACATCGAGCGTGATCAGGCCGATAGGGCCAGCGCCGCATATGAGGACCGGGTCACCGATCTTGACCCCAGATCGAGTCACCCCAGTCAGTGCGACGCTTAGAGGTTCAAGGAGAGCACCCTCATCGAACGACAGATTGCCGATCTTGTGGCACCAGACTTCAGGGTGGTTGACGTATCGTCGCAAGAGGCCATGAGATGGTGGACTTGATCGAAAGAGTAGATTCTTGCAGCCATTGTACCGTCCTGTTAGGCAAGGCTCGCATGAGTTGCAGATGATATGAGGCTCGATGGCAACTCGATCGCCTGGCTGCAGACGAGTGACCGTAGGGTGTACCGCGACAACCACGCCAGCTGATTCGTGACCAAGGATATGCGGACCTTTGACTTGCCACTGTAAGGGGCTGGCCCCTAGGCTTGTTCAACGTAGAGGTGCCGTCGATTGACTATTCTAAGCTGAAGAGGAGAAGGACTTTACAGGAGTGGGCGCCTAGCTACGGAGACACGTGGTCGGGCTAGGCGGTGTGCCACGGTAGAATAGTGGATCCGGCGGAGCCGGATCTCGGTAACTGCTCCGGCAAAGCCGGAGATCTCGGCCGGGCTCTAGCCCGTGACAG